>QUSF01000086.1:64244-131696 GCA_003676055.1 Chloebia gouldiae
ACATCCATCCCTGCGGGATCCATCCCTGCGGGACACATCCATCCCTGTGGGATCCATCCATCCCTGCGGGACCCATCCATCCCTGCGGGACCCATCCATCCCTGTGGGACCCATCCATCCCTGCGGGATCCATCCATCCCTGTGGGACTCATCCATCCCTGCGGGATCCATCCATCCCTGCGGGATCCATCCATCCCTGTGGGACACATCCATCCCTGTGGGATCCATCCATCCCTGCGGGACCCATCCCTGTGGGATCCATCCCTGCGGGACCCATCCATCCCTGTGGGACCCATCCATCCCTGCGGGACCCATCCATCCCTGTGGGACCCATCCCTGCGGGATCCATCCCTGTGGGATCCATCCCTGCGGGACCCATCCATCCCTGCGGGACCCATCCATCCCTGTGGGATCCATCCCTGTGGGACCCATCCATCCCTGTGGGATCCATCCATCCCTGTGGGATCCATCCCTGTGGGACCCATCCATCCCTGCGGGACCCATCCATCCCTGCGGGATCCATCCATCCCTGCGGGACCCATCCATCCCTGCGGGATCCATCCCTGCGGGACCCATCCATCCCTGTGGGACCCATCCATCCCTGCGGGACCCATCCATCCCTGCGGGATCCATCCCTGTGGGATCCATCCCTGCGGGACCCATCCATCCCTGTGGGACCCATCCATCCCTGCGGGACCCATCCATCCCTGCGGGATCCATCCTTCCCTGCGGGACCCATCCATCCCTGTGGGATCCATCCCTGCGGGACACATCCATCCTCACAGGATCCATCCATCCCAGTGGGATTCATCCATCCCTGTGGGATCCATCCATCCTTACAGGACCCACCCCAGATCCTTACAGGACCCATCCATCCCTGCAGGACCCATCCCAGATTTCAGGATCAGCTTCCATCCCCCTCATCCCTCCCATAACTCACCCTGGATCATTCCCATTCCCACTTCCCAATCCCTGAGCTCTGCTCCCACACTCTTTCCCAGCAATAAATGCACCCCCAAACCAGAAACTGTGCAGAGAAACCTTTGCCTGTTCATTTCCCTGCTCCCAACTTCAAGGCAAGCACTTGAAAAATACAATTAAATGTATTAAAGTAGCAAGTTGGGAGTACTCCGGCGTCTATTTACTACAGGGAGCACACGGGATTTACAAATTAAGCTGGAAAAATGCAAATTAATGAAAAAAACTTTGTCCAGGCTTGTTTTAACAATGTGAAAATGAAGCTGTCATTAAAATATAGTAAAAATATATTAAATATATTTTGTGAGCACTGTGGTACTTCCTAGAGATGATACCACAGAGAGTTCTACAGAGAGTACCAGACTACTCTAAGTTTGCTATTTTGATACATCATAGTGATAATAACCTCATTTTTATAGGATTTTAAGCCAAGTCTGAACACTAACACTTTTTCTTTTAAAGACCTGGGAGCATTAAGTATAAAATGCAGTGGAAAGCAGGAGGGGAAAGTTCAGCAAGTGAGCTCTGAATTTAAGAACCCTAAATTTAAGAAAATATCATTTAAGAACACTGACTTTAAGAACTTTGAATTTAAGAAGGTTTCATTTAAGAAATATTAATTTAATTTCATGTTGAATTTAAGAAATTGCTGCTGGAGCCCTGCACCTCCTGTGTGCCCTCCCCACTGCCCTCCTCACACCCCTGGTCTCTCCTGCACCCCCATTCTGGGGTTTTTTGGGGTGTTTCTGAAGCCATGCCGGGCTCTCAGCCCAGGGGTGGGCACAGCCCTGGCACAGGAATTCTGCATTTGTGGGCACCCCGCGTTTGCCAGCGGAGCCCGCCGCGCTCCTGCCTGGGCACACACAGCCAGGCCTGTAATTCAATGCTCAATTTACCCTTGTCTCAGTGGAGATTTCTCCCCGCTAATTGATAGAAATTAAGCCATTAATCAAGGCACCAGCCATCATTCAACCCGGGGAAGATGAATCCAAACTTTCATCATAACCACCTTCCCCATTTTAGTGTTCATTAGCATTAATTTTTAATGCAATTATGCTCTTCTTTTACGCTGAGCTCATAAATTACTGCTCTTTTGTTGCTCGCTGGCCTTGTAAAATCCAAGGTAATGCTTTGTGCTCTGATCTTAAAGGCAATTACTGCCTGCTTCTGTCTTTTCCATACCTCTATCCCAAATAACCCCTGTGTTGGAGGTCCAGACTCAGCAGTGGGGATCCCACACGGATGTTTCCTACGGAGCCATTTGTCCACGTGAAAACCACACACTGACACAGGCAGAGCGAGAATCCCTGCTAATGCTGCTGGATCCCAGCACCCAGCAGCAGAGAAACGACAGGAAAATGGAATTTTCCCTGATACAGGGAAGGAATTGGTGCAGCGAGGTGGCAATAAGCTGTGCAGGACAGCAGGGCTGCAGCTCGGAGGCTCTCCAGCCTTTCCAGGGATCACTTTGTGTTGTCACTTCCAATCGTGCTGCTGGCACCTGCCCAGGGCTCCTTTCTTTCCCCCTGGCCTGTGCCAGTGTGTGGCAACCCCCCAGAGCCCTCCCAAGGGATCCTGTGGGATCCCTGCTGGCCCACGGGGGCAGGAATTCCCGGCCCTTTATTCCCATCAGGGGAAAGGCTCAGCAGCTCCAGCCCCTCTCCCTGCCCCGGACATCCCTGGCTGCTTGCAGGGAGGGGGAAATGCACATTAGGAAATGCTGCTTCATTCAAATTATGTTTCTGTTTCATTCCCAGCCTTCAGCTGGGACATGGAATAAAGTCACTCACTCCAGCTCAAGGCCTGCCCAGCACCAATAAAGTATCACCCACCTCTGAGCTCCCAATTTATCTAGGCCCTAGACAGCCTAAATAGGACAATTCCCAGTGAAATCTCGTGCTCATCCCACAGATTCCTAGAAAAACACCCTCTGGAAGTACCTGTGTGATGGGCCCAGATCCACAAAACCCTCATTTTTATCAAAATAAAATTCCCCACACCAGGGACTGTGGTCTGAGCAAATGGATCTGGAATTTTGTTCCATACACCCCTATTTATTTTCCACATACACCTTTAATTATTTCCCCATACATCCCTGTTTTCCCCACACACCCCTGTCTATTTCCCCATAGAACTCCCTATTTATTTCCCCCCACACCCCTATTTATTTCCCCCATAACCCCCTGTTTATTTCCCCCATAACCCCCTGTTTATTTGCCCTTTAGGAACAGCTTTTCAATGCGTAGCCATAAATTTGTGTTTCAACTGACTGAAGTCCAATAAGCAATTCCATGATGGTTTTTACAACCCCATTCCATTAAGTGACTTCTCCTTTAGCACAAATAAATGCCATGGAGATGACAGGGAAACACACAACATTAATGAGGTACAGAAATCTGATTTGTTTCTCATCTTGAAATTTGAAGACTATTTCAAGACTTTTAATTTGCAAAAATAAATCATAAATTTCCCTGTTAGGGAGATCATAAATTTCTGTTTCACTTGTAGAACAGTAAAACTTTAATGACACCAGCTGCGACTGCTAAAATAAAATCACTCAAACATCAGCTTCAAATCTACTTTGATATTTTTAAAGATTCATGGAATGGTTTGGGTGGGAAGGAACTTAAAGATCATTTAATTCCCACCCCTGCCATGGCAGGGACACCTCCCACTGCCCCAGCTGCTCCAACCCCAGTGTCCAACCTGGCCCTGGGCACTGCCAGGGATCCAGGGGCAGCCACAGCTGCTCTGGGAGTCCCAGCCCAGCCAGGAATTCCCAATTCCCAATCTCCCACCCATCCCTGCCCTCTGGCACTGGGAGCCATTCCCTGGCTCCTGTCCCTCCATCCCTTGTCCCCAGCCCCTCTCCAGCTCTCCTGGAGCCCCTCCAGGCTCTGGCAGGGCTCTGAGCTCTCCCTGGAGTTTTCCCTTCTCCAGGAGAACATTCCCAGCTCTCCCAGCCTGGCTCCAGCCCCGCAGCAGCTCCAGGACATTGGGCTCAGGGCTCTCCAGGGAAAGCAGGGAAGCAAAAGAGGGAACTCTGCAATACAAAGGGGCAGGAGAGGATGGGCAGGCACAAAGAAGGACAAAATTTAAGGAAGACATTCAGAAGTGATCATTAATTCCAGCAGCTTTAATAAAAAGCCAGGAATTGATTCCTCCAGCAGCCATTATCCACGGGGGCCATCGATCCCCTTTCCAATTCCCTTTCCCTCAGCTCTGGACACATAGAGTGGCCAAGACCCCAAATTCCCCTTCCCCTTCCCATCTCTCATTATCCTCACGTGGCTGCTCTTCCTACAAAGCCACACTCTGCCGCTGCACCAAAACTTGGCACTTTTTTATTTTCCCCTTGATTTGTTCCTGCCCCCTTTCAATTCCAACCCAGCAACGTGAAGATTAAACAGAGATAAAAGAAGATCAGAGTGTGTGCCAGATGCTGGAGCAGCCTCCTGGGAGCAGCAGCACAACACCAGGTGTTGGTGTCAGCCTAATGAAGTGACACCGGCACACCAGGGACACCCAGGGCGGGGCTCCAAACCTGCCATCAGCCAGGCAAAAACCAGGAATATTGGAAATTCCAGGGCAAAACAATCCATGCCTTCATCTAAATGTATTATCTGTATTCAATACTTTGGGGGTTAAACAGATTGAGTTTGGTCTTTGCCACCACAACGAAGATCAGGAAAATTTACTGAAGATCAGCGAGGAGCTCAGGCAGTAACTGCTGAACTTCAGGGCATCCCAATCGAGGCTTGAGTGAAGCACTTTAACTTATTACAGACTGACCTCACCCCTGCAAATCTTCTCCTGCCACGTCCAGCCCGTGGTTTAATATCCATTACACCCAGGGAAAGGCTTTTAACTCTCTCCTAAGGAAGTGGGAAGGGAAATCAGTGGGTTGGGGTGTGCTGGGCAGGGCCAGGGGCTGGACACACAATCCCTGTGGGTCTCTTCCAGCTCAGGATATTGTGGTGCCCACGGATGAGATTCTTCACGTGAGAGCTCCTGCCCAGCAGGTTAAAGGTGAATATTAAAAAATAACACTTTTCATTTGGGTTTATAGAGTTTATACTTAAGGGATTTTCTAAAAGTTGAGTCCTCCAGGTTTTCTGCACATTCTAACTTTGCTTCCATGACCCTCCCATCACTCAAAATCAGGGAATCACAGCACCACGGAGTGGTTCGGGTTGGAGGATTTATATTTTGGTGAAGAAAAATCACCCCAGCAGCACAGAGAGCTCAGTAAACCCCAGGAATGACCCTCAGGGATGGGTTTATTCCCTGTTCAAGGGCCAGCTGTCTCCCAGCCACATTCCCGCTCTCGTTTGCATCCCTCCCTCCCTCCCCCTGCCCACGTGGGCCTCATTTCCAAGCCTATTCAAAATGATATTTTCCAAGCATGTGCCACACGACTTGTTCATATAAATGGAACAAATTAAACTGTCTCCACAGATATCCCCTCACATTTGTAGCCCTGATTCCTCTCCCTCACACGTGGCCGAGACACCGAATTATCTCCCTGCAGAGGTTGACCTCAGGATATTGGATTCTGCCACGGAGCTCTCCGGGACTAAACCGACGGGAAACACTTAATCACCCCTGCCTTTGCAGGGAAAAAAAATCAACTTTAAATTTGCCCTGATGAAAAATCAATAAAGCAGTAATTGCTTGGCTTATCACGGCACGGAGGGACAAATTGGGAAGCGGAGCTCGGCGCGGATTGCGGGGAAAGGCGCGGAGTTTCGGGATCGCTAAGCCAGGAAAGGGAAAGGTCTCGGAGTGATAATTAAATCTACTCCTGCTGATTTTCTGCCAAATTTATTTCCCTGGAGTTTATCAAAATGCTGCAGTGCTTACCGGGGATGGGGGGGGAGAACTAAACAATTCAGTGCTGGGCCGGCACGCGCCGGGCACGGGGAAGTGCAAATCCCGGGATAAAGGCACAGGGAAATGCAAACTCTGGGATAGAGGCAGCAGGAAATGCAAATTCTGGGATAAAGGCACAGGGAAATGCAAACTCGGGGATAAAGGCATGAGGAAATGCAAACTCTGAGACAGAGGCAGCAGGAAATGCAAATTCTGGGATAAAGGCACAGGGAAATGTAAATCCTGGGATAAAGGCACAGGGAAATGCAAATCATGGGATACAGGCACTGGGAAATGCAAATTCTGGGATAAAGGCACCAGGAAATGTAATGGGATAAAGGCACCAGGAATTGCAAATCCCAGGATAAAGGCACCAGGAAATGCAAACTCTGGGATAAAGGCACCGAGAAATGCAAATTCCAGGATAAAGGCACCAGGAATTGCAAATTCCAGGATAAAGGCACCAGGAAATGCCCGCCCCATCCAGCACCACCCTCCCATCCATCCACTTATGGAATGATTGATTGCCAAAAATTCACATTTTCTATCCTGCTGTGCTCCGGAACAACTTCTTTTCCTGGTTTTCTGGTGCATCCCCAGCTCCTCCTCCCCACACGTGGCCCTGCCGTGGTGTATTTTAAACTCAATATTTTAAAATCTTATTATTTGTGGTAGATTAAGAGAAACGAGCCCAAAACCTCTCCCTAACATCATCCAATATATCCCAATTTTTCCTTTGCATTTTTTTTTCAATTTTCCTCTTGTCCACTTCATCTATTTGGAATTTGTCTGGAGTAAAACCCAGCTGGGTGGCAAAATCCCCTTTGGATTTTGTCACTTTTCAGGCAGCCCCAAAGCAAGTAAACAAAAACCAAACTAGGAAAACCCAAGCACTGAAAATACTCCTGGAAAAATCGTGGGTTTTGCTAATAGACCTAATTTCATGCAGCAAATTAGCATAGCTCCAATGGAAGTGCAAATGTAATCAAACTGAAAAATTCAAATGAGGAGGGGGGAGCCTTTTTCTTTCTTTGCTTTTTAGTCACTTAAAAAAAAAATCAGCATTTTGCTGTGTGTCCTTCACCGGGCTGGAGGGACTATGGTAATTAAAACATTTAAACCAGCACGAGCCCCCAGTCTCTAATCTGGAGCTGGGGTCAGCTGTCTGTAGATTCTAATTTGTCCTCAATTTTTTATTCATGCTGGGGAAATGCTGCATATTTAACAGGAAACCAGCAGGAAGGGGCAGCGCTGGGCTTGGAGGTCAAATAATTTGATTTCCAAGCAGATTACATGGAACATCCAACGTCTAATCTCACACCTGATTTGGCAATAAAATGACAATAAAAGGAATGTTAAGACACCCTCGCTATGGGGTGGGCAATAACCAGTTTTTATGAGTTGGGAAAAGATTGGTTTATTTGTAGAGTTATTTTTATTGCAGCTCCTGAGTAAAGGAGTCACAGGCTGCCTACATGGGCTGGAATTTCCTTTTGGAGGGTTCTAGTTAGGGAAATAAAATAAGGGATATTAGAGAAATAAAAATTCTTTTAAAATAGTAATTTAGATATTTTTAAATATTTAATTCAATATAATTTTGCTTTATCTTATTTTATTTCAATGACTGGATATAGCACTCAGTGCTCCGGTGGGGATCAGTCACAGTTTGGAATTAATGATCTGGAAAGTTTTTTCCAACCTCAGGGATCCCATGAGGGATCAAAGAGGGTTCAAACCCACCCAGAGGTGTTGTGTGAGGAAGGAAGAACTAAGAAAAAATGCAAAATGCTCTTTTTCCAAGCAAAAGATGCCACTGCAGCCCGGGACAGGGAAGGGAACACATTCTAAGCACTGGATAAATGTCCTGTTTGAAAATCCATATGGGACATAAACCCACCTAAAACTGGAATTTTGAATCCATATGGGACATAAACTTAACAAAAACTGGAGTTTCCCAGTGTGCAGTTCTCCTGGATGTCTTGGAATGCTCCAATGCTTCATACACAATTGAATAAGATTTTGTATTTTCCAGGGAGAATTAACTCTTTCATTCCTAACTGGGAGCCAACTCTTCAGCAAAAAAAATCTTCATTTTCCAACACTGTGACACCCTCACAACCCTTCAAAGCCACCCCAGGACAGTTTTCATGGCTTAGTAATAAACTGTAGAGGTTTTCCTCCCCATTTCCCTGGAAATTCCATTGTTCCCAAGTCATGAACTGCCCCTTTTTTCTTCCCTCTGCCTTTCCAGACTCACCCTTCCCAATCCCTGCTGGCACAGCAATTGGCAGCACATCTGCCACTCACAATGGGATCTGAGCACAAAAAACCGTGTATTTTTCCAAACAAAAATATTCCCAAACAGTGTATTTTCCCTGCAGATTGGTGCTGGTGGGACCCAACCAGCTCATCCCAAAATCCCTGTGCCCACGGGAGCCTGGCTGGGTGACACCTCCAGGTGGAAAGGCTCCCCCTGGGCCATTGGTTCCAAAATCCAGGAATCACAACGGGGAGGGGGCACACTCTTGGTTTGGTCCTTTTTCCAGATATTTTTGCCCTCCTGCCATGTCTGGGCCATCCCACTTTTCCACTTGAATTTCCTCCTTTGGTATCACAACAACCTTCTCCAAGCAGGATTAACTGGGAGCACCAATTAATTCCTCTCAGCAGCCCAGGTAAAACAGTCCCCAGGTAAAGCAAACTGAAGATTTTCAGTGAAATTCTCAGCAGCTACGGTTTCAAAAATGGGGAATTTTCCTGAGTTCCCCCTTGGATGTAAATCATGGAATCCCAGAATGGTTTGGGTTGGAAGGGACCTCAAAGCCCACCCATTTCCACAGAGCTCCAGAGAGGATTTGAGGCTCCGGGGTTGTTTGGATTGGCTCCCTCAGGATGGTGGAAATGTCTCTTCCCATCCTTCCCTGGCATTTCAATCCACGTGGTTTCATTTTTCCACCTGCTGGACTGCAGAGAAGCAGCTCAGGGCACCAGATTCCATCATCAGCCCAGGGAGGAAAATCTCACAGCCCCACTGGAGCTTGGACACTTAAAAATAATAATTTCTGACTTCCTGGGCTTTAGTTGGTTATGAAATAAAAGAAAATTCCTCACCTTCTTCCTTTCTTCTCTTGGCTTCTTCTTCACTTCTCTCCTTGGCCTTCAACGCTTCATCGGCTTTGGCTAAAAAGAAAATGAGCTGGAATTAATTACATTTATCCTATCAAATCATGGAATCATGGAATGGTTTGGGTTGGAAGGACCTTAAATCCCACCCAGTGCCACCCCTGGATGGGCAGGGACACCTCCCACTGCCCCAGGTGCTCCAACCCCAGTGTCCAACCTGGCCTTGGGCACTGCCAGGATGGGCTGTCAACAACCTCTTGCCAAACAATATTTCCTGGGCTTTAATCCCAATTTCTTGTTCCTTCTTGCAGGCCCCGCAGTGAAATCCACGTGCTTGACAGACCAGAACTCGGTTCTTCGTTAACTTCATTTAAAGTCATTCCCACAGTTAAGGAATGGCATAAATGGGATTATGGAGGGTGATATCAGGTCAATATTAATTCAGCAGAAATCCCCACATTGATTTTGGGGTCAGTAAAGCCCTTAAGAGACTTTTAAGAGGTTTTCTTGCTTTAAACCCCAATCTCCCCAGCCCAGCTGCCCCCAGACAGAACCGCACCGACCCAAAGGTGGTGCATCCACGCAGTGGCAGATTTGCTGCCATAGTGAGTAATCCATCAGACCTATTTTGAGGCTAAAACAGAAACAAAACAATATTTCCAGGCCTGCAGACTGTTCAGAGTGGGAGTCAGCTCTTCCTCAGGACTTTATTAGGTAGTACACAATTTTCTCTTCACTCCAAATCACAGCAGCAGTACTTAATCCATGTTCCAACAATCTTCTTTAAAAAGAATCTTTTTCCCTCTAGAAACCTCTTCCCTTATTACTTAATTATCTACCAGTTGCTCAACTGCAGGGGTTTTCAAACACTTTCCTACAGATGTGAAAGAAGATTAAAAATATACAGCACAGTAACAAGGGACTATCAATATACTCTGTAAATTAATTAAATTTCTGTTCTAGCACATCATTTATTCCAAAGCATTAATGTCTCAAAGGAGCCATTCTCTTTTATTGCCATCTCACTGCCTGATGAGTGAACTAAGTGAGAATAAGTCTCTAATAACATTATACTTGATGAAATATTAAGTTTTCAAAAGTATCACCAGGCCAGAAAGAAAAGAACCAAAAAGGACCAGAAATCCAGCATTGACACCAGGCCTTCCCAGGGAGGGAAATCACTACAAACTCTGCTCTCAATGGTAAGAGCTCAATCAGATTTGCAAATATTTAATCCCAGCACCTCCTGAATTAAGCAGTAATTTATGAAAACCAAACTCAGCTCAGGAGGGGGGTGAAGGGGTCGCTCCTTTTTGGAGCCACCAGCTCCACCTTAAAATGCACAACCTGACCAGGGTCTTACCAAGTGATCCAATCACTGCACTGACAGCTGCTTCCACCTCCACAATTTTATACGTATTTAGACAACATTTAAAGCCGTGAAATATTAAAACTTTTTCTGCCACTGAAGATCATTACAAGAATCTATTAAATCCCATAATAAAACCAAATCACAAGTAACTCTAAAGACTTTTACTTCATTTACACTTTATTCTCCTTGGTAAAAGGACAGGGATAATAGAAATTCCATTTAAATTCAATTTTGGTGATATGTGTAATTGTAGATATACCCCTTGAGTCATGTAAAATGCTCAGCTTATGTTTCTTTCAAATTATCCCGCTCCCATTCCCATTCTGCTCCTTACAACTGTCTTCAATATGTATTAGCAGAGCTCATTAGGCTGGAATTTAATAATGCAAACATCAGGTGGATTTCAAGACCCTCCATTATCAGCACAAGATGGATTGCTCATATAGCTCGTGGGCCAACTGGGCACAATTTAGATTCAATAAACTACCAGGCCTAAATTTGATTTATCTATTCCACTGAGCTACTTTGTTCTTCCTGCCCGATTTGTTGCTGCACAGGAACAATTCATTGGGTATCTCAGTGGCAAAAAGATATTAAAACACACAGGAAAGATGCTGCTGGTCAATGAATAAATTTTTAGCTTGTCTTTGTTAACTTTAAATCGCTGATTTCCAGCCCTTGTAAGTCAAGTTAAAACTGCTGCCGAGGCAGAGCTTGGCCTTTCAAGTCCTCGTTAATTAGAGGGACAATGGGGCAATTTAGGACGTATCACGAGGACAATTCTCCACACAGAATTGCTCATTAACAACAATTTAACTTAGCCCATAAATCTCCAGAGCAGTCCTGGAGCTCCCAGGGCTCTGTCCAGCACAACCAACAACAGGCACTGAAACTCTGAGTTACTCTCAGGATTGAACACCAAAGATTCTCTTCACACATTTCACATTTTCTGTCGTTTTTGCACAAAATCCCAGAATGGGCCAAGCTGGGAGGTACCACAGTGGGTCGAGTGGTTCAACCTCCAGCAGGGTCATCCTGGAGAGTATGGCACAGGATTGTGTCCACTCTTCTTCTTCCCATCCTTCTCCTTTTCTATGCTTTTCTTCCTCTTCTCCTTCCTCTTATTTTCTTCTCCTTCTTCTTCTTGTCCTCTTCCTCCTCAACGCCATTACTATTATTATTATTATTATTATTATGTGAATATATTGTTGTTCATTGGCCAAGTGCCATCAAAAGCACTAAAAGGGATTCACTTTTCTCACACCAAGCTGCAATTAAACAACACTGAAAGATCTTTACAACTTGAGGGTTGGATTTGATGGTCTGGGAAGGCTTTCCCAACCTAAACAATTCCAGGATTCCATGGAACCCCTGGAAGTGCTCCAGGTTTGGGAAGCAGTCACTCCCTGATGGATGGCTGATGCTTTAATCCTGACCAGTCTCACACTGTGCCAAGGTGAAATTATCCCAAGAAAGCTGCTAATTAAGAGAGGCCAGGAAAAGTGTGAATTATTCCATGTAGAAACAGGGCGGGGGATGTTTTGGGGCTGGAAAGGGAATTTTGGAAAGTGTGGCCTGCAGCAGAGCCTTCCCCAGTACATGGGAGAAGCAGGGAAGCAGGGAAGGTGCATGGAAAAAACTCAGCCCTTCACTAAGGAGATTTCATTTTCCTGTCAAAATTAAAAAGAGAGGAGTGTCAGAACACCCACAACTGCAAACCACAAGAGGTCTGGAAAAAATAAATTAATTCAACTTAATTGTGGACTTTCCAACTACTCAAAGTTGAAAATACAAGATGTGTCTGAGGAAAAGAAAGCCAAGAAACTGTAAAAACACATGGACATCTCATTTAAAATGCAGCCAACCATCCACAGTGCTCATCAGAAAGACTTCACTTTTTTTTTTTTTAAACACAAACATTTTTGCACTTATAAAATATTCAGTCAGCTCACATATAAAAATACAAGTGGAATCCATTATTAATTTACAAGGCCCTGTTTAATTTACATGCTATTTTTCTCTGGCATATTAAATTTATCAAGGCTCGTGGAAATCCTATCTGCTGAATATTCATAGGCTGACGTGTAAAATTATCTGTTATCCATCCGACAAATTCCAGCACAAACTCCAAACAACCACTTGCTCAGAGAATTCCTCTGACAGGAACACCAGGAGCAGCACCAGGAATTCTGAGTTCCAGATGAAAAGTGACACCAGCACACACATTCTTATCACTCCAGATTTAAGCTGGTTTTCTGTATTTTTGCCTTTAGTAACGTTTCACCCAAAATTTAAACATCACCAACATTCTTGGAGGTCTCAGAAGGCTTTTCCAGCCTAAATGAGTGTATGATTCTATTAATCCATGATCCCATAAATCCACAGGGTTCTGTGATTCCATAAATCCATATTTTGGGTGGTCACTTGCCCAGTCCATCGTGTCCATGGCCACGGATCTCTCAGTGCCACGGGAGCTCCCTGTCCCCCCTAATTACACCTGAAACACCCAATTCCCAAAGAGGGGAACTTCTGCCCTTGCTGCCCTGTAATTTAATTACACCAGACTCTAATTATGGATATTGGAGCCCTGAGCAGGAGAGGGAGGGAGGAACTCACTGCCCCCTCCCCTGCTCTGCCAGTCACACTTCAAAAGCCCCCAGAAGCCCAAATCTGGGTATTTTAACCTTCTCCAAATTCCCAGGGGAACACGACCAGTGTTTGGAAGGAAGATGTTATCCCCCTGATTGCTCCTGGTGTAGGAATGCAGCACTCCTGCTCAGTTCCCTTGCCTCAGTCATTTTGGAAAACATTCCTTACTCTGGGACAAACGTCCTGTTATGGCACAGCTCACCAGCAGCTGGCTCACAGCCACGAGGGTTTTCCCAAATAGTCAATGGATCTTTGGTAGAAGATAAACCCAGTCATGTGCAACCCAACTGAAAAAACACAGGCAAAACCCAAACGTTGTCTACTCCAAAGGATAACTGAAATATTGGGAGTTACCTGGCGTAACTGAGATATTTGTTTATATTGGGTACAACCAAGATAATCACCGAGATAAACCCTTTCCCACCAACCAGGAAGTTTTCCCCTGGTTTCTGTCATCATTACCATTTTCAGGAAGCAGTTTGTGCCTCACCTGCTGGCTAGAAACGGCAGAGGGCAGGGAGAGAGCCCAGCAGGAAGGAGAGAACATCCAAAACCCTGCTAAGCAGCCCCGAGTCCAAAGGGGTTACAACAAAACCAACTCCTCTGGAGAGAGGGAGGCACGCTCATTCCTGGCTGGAATATCAACACATCCAGGAGGGGAAGAGGCTGGGAAGGGACACGGGGCTGTGGGGCAGGGAAAGGGAAGAACTGACAGCTAAAATCCCGCTCTGCCAAGCGGGGCTGGGATCCCCGAAGACTTCCCAGAGCCCGGTGACTGCCTACTGTATTAAGACTGCCTTTCTCATCACTTAATGCTTATTTTCATCACTTTGCTTAAAATATTGATAATCAATTAGGGCTACGTCTGTTTTGCCACAGAATCTGTGTCACAGTCTATCAGCCTGTCAGGGCCAATTCAATCCTCATTCAAAGTTAATTTTTTCTCCATAAATCCGCCTTTGGAGGAGTCATTAGGCGCAGAACATAGCCCGAGGTGCAATCACCTATTCTCTTTCATTAGAGGCAGGCAGGGAAGGTGAGGGAGATTATTAGAACTTTGGAATGATCACAAAGCAGCGTGCTGCCTGTCAGATCCCCCCAACATTTCATTCATCTCGCCAGCTCGCTGCCAACGCTTCTAAATGGACATTATTCATGAACATCTGTGACACGCTGAATATTCCGAGGCTGCCAGGGATGAAAAAGCCGTGCCCCCCCTTTGGCTGGGAAATTAATTCTATGGTCAGAACAATTAGGAATATAACAAACTTGCTCCGTGATGTTATTTTTAGGCTTTCCGAGATATCTCCCTTAAAAAGGTGGTATTTTTTTTGTTGTTTTTAAGCATAAATGTGGCCACTCCAAATGGTCAAACACTGGATTTGATGGTACTGGAGAATGGTGAAAAAGCCGTGCCCTCCTCTGACTGAGAAATTAGTTCTATGGTCAGAACAATTAGGAATATAGAAAACTTTTTTTGTATTGTTATTTTTAGTCCTTACAAGATATTCCACTTTTTAAAGTGTTATTTCAGAATTGGATTTTTTTTTTAGTCCACTCCAGAGGGTCAAATACTGTATTTTAAGGTATTGTTGAACAATGTGCATTTCCTTTGCTATGGGAATAGATTGTTGGTTGGGTACTTTTCAGCATTTACCAAACCAGCAGCTTTGCAGTCTGATTTTTTGATACATTTCTAAAATGCAGCCAAATGAGACCCCATGTTGGACTTGAAATCGCTGCCATCTCAAATTCCAGCCTACTTCACTCCTGGTGGAAAAGCAGAGTGGGAAACAGATTTCCACAATCATCTCTATTTATTCCTATTTCTTTCCAATGAACACGTGATGGCCATTGAGGCATTTGTTAGGTAGGAATGGCAGAAATGCTGGTGCAAGAGACAATCACCCACACAATTAAATAAACCATCACATTTTCCATCCATATTCCCTTCCCACATGAAGGGCGTTAAGATGCAGCTACTTGGGGAAAAAGTAATTTCCATCTAATGAAATCACATCAAGTAGTTCCTTGAATCTCATTACAAAATTCAAAAGAATAGTCATTTACATTTTTTTCCCTGATATTACCAGGAAAACAGTGTTCTCATCACCAAACTTCTCACAGCCCCCACCATTCTCCTCCCCAAATATCCTCCTTTTCCAGAATTAAAGGCCAGATCCTCCGTGAATTCAAGCTGGCACAAATCCACTGACTTGAGCTGAGCCAAGCCCATTTACTCCAGCTGAGGATCTGGCACTCCCTATTTATAATAATAATCCTAAAGAAGACTTAATCAGCAAATCTTGGCTAGATACATTCATCCATTATTTAGTGCATCCCTAATTTCTTTCTTTCTCCCACAGTTTCCCCCCCAAAACACACGTTGGAGGAAAAACCCAACCTAAATAGGGTTTAACACTAAGGATTAATTGGCTTCTGACTCATGGCAGGGGCTGCTGTTAAATATCCCAAGGATTTGTTTCCCTCCCAGAGAAGGCTGTACATTATCCACCTCGACATCTCCTAACCAAGCAATGCTTCACCTTGGATCTGCTCCCCCAGCCTGCAGCCCAGCTCAGGAAAACAGCAGAACTGGATGGGATTCCCTGGGGAGGAAACCAGCTCTCAGAACATCTCAGTGATTCCAAGGGAAGTGCTCAAAGGGCACCTTCCAGGTGATTTTATGGGGAGAGGGGTGGGAATCATGGAACCAGGAGATCATTGAGGTTGGAGAAGCCCTCCAAGATCATCAAGTCCAGGTGTTGATCCAGCACTGCCAGGTCCACCACTAACCCTGTTCCCAGGTGCCACATCCACACATTTTCTGAACACTTCCAGGGATGGAGACTCCACCACTTCCCTGGGCAGCTCCAAAGCCAGACCAGCTTTCCCAGGAAGAAATTGTTCCTCAAATCTAATCCAGACTTCCCCCAGTGCAAATTGAGGCCATTTCCTCCCGCTGATGAGAAAGAAAGAGCTTCCTCTTCCTCAAGGAACAACGAGCTAGGGAAAGTAAAAGGATGGCCTGGAGTTAAACCTGCCCCTAAACTACTGAAACAAAAGAAGCAGCAACATCTAGGAGCAAAAAAATAAATTCCAGATATAAAAAATGATGGAGTAAAGAATGCTCTTATTGCTATATCCTTCAGGAATAACTCCCAGCTCAACCAGAAAACCAAGAAGCGATCCCTACGAAAAACTCCAATTTGATGAGATTTATTTCAATTGCTCTTCAGCCAGTATTTGTTCCAGAGCTGTTTCTTTCCCTCTGGCACACCATGGGTGGAGAAAGGAGAGGACAATGGACAGGGCTGCCATGGATCTGGTGAGCAGGCGAGAGGAGGAAGCCAGGCTGGATGAGGCTTGGAGCCACCTGGGCCAGTGGGAGGGGTCCCTGCCCAGGCCCTGCGATGGAAACGCTTTCAGAACCATCACACCAATTCTGAAGGATAAACTGAGGATAAATTTTCCCTCCTCAGTGAATTCAGTGCTCCCTTTCCTGCGAGGATCTCAGCCCAAAGCGCCACCAGGTCCTGCACCCTGTTGTAAGCAGAGCTCAACCGAGCCCTGCAGCTGCAGGGATTGTCCCACCCCACATCCCCCCTCCCAGGAAACACTCAATCCCCACGGGATCTGCCACCCACTCAGCTCCACCACCCACTGCATCTGCATGGGAAATCACCCTGATCTTGTACTGCCCACCTACCTTCACATGAAAACATCCCAGCTCCGCCATTTAATTCCACAAGTAAATAATTTTAATTCAAAAAACACTTCCTTGCTTAAAATATAACCGCAAAGACAAATTCTTTAAATGATTTCTGGGGAAAAAAAATGGCCCTGTGCCTCAAATACAATTGTCATTACAGGCTGTAGATTGGCAGTGACAGTCAGCTTTTCTTTCTGGGGTAAGGGCAGAATTCAGCCTGACAGCTTGTCAGCAAACTTGAAAAATTCACTCCCAAAACTTCGATTCCAAACGAGCCCTTCTTTCATCTGCCAATTTCCCAACGTCAGGAATGGCCACGTTAAGTGAAAATCAAGTAGATGACAACTCCTGTGGCTGTGGAAAGGAAGCAATAAAGCAGGGAGCACGCACAGCTGATTACAGGGAGCAGCTCTGAGGGAAGCCAAAGCGGCCCCAGCACCTTGGGAGGGCTCCGGGAATTTCCAGCTCCCGTTCTCCAACCAGGAAACATCAGGAGTGAAAACATAAGGAATAAAGCTGTGTAACTGGAGCATACTTAATCAAGAATGGAGCACAATTAATATTCAAATTGTGCTGCAAGGAAGCATTTTCGAGGATTTTTTGAATAAAGAAGGAAATTTGTTCACCCTACGTACGATCATTTCCCACTCTGACTTTTGTGAAGCAACAAAATGCAAAGAAGATCAAAAAGCACTTTTAAAAGTTTTTTTTTTTAAATACCTGTAAGTCCATAAACACCAAGACATGGTTAAAAAATATTAGCACCAAGGAGTGCTTAACTCACAAAGACACCGAACGGGGCACTGGAAAATCAGGAAAGGACGAGGTGGAAAACTTGGAGTTGGAAAACTTCGGGGTGGAGGCGCAGCGAAGTCCCGGGATTTAGCGAGCTGGAAGTGCAGAATGATGAGACAGGCAGCCAGAAGAACCTGACATCTGGCACCAAAAGGGGGAGCGTGTGTCAAGGAAAGATTTGTGGGGAGGGCTCACAGCCGATGCCAGCACACGCATCCCGGCGGAGAAAAGGATGGGAAACTCCACGTTCCCAGGCTGTACCCTGAACTCCTCGAACCATTTACTGTACTCAGCCTCATTAAACACTCCCCCAGGATAAAAGAGGTAAATATATTGCTTAAATATTCAGCGGCTGGCTGTAAAATTTCATTGCAGATTAAGCGATGAAGATGAAGAAATGCTGCTGAAAACAAACAATTTATCTTCACTCGGCGCAGCAGAGCGCTCCTGGAACCCCGCCAGAGGCTCTGTGGGTTGGAATTCAATAACTGCATTAAAAGAAAACTACACCCCTACTACACACCAGGCTGAACATCCCCGAGTAAACAGTTTGCTGCAGCGGCACTTAAATAATTCAGGAAGGAATTTGGGGTATCAAACATTTTTTCTCAAGTACTGTGTTGTCTAATGCATTTCAAATAAATGCTTGTTTTTAAAAGTTCGAGTAGAGCCCATTAGAGCAAGTGGGAAAACAGACAAATCCAAGACAGAAAACCACCAAAGCACTGATTTCCAAGAGAGGAGTGAAGAAAGATTTGTCATCGGGGAGGAAGTCACCACCAAGGGCACGGGGCTGATAATATACGCATGCATTTCCACTGCTCATCTGCAACCTTGAGAGATTCCAACTGGCTCTCATAAGTCTGGACAGCATAATTTTCCCTCAGACACATGTGCATCCATATATTTGTATAAAGCTGTAGCAAAGTAATAAATAAGCAGCCTTATTCAACACCAGAACTTCCATAAACTTTCCCCAATTAGGTTTCATTTCCAGCCAGCTTTAACATCGACGGGAGAGCTCTGCCAAGTACTTCAGGAGAGAATTTCTCTCATTCTTAGAGAACAGAAATAACTTGAAATATTAAAAAGTCATTGGGTGTTTAAGGGTTTTAGCCACAAGGAAAGGGAATGCACGTAACCGTGTGGGACTGGCAGCAGAGCACCACTGAGGCCCATTGTCCTTTATCCATCAGAAGGAACCTGGTTCTGAACTCACACGTGCACCCACGGGATGTCTTTATACAGAATTTGTGCTTTTTAATGAAGATGATTGTGTTAATCACACTTTTAATTGCACTGCTCAGTTGCCCAAGCATAGAACCATGGAATGGTTTGGGTTGGGAGGGACCTTAAATCCCATCCAGTGCCCCCCGTGCCATGGCAGGGATACCTACCCCTGTCCCAGGCTGCTCCCAGCCCTGTCCTACCTGGTCTTGGACACTTCCAGAGATGGGGCATCCATCAGATGGTGGCAGAGGGTGGAACTGGATGGTCTCTAAGGTCCCATCCAACCCAAACCATTGAGGGATTCTATAAAAAAATTCTTAAAAAAAAAGAACTCACCCCTTTTTTTTTCCAGATCACTTCCATCATAACATTTTTGGAAAAAAAAAAATTAATTTTACGATTTGTACAAATGCTGCAAGCAGGGCAATAACCATCTCCAAAAACGCACTTAACTGCTTGAATGTCTATTTTCTGCCAATACAGGATTTCCACTCCTCTGAAGAGCTCCCAGTCAATGCTACCCAAGCCAGGCTGGTTTGAGCAGGTATGAAGAGTGCTGGTTGAGGGGCTGTGCTGGGCACAGGGTGAGGACGAGGATGAGGATGAGGGCAAGGGTAAAGATGAGGGTGAGGATGAGGGCAAGGGTAAGGATGAGGGTGAGGATGAGGGCAAGGGCAAAGATGAGGATGAGGGTGAGGACGAGGATGAGGACGAGGATGAGGTCAGCTCCAGCCCCACCGTGTCCGCAGCCGCGCTCCTCGCGCTCCTCCCGCTCTCCGGGGCCCCGTCCTGCGTCCCCCCATGGATCCCTCCCCTCTCCGGGCTGCTCAGTGCCCAGGCTGCCCCCAGGAGTTGCTGGAGCTGTTAATTACAGCTCTGCTGGCCGGGCACAGTGCCCAGGCCTGCCCCCAAAGCAAGGTGGGAGGGAGGGAGGCAGAGCAGCGGCTCCGGCCGGGAATGGTCCAGGGTCAGAGCCACGGACAGCACAGGGAACTCTGCTCCCTCTCCCTGGCAGCTGGCGCGCTCCAAGCCTGGGTTTGATTACTCTAATTAATATAACATTATCAACAGATCCTCGTATTGATCCCCAACCCTCCTTGCTAAAGGAAATTCTGAGCTCGGAGGGAGGGAGAGGAGGCGAGCGAGGTTAATGGTTTTAATCCTACCCCAGCTTTCCTAAAAGTGCCATTGATTCCTTACAGCAGCAAACTGAATTTTTTATAGCATTTAGTATTTTGTATTTTGGTATTTTCCTTTGTTACAGTAACTTTACTACTTTGTTACCAGCTGAATCAATTAAAATAATATCATGAACACACACATCCATTATTTTTAGTGAGACTAACAAAAACATTAAGTTGAAATTAATAATGAAGCTGAACTTTGATTTTAAACTTCATTTACTAAAAATAAACTAATAGAATCATTAAGGTTGGAAAGACCTTCAAGGCCATCCAGTCCGACTTCCAAGAATTATTTATGTTGTTGTCATGAGTTTCTTTCCATAGCAGGTGACTAAACCATTTAAATCTGAATAATTGCAAATAGAATATGCTGTCAAACAACATTTCATATCCACGAGAAAGAAAAATGAGATGCTACTCCTGAAATTACAATACAAATTACAAGTATTTTAAATTTTGGAATTTTTCCCCTCAGTTTGCAGCGCAACAGGGACGTTCCTTATTACCAGGCCCAATTCCACATGGATCAAACCCTAAAGGACTTCCTAATCCCCCAGCTTTGTCCTTTAAAACTCATTTAGCCCTGTCCCAGCCTGTGGCAGGGCTCCCCCCATTGATCCCCTATTCCCCCAGGTGATCTCCCTGCTCGTGCCCAAATGGCACTGACCTGTTGTGCAGCACATCCCTGAAAAGCCCAGCCTGGACCATCCCCCAGGGATCAGAGCCCTGCCACCGCTCCAAGCTGTTCCTCTGTCTGCCAGGAAAAGCCCTGCCCTGCCAGCCAGGCCAAAGGGGAAGGCAAATAAAGCTGATTTTAAGACAGAAAAAGTCAAAGTGGGGTCCTTTAAAGCAACCCCTCACGTGCCAAATACATCAGGTGCTGCTGCACGCGTTTGCTGCCTGAAATTTGGGGGAAAAAAACTGGGAAATACCGAGCGCTGTGATGTTCTAAGGGGATTTGTGTTGAAACACACTGATGTTGGTAACAAAACCTGACACTTTTAATAAAAACCACCTTCCACTGAAAGCTCTGCACAACTCTGGTCCTAGCCCCTTGGTATTTCTTCAATATTTGGTGTTTCTGAGTGAACACCTCAGTTTTATCCCCACGCTCACACGGGGAAGGAGTGGGGCCGCTCTGCTATTCCTGCAGCCACAGCCAAACCCTGATCCCGAGGGATGGGATGATGCAAACCCCACCCAGGACATCCACGGGATGCTTAAAGCAATAGAATTAATGGTATTTATCACCCTGGGCAGCAGCAGAGCCCAGGGAGGGAAGGACACATCCAAAATCAGCTCCAGGGCTGCTCCTGAGGAAACACCCGAGCTCAGGATCCAGCCCACACAACTCCAACCTTTTCCATTTTCTTCCTCCACGCTCCCAAGTTTAATAAACAACAAACCCATCATTTTTTAACACTTTAACCAGCGACAGCAGTGATTCATAACTCTGTCATAATTAAAATTTTATGGCAAATACACACAGCCATCAGTCATCCAGGCAGGAACGTCCGAAAAAAGTGGGATTTCAATTTATAAGCCCGTGCAGGATTGTATGAGTTACACTGTATAAAAGCACATTTCTAGGGAGTTATTGAACTGGGGAAAGCAAAAGTTGGTTGGGTTTATTTTTTTAAAATCAAATACAGAGGAGGTTATGAATTTGTTGGAGCAGTGGCTCCGTACAGTGACTGATGGTTAAAAAAGGGAAGGAAATATTATCCTGTGTCTTCTTCCAGAGCTGCACTAACGAAGTTTGGTGCTGTCCCTGGCACTCCCTAATGCAACAAGCACAGATTTCCTGAAATTATTAAAAATTCAAAAAAAAAGAGAGAAAAATCCACATGGGTGCCAGGGGATAAAAGGGGTAAATCAGTGAAATTGGTAAATTGTGAGCTACTCACCTACAGAAACATTTTAACATAAAATAAGATAATATGGATAATTCAATTTCAATTAATTTTATCCCAGCAACAACATGGAATTCTCTGAATGAATGAAAATAATGGAATTGGTGCTCTGGTATGGACACACATTCAGGTATTTCCTAAATTTGTACTTGGTTTTCCTGTCGATCCATCCTGGATCCAGACCTAAAACGAAATATTCTTTAAAACATGGATCAGGATGATTTTACTCCTTTAATATAAAGCTGGGTTTAGGATAGAGCAGAGAATAAATAAATGTTTGCAGATCAGTTTCCCAAGCTGCTTTTTTGCTTAGAAATACCAGAAACCCAAAAACTTTCAGTAACCTGTCCTTAAAAGGACCTTGTCCTAAATCCCACAAATATTCCACATCACCTGGGAAATCCCTTCTGCTGGCACACACCCAGCTGATAAAGCAGTTGTGTTCCACAATGCCTTGGGAGGGAGTGGGTGCTCCATGGCTTTACAAGAAATATCTATTTTTAAGACATAAATGACATCCCATTCCACTCTCAGGCCAGATGAGAGGAATTTTCTTTAAGAATATTTTTAGAGACTCCCAACACTCTTTGCCCCCATACCACTGTCAATATTTGAGATTTTTATCCACTTTTAAGATGAGAAAAATATCATGGGACGTGCAGGGAAAAGTTGGATTAAGTTTTCCAGTGAAAATGGTGAATGTGGCAATGCTGGGTTAAGGGCTGGGCTTGATGAGCTCGGAGGGTTTTAGGTATTTTCCAACCTTAATGATTCCATGATATAATTTCTACTTGGAAAAAGAATCAGTTTGTATTTTCACATACACAGAAAATTAAATAAATAAACAAAAAGGAAAGGAAAAAAGCTAAACATGAGAATTGGAGCTTCCACAAGCTGTTATTACAGCTCTCCCCAGTCCATTAAAGGAAGTAATTGAATCAGTTTGCGTTTGCTCCGTAAAATCTCATTCAGAGAAATTTTATTGCCAGCCATCTAAATAGTAAATACTTATTATCCTCTCCAAATGAGGTTTTGCTTGCCAAGGGCAAAGCCAGGGCTGTGATTGTGGCGCTCTGTCAGAGGCAGCAGAAGTTAAAAAGGTTATAAAGACACCATTAATGTCACGGGAGGGCCTCGGCAGGGCTCGCCAGCGCTCCCTAATTGGGGCCTTTCTTCCCAGGCTCAGGCCCTGCTAACAGGATGCTTTAGGGTTTCTTTGGTGGCAGCCCCACATAATCACCTCCACCAGCTGAACGTGGACATTTATCTGCTGAGCCTGGGAAGAAAATGTCAATAATGGCCAGCTGAAAGGCCTGGAGAGGCACGGCCAGTGCCAACGGGGGACGGCCACGCCGAGGAAGGGCACCTAAAGATTGGGAATAAGGCTGGAAAATGAACTTTTAAAGTCAGCCCCTAGTGCAGGGAAACCTGGGAACAGGCCAAAAGGGAATGCAGATTGCTTTAAAATAATGTGTTTTCAACTCGAGTGGCACAGAGAGCCCCAGCCCTGGAGGAGGCCAAGGAGCAGCCTGGCCCATGGAAGGGCTGGAATGAGCTGGGCTTTAAGGTCCCTCCCAAGCCAAACCAGGCTGGAATTCCACATACTCTTCCACAACTTATTTCCTTTCCCCCTTAGCTCTACCCACACTTCAGAGCAGAAAATGCGGACACAAAGCCAGGGCTGCTGCAGGTTAGGAATGCACAGGAGGCAAACACAGAGCTGCAGGGAGTGAGAAGCCCAGGAAGGCTGGGCTGGAGGGACCCCAAACCCCATCCTGTGCCATCCCCTTCCAGGGGCAGCGAGCTCTCCCCCTGCCCCAGGCTGCTCCAAGCCCTGTCCCATGGAACCACAATTTCCTCTTGCTCAAAGAGACTCATCACTGTAAAATCATTCACATTTCTCAGAGAAAACTCTCCAAGGTTTTCTCTCAGTCTCTTCAGATCAGCAGCACAAAATGCTCAAAACCTTTAAGAAACTACTGATTAAATAGTTTTAGTGGGTATTTTAAGAACGTAAGGGGACACACGATGGCTTAAAGAAAGCAGCTCAGAAATCTTCAATAGTAAATCACAGTGCAGCCACAGAGAAGAGAAAGAGAACTGGAATTAAAGGGAGGATCTGCAATAAAGGCACCTAATTTGATTTTTCACATAAGCTGTGTTTTGAAACACTTCTTTTTTCCTTGCTGGGGTGATCAATGAGAGATTGGCAAAGGACACGAGTTTCCATGACTGTTGCCTTTTACTGACTATGCTGTCCTGCCCTTTCCAATGGATTCTTTCATGGGCTTGTGGCAACAGGGCTCAAATCATCTGGTGCAGATTTAATTCAGTGTGAACCTGCCTTGCTTCACATTTGGAGGAGTGGTAAAACCTCCTATTACAGAAGTTTGACATCTGCTTTTCAAGAGCATTAATTCAGCAGAAAATGTTGTATAAAATCCTGCCCAAGTCACTAAAGTTACCAAGCACCCCCAGGAAAATACTTTAGAAAATACAGATACTAGGTATTCATAGAATAAAGGTGCGTAAACAACAACAAAAAAAAAGAAAAAGAAAATTTTCTTATCAGCCTTTTATAGGTATGAGGAGAAATGTTTCACATATAAAAACATTTTGGGGTTCTTGTTTCTATCAACCTCTATGACCCCCCACATTTGCAAAAGCCTAAGGATGAGAACTCCCCTTAAAGCACCCAAAAATCCCTGCCCATGACAGGCAGCAGCCTCCCAAAAAGCCCACCACGACTGCAAAGTCCTTGCCAAGCACCCTGTGCTCCACGCTAAGATTTATTCGGCCGACACCTCATAATCATCTCTAAATCTAATGGGACACAAATGCATTTCATCACAGATGAAAATCTTCAGCGACTGCTCCAATGGAAATCAAGGAATTATTACAATCCCGTGGTCTGGCCTGCAGCAGGCATTAATCAGAAATCATAATAAATCCACACAGCACATTCAGGCAGCACATTAGTCAGGAGGTTTTGCATGATAACGACGTTGACTAATGGGCTCCGAGTTGGAAGGGTCAATCATAAACTCATCAAATGCTTCATTTAATTTCTTAATTTGGACAAACACGATTTGTTTATGGGAAAGATATCAGGTGTTCTTGAATGAATAATGGCTGTGAAACCAAAGTCCATTAATCAGTGCTTGATTACAAACGACTCGGAGATTGTTTGTTCTAATTTCATTCATTTGGGGCAACAAAGAGAACACGAGCGAGCGAAAGCACTTGGCCAAAATGGCACACTTAGTTCTCCATGTTTAATAAAGTTGTGATAAATGGGCTTTCAATAACTAAAACAAGGAGGTTATTACCCATATTAAATACTGTCCCTGAGAAAATGAATATCCAGGAGTTATAAGGAGCTGGTGCAGGCACACAGCAAGGTGCTGGATGAGTGCTGAGCTCGTGTGCTGGCATTCCAGGTTTTCCTGAAAGGATGGGTGGGAAAAGCACAAAGCCAGCAGGGATTTATTTCTACTTCCTGTGAAATACTTTAAGAGAATGATGAAATTATTTGGGTTGGGAGGGACTCTAAAGCTCAGCCAGTGCCAGCCCTGCCATGGCAGGGACACCTCCCACTGTCCCAGGTGCTCCAAGCTCCAGTGTCCAACCTGGCCTTGGGCACTGCCAGGGATCCAGGGGCAGCCCCAGCTGCTCTGGGCAGCCTGGGCCTGCCCACCCTCATTGGGATTTGTAATTAATTTAATCTAATCTAATCCATAGATTCCTTTCAGCAAGATGATTCCAGCACATTTGCCATGTGGAAATCAGGGAGACCTCCAGCACCAGAACAGCACAGCCAGAGCAGATGGGGCAATTTAAAACCTTTTCCTGGGCATTCAGGCTATAAAATCCACCACTGGAATTTACACCCGTGGATAAAAACACTCTCTGCTCCCACCTGCAGAAAATCTAAACCTCCAAAGATGTTACAGGGGAAAGTGTCAGCACAAAGCTCCTGGACACCCATTCCTGGGGAGGCCTGGATGACCCGAGCCCACAGAGGGCAGCTGGACAGGGAGGAGGCTGTGACAGACCAGGTAAAACACCAGAACTAAACAGTTCCCCATCAACAGTCAGAAATAACATTTCCCAAAAGACTCGCTGAAAACAAACGAGCCCCACGACCACATATGGTTTGCACAGCCAAACCAGTGGATAATTAAATTACAGCAAAGTTGCTAAATATGAATTGATATAAAACTTCAGCTAACTGAAAAATTGTCTTTGACTGCAGATCAATAGCAGGCTTGCAAGATTCATCTGCACATAATTAGCAGAGAGATTTGCATCAAAATCCTGGATCCCATATGCTGCAATATTACAGAAACCCATTAGGCACCATGTAAGCCTGAGATACTTTTGGTGCCACAAAAAAAAAAAAAAAAGACTTTGGATAAAAATCTAACAAAAAAATAGAAATTCTAAAAGCTTTAGAATGGTTTCTGAAGGCAATAAATGTTCATTAAATAATGAAGTTCCTCTAAATTCTACTTACAGGCTCTGGTTTATATTATGGCAAACCAACAACTCCTCATTGGCTTCTTACTCTAAAAACAAATTGATATTCAACAAAAATGGTTCAAAGCAATTTTTTTTAGTCTCTTGTAAGAACCTAAAAGAGGTCCCTGAAGTGAACAGCTTTTAGACACCAACAGGATGACATTGCAAAAGTGAATTATTTCATTTCAAACACATTTATTCTCTACCTACACTCAATTAAAATCCTGTATTTTTTCAGCAATCCTGCAAATTAATTTAAATTATTGAATTAATTATTATCATCCAAGTGTTTACTTTGCTCTCCACAAACCAGCTGCACTTCAGAAATCACAATTTTTGTAAAGGTAACACCGTTAATATGTTAAAAAAGCAATTAATTGGAGAAAGACTCTTTTTTCTACTGTTGTCACTTTTTGTGCATTAACTCTCATTTTTTTTAGAGCTCTAATGAGATTATGAAGCTTTGCCAAGAGCTCAGGGGCAAGGAATGGCTGAAGAAATGTGTCTCTGTCCAGCTTGGCTGCGAAGCTCATTGGTGTGGAGCACCCAGGTGAGCTAAAAACTTCCTTAATTTTCTGCAATTCAGTCTTAAAACACCTGAAATTCCCATCAAACTCATAATATAAAAAGGAGCCACTTCTTCTAATATAAACCTTCTTGATTTTTAAATAATTGTTTAATTCTGTTGCTCAGAGCTTTTCCAAGTGCTCTTTCTCCTGATGCTGTCACTGAAATGGGTTTTGACAACAAGATCTGCTGAGTAGGAACCAGCAGTTAACCTAAAAACTGGGTTCATTAACTCCATAATTAGATGGATTTCCTAAATTAGCTGGTGTGCAAGAAGAGGATAAAACTCCCCTATGGAGCCAGGAGAGAAGAAGGATCCAGGGAGAGCTCAGAGCCTGGAGGGGCTCCAGGAGAGCTGGAGAGGGACTGGGGACAAGGATGGAGCGACAGGACCCAGGGAATGGCTCCCAGTGCCAGAGGGCAGGGCTGGATGGGAGATTGGGAATTGGGAATTCCTGTCTGGAATGGAATTCCCAGAGCAGCTGTGGCTGCCCCTGGATCCCTGGCAGTGCCCAGGGCCAGGTTGGACACTGGGGTTGGAGCAGCCTGGGACAGTGGGAGGTGTCCCTGCCATGGCAGGGGTGGGATGGGTGGGATTTGAGGTCCCTTCCCATCCAAACCATTCCTTAATTCTGGAATCTCAGGCAGCCCCGGAGCAGGACATGAAGAGAAGATGTTTGAGCAGTCACTGCTGGGGCTCTTCCCAAGGTAATTCCAGTTTATTTTCCTTTGACACAAGGAACAGAACAAACTTCCTAGACTGGTGAAGACTCACTAGGGATGAAAATTCCTCTCCTTGCTGGGGGTTCAGGAAACTCCACAGAACACCTTCAAAACCCTTTGCAGCACCTCTGTCCACATTTGTCACAAAGAGAAAACATGATTGAAAGAAGACACCTTTCCTCTCCAAATAGAGATTTTTATATAAATAGAAGTAAAGTTCAATTACCTGAAGTGTCAACTGCCACTATTCAAAAAAAATACATGAAATTGATGAAAATTAGAATTTTATATTAAATCAAACCTACACAGCAACTAAATTAATATTTTTTTCAATATTCAGAACTTTTAAGCTTGTTAAAAGTTCAAATTCTTGCAATTTCTAGGGCAAGAATTATTTTTAAAGCCTGCTTTAAATTTCCACAGGACGAGTAAAATATTTTAAGTATTATTTCATCCTTTGTGTGTCTGTAACAGCACATGTTATCCACCCTTCTAAAATTCATTGCATAATTACAAATTTAAATTAAAGCCAGCGAGTTCTCAGCGGAAAGAACATAAATAAGAAAACTGAAAGAAAACCATCATCAAAACGAGAAATCCATGAACATTTGATAAATTTGGCAGTTGAAAAGAAGGCCCAATAAAAGGAAATTTTTCATACTTGTTGCCACCTGCCTGCCCGACTGCTTTGCATTGCTAGAAAAGAGCAAAATAGAGGCCAACCTATTTAACTAAACAGTTTTTATTAAAGTAAAAGAAAAGCAAGAATCCATAAAGTAGCAAGTGATCCTATTAGTTCCACCAGACTAAAATCATACAGTCTACGTATGTGGTCCTTTCAGCCACATCTGTTATGAGCCATTTTGATACCCAAAAGCAGAGAATATTTGCCTATATTTATCAGGCACTGAGTGCAAATCAGGCTTTTTCTCCTCAATAACTCCTGGTAGAATGGGTAGATTAAAGAAAAGAAAAAAGCAGTCAGAATTATAAAACATTTGTATTTACCATGGTTAAGGCCGAAGTACTCATCGTATTCCATGACTTTCTCTTTGAGGAATATGTAAAATACAATAAAAGGCAGGGTACAAAATTAAAGGCAGCAATCTGGTAGCATAATTCAAAGATGATGAGTTAAATATCCAATATGCAGAATTGGATCTGATACATGGTAAATGTTTGGGATTTGTATTCCCCCAAATTCATCACCTCACATTTACTGCCTGGGTCCTGAAGTCTCCTTTAAATAAACTCCGGCGAATTCTTTGCACAGAATTCCCTATTCTTGACTGCTCTTTCAGCCAGAGATTGAAATGCAGATCCCAAAAATAGATCAGTCACTTATTTCAACTCCAGACCTTTGAAAATCCAGATCAATTGCCTTTTGTCATCGTCTTTATATGGAGAGTAAGAAATTTCTGCTCAGCACCATGGAAAAGCTCCCGGAGCCCTTTGGAAGAGGCGGCAGCATCGATAGTTTGAAACATCCATGTGCTATTTCAGGGGAATTTATTGACATTTTGGGAATATTCCTCCGTATTTTAATCCCTATGAGAAAGCACAGGTGCCACAGAATTTGCAGCACGCACTAAGCAGCTTTCAGGTTCTGAGGTTTGCCCTAAGCTCGGGATTTCGGATTTGAAACCGCGCAAAGTTCTCCTAAAACCGGCGCCGGGAGCCACGCTCGGCGCAAAGCCCCAGCTCGGATCCTCCGCGTCCCTCGGCAATGAAGTCTGGGAAAGGAATCACAGACACCCAAGTGGTTTGGCAACTGTAAGTGACAGAAGCTGAGCTAAATCCTCTGTTTACACTGGGGATTATGCGGGCGGATCGCGCGGCGCTCCCGGAGCCGGCGCTGGTCAGGGGACGCTGCTCCCCGTCCGCCCGCGGGGCAGGGCACAAAGCCCCGGCCGGGGAGGAAGTGACCCAGAAGGAGATGCCGAGCAAGGATTTACACAAAGCCAGTCTGCCTCAGAAAAACTCCATATGACCATTAACTGGCCGGCAGGGCCTGCCAGGAGGCCTAATTACAGCCCTACAGAGCCCGCTAACAAAAGCTGGAGAGCTTTAGCCCAGGGATGATCTGCTTTATACTGACTTGAGAGAGTCCATATAGAGCGAGGAAAAGAAAGAGGTTTAGCTTGGAAATTCTCCCAAGAGACAAAGCATTGTCGCTCAGTCTGGAAGGCCCACATGGAACATACTTCAGATGGGCTTAAACATCCCACCCTCTCCAAATTAACATTCAACTATTGCCTGCTTAACATCTGCTCGGGCACGGCGACTTGTGGGAGGTTGTCAGAGGAGCCTAAAAAGGCTCCCCGGCACCTCAATATTAAGAAATCTAATTCAATAAATTGGGAAAATATGAATTTATAGCTGGGACCAACAACTTCTGAGGAATTAAGGGTTTTATAAATCAAAACTCAGTTGTCTCGAGAATTAAACTGTTTGGGTACCTCCCAATATTGCCCTGTTTAATGAGAACAAAATATTGACATTAATCTACACTTAAAAAGAAAAGAAATATTTAAAGAAGACAGCATGGATGCAGGACTTGGAGAAAAACCTCCTCAGCACAGTTTATAACTAAATATAAAAATGGCCACCTTACCCTCCTCCCCCACAGACACGGGTGAATATTTTTTATTTTACCTGCTCTCCTAATGAGAGACCGGAGTCACAATTCCCATCTCCAAATCCACCAGGGGGAAAAAAAAAAATCTCAATAATAAGAGCCTGCTTTACTACTTGCTCATTTCTGCCTTTCAGAGAAAGCAGCTATTTCCTAAAATAATATTTAGGTTAAATTCTAAAAGCGGGTTTTCTCAAGATCCTAAATCTCTCCACAAGGGAAATTTAGATAGGAAAATACAAACAAGGACTTCCCAGAGCAGCTGTGGCTGCCCCTGGATCCCTGGCAGTGCCCAAGGCTGGACGCTGGGGTTGGGGCAGTGAGAGGTGTCCATGGCAGGGGTGGGATAGATGGGATTTAAGGTCCTTCCAGCCCAAACCATTCCATGGATGAAGCTTCCATGGAAGGGACTGTCCCAGTGTCCCTACAGCCCCTGCAGGTGATTTGGTGGCCCTGCTTTGTCCAAATCACAGAGGAGCAGCATCTCCTCAACACCAGATCCACTGGGAGCACAGCACAGCTTCCGACTGCCACTCAGTGGGGCTGGAGCAAGCCCTGCAACGGGTACAGACATCCAGGAGCTCATTCCCCAGCTTGGGAATGCAGAGCCCTGTGCACACCAACAACAGCTCCCCTCACCATCACTGAAGCACAGAGTTAATTTCAATTATATTCAAATAGAACATCACCACAACAGCAATGAACCTGCTGAGCCCCAGCTCATCAAAAAACTATTGGGTAATAGCTCAGCATTATTTTTAAGTTTGAAGGCTAAAAGGTGCCGATTTTGCAAGGAGTAAACATGCAAAAATATATTGAAACAATATTTATCAACATTTCCAGCCTCTTCTCACAGCAATTAAATAAAAATTAAATTTAACTGACTGAATGCAGGACTTGGGGAAGAAGGTGAGGGATGATCCCATAAATGCCTGGGATGACCAACCCTTAAATAAAGCCAGGAAGGAACTTAATTCGGTATTTTGGATTGTAAGAAACACAAAGAGATTAAATCTCTTCTGTTCCTTATGAAAAACCTGCAGCTTCAAGCCGTCAGTGGTGGATATTTAAATTTAATAATGTCACAGACCTTTGATAAGCTTTGGAAAATTTTGGAGCCCAGGTCATGATGATATACAACCCCCAGTTATCTTTTGTACATCTCCCAGGTGTGAAATTAAAAAATGAGATGTGATCGATGGCAGCAGAATACACAAATTGTGCTTTTGAGGTCAGGGCTGTCACATCCATTTCATAATTACATGCTTCAAAGATTTATTAAAAGTTCTGGAGAACAAGGAATGTATTGGAAAAGAGACAATGCAAAAGGCTGGATGGATTTTGGAAAAAAAGAAGAACAAGAGCAACGTGAGGAGATTCCTTAAAACAGAGGGTTTCCAGAAGGAGGGAAAAAATATATATACACACACATATATATACACACACATACACACTTGTACTGATCTAAAACAATGCTAAAAATAAAGAAAATTGCAAAAAATAAACAACACCAAATTTTTGAGAGCACAGAATAATGTCTCAGTAGCAGCAGGAGCCAGAAAATAAATATGAGGTTTTAGTGTAAAAAAAAAAAGGCTTATTTTTATTTCCTTAAAGGGCTTTACTAAGTGCCAGTGATGATGCAAATCAATTTAATCTTAACCTGAAATTCAAGTGACTTATGGAGAACGGGATCAGCATCTGCCAAACACAAAGGGATAAAATCCCACCTGATAGCCCAAAAATGAAGCAAAGTTTTGAAGAGTCTCATTTACTCACCAGCTGCCTCCAGAACCAGCTGCAGCCTGGCTTTGGCCTGTTCAGCAGGAGTCTGCAAGAGAGGAAGGATCAGCTACACCTGGTTGGACACTCCCTGGGACATCCCCACCCTCACAGAGCTCCTGCCTCCTCCAGCCACAGGAATTCCAGCCTGGAAACAGCCAGGGAGGAATCACCCAGGAAATCTTCACAACTCACCCAAACCACCCTCCCCATGGGTGGCTGTGGCTCCGTGACCAGCCCATGCCCAGTTCCACTCCCAGCCCCCTCCAACCCCAAATCCTGCCTGGCTCCGGGGTCACCCCGTCCCACACAGCTCCACAAAACGCCCCAAAGCTGGGTTTAACGTGATTAAGGTGGTGAGTTTCTCACACTTTTCTCTTATCTGGGGTGGCTTTTCCCTCTCCTGAAGGTACTGCTGCACATCTGTTGGCTTGAGGAGCTGCTGGCTGTGGCCCCGCTATGCTAATGAGTCCCAGTGATGTTGCACTGTGTCCAATGTGTTTGCCATCCCTCTAAATGTGAAGCCACTCAAACGCTGCCACAGTTAAATTGATGCACAAACCCTATTTGTCACGGAGTTCAGAAGTTGATTATTTCTGGAAGCATCGGAGAAGTTTGGGAGGTTTCTGCCCTGCACTAAGAACAAAACCCGACGGGAATTTTTGGTGGTGTTTTTTGCAGCTTAGGAAACTCTTCTCAAGAGCCTAAATGGCTGCAAAGGGGAAAATTAAATAGGAAAATACAGACAAGAGAAGCTGTGGCTGCCCCTGGATCCCTGGCTAGACACTGGGGCTTGGAGCAGCCTGGGAAGGTGCCTCTGCCATAGCAGGGGTGGGAATGGGATTTAAGATCTCTTCCAACCCAAATCATGCCATGATTCCATGATTTTAATTAGGCAGAGCTCTTTGCCATGAATGTCCCAACTGGCGATGGCCTCACCACCCTCATCTACACCCACGAGGAGAGGCTGACAATGACAGAACAATTTCTACTCCAAGAATTTACTGCTCTTTCCAATAGGATTCTGCATTAAAATGAAATTTAAGTGAAGAACCAGATTTTGGTTGTACAGAGATCTATTTTTTTTAGTTCAGATTTTTGCTGTTTGCAGAATGAGCAGAATTTATTATTATGGCTGCAATATGGATCCTACCATCACACCTGACCACTAGTCCCAGTGGCAGCAAGAAACATCTTGAAATTTATCATAAATTATCTTCCCATCTCTTCTTCTTGCCATGAACTGATCATTGCAATCTGTTCTGGCATCTTTAGAGGAAGGGAAAGATCTGCTTTTTATCCAGAACCAACTTGCCCAGCTTCAGTTTCAGAGAAGCTTTACTTGGGTTTGTGCTTTCTCCATTCCATGACAACTGTAAATTTAAAAAAAAATCCCACCAGGATTAGTTGAGTTTGGCAAAATTTTGCAGGACAAGCAGAGAAGGAAAAGTATTTGGTGTCAAACACCAGCTGTGCTCACGTCTGCACGTCAGCAGCCCAAGTCTGTGCACCTCATGCACCAGGTGGGCTCTGGCATCCCAAACCACAATTTCCTATTCCTACAGCAGTTATCCTCCACAAAACCCCAGATCTCTGAGACCCCTGGATCCCTTCTTGCTGGCCACACAACCACCACTGACTGGAGAAATATGTTCCACTGGCAGCTTTAGGATATTCGTGTCCAGCACCACCACGCCCACAAGAACTCCATGAAAGAGCAAATGCCAAGCAGGCTCCAGAGGAGAGGGGAAGAAACAGCAGCTTCCTGGTACGTTCCTTTTGGTCTTAAGCATAACACAGAAGGAAAAGAATTCAAAGAGGGTAAAAGGAAAAATAAAAGTATTTCTAGTGCCAGCTGTGAAGGAGCCCACTGACTGTCACTTCCAGCACTAAACGCGGAGTTCCACAACTGATCCCACGGCTCTGAGGAGCTCCAAACCCCTTTTCCCACTCCTCCCACGGAGTTATGGATGTGCCTTGTTGGTATAAAGGAGGGAAGACTCAAATCCTTCCTTTACTCAGCAGTTTCCCACTGGGAGCATCTTCCCCTTTGCCCGGGCCCCGGGTGTTAATTGCTCCAGGGGCGCCGTTCACCCCGCAGAACTCGCACTGACACCTTTCAACAATCAATAAGCCCTAACCAAGGAGTGCAAGGAGGATTCTGAAATAAAGGTGACTGGCTTGGCCCCAGAAAACATCTCTCCAACTGGTGGATGAGGCCAGCACTCGGAATAAAAAGGACAGAGGGGATTTCAGCTGAAAACCACAATTAGAGCCTCAAACAAGCCAGGAGCAATGTGTGAGAACAAGCAGCTACCCGAGGTCAGTATTGATTTAGGGAACCATTAAGTGAAAAAATGCAGCAAGAGCCTCAGGAAACTTCAAAATGGTGAAGTGATTGGTGGAGGAAACATTACCAAGAGTGGTGTCGAGCAAAATAAACCCTTGTACTTTCCTTGTGGTCTTAAGCATAACACAGAAGGAAAAGAATTCAAAGAGAGTAAAAGGAAAAATAAAAGTATTTCTAGTGCCAGCTGGTGAAGGAGCCCACTGACTGTAAAAGCAGGAGAGGAATTCCCTAAAATTCCTTAACGAGCACACTGTAAAATGACCTGAGGTCATCCCCAGCAATGAATTTTACACGTGTCCAAAAGTGTCTGGTGAGACACTGGAATCCCAGCTCAGAAAAGGAGGTATTCCATAGGACACTGTGATTAATAACAGCTTTTAATATTTCAAACAAAAATTAGATTAGATCATTCATTTTTTAATGATTTGTGAAGATGCAGCACACCCTTAACTTGTGTTTCTTGCAGTTCATCCACTGCATTGCATCACTACTCCTTTCATAAATAGTTATTTTAATAAAACTACACTAAACCAGACTCAGAATTTCAAACTTAGTGGGTTTAGTGTAAAAGTGCCCACACAAGTTGCTCGTCACTCACAGCTCCAGGAAACAAGAGCTGAGTGTGATGGGCAGGAGAGCCATGGCTAGCTGCCCAAACGTTCCATTTCAAGGGAGACACAACTTCTCAATTAATTAATAGACTACAACACTTTAATTCAGCTTTAGAACATTTTTTAAAATTATTCCTGCTATTTGGAATGAATGGTAAATGTTCTTGACAGAGGAAACAATATTAAAGTGAAAACTTGAGAACACTGAGGAAAACAATTTGAGAAACATGAGGTTTACAAAGAGAGTCCAAGTTTCTGCTGGAGCCAGCCACTGGGAATGCTGTGGAGCAGAACACGTGGCTCTTGGCAGCACTGGAAAAGTTTTATCCCAGGATTCCAGCAGTTCCTGAGGCTGCAGCATTTTGAGTTGCAATGCTGCCTTTCTGAATTTTTATCATTGTGGAATTTCATATGGAAAATGCCTGAGATGTGCTAAAACTGGACAGGTTCCACTCCTCCTGCTCATCCCTGACACTGCTGGGGTAAAATTTACCTGCAGGACTTTTCTGTCTCAGAACATCTGGATAAAAGCCCAACAAATTTCTGGTGATGGTAATCAATTTTGGGGGGTTTTTACACAAATATTTCTTTTGGCATTTGATAAAGATAAATCCAGCCCTCACCATTCCCAGGAAAACCTGCTACCTGAAAACATAATTTTATATTGATTTGCAGAGAGGATGTGGGGTATCACACCTGTTTAATGAAAATAATCAAACCCCTAATTTAAAAACAGGTGAAAATTGGAAATGGAAAACAAATTGTGGTTGTATTACTGTCGATCTTCTCATGTCATCTCCCGGGGTTCAAATTCCTCTGGTGGTAAAATCCCAGTTTAAGAGCAAAATCCAAATGATATCCAAGGAATCAGTAAATAAGCAGTAATTAATAACTCCTCCTCAGAGCACAAATCCCTCCTCCTGCTTTAACTCCATCCTCTCTTCCCTTTCCTGGGGACATTGATCCGACCTTTCCAATGCTTGATGAGCTCAAAAAAAGGTTAAGGAGAAGAGCAACAAGAAAAAGAGCAAACCAAACACACATTCCCCAGCTGTGTGAGGGGGTGGCTGCCCAAAACTACTGGGGATAATTCCAAGCAGATCAGAAACTGCAGAAAACGTTTGGAATGAATTCCAGGAAAAAGGGAAGTTGGCAAGGCCGAGAATACAAGAGAAATTCCCAAGTGGAGGTAAAAGAGAGGTTTTCCCAGGGGAATGAGGCCTAAGAGAGGCTGTGGTTGCTTGGGATGAAGGGAATTGTTTAGCAGGGATAAATCCAGGGGTTCTGGTATTGCATGGATGGAATTCACGTGGAGGAAGGAGAGGAAAAGGACAACAAATCCCACTCAGGGACTGCCTAAAGGGTGACTTCCCTGGAGAAACAGCCACATCCCACAGTGTGGGATCCCATTCCACCACTCCTCACACACAGGGGTGGCTTGGGAAGAGCAGCTGGAGTTTCCATGGAAGTGCCAACAGCTCTGATCCAAATCCTGGGTGAGAGACACAAATCAGCAACCAGGCACTGAGCAGTGAAACCCCACTGCTCCCAGGAACGCTGCGAGACTGGAACGGTGCTGCAGCTGCAGGGGGATGTGGGAATGCGCCGAGTGCCAACATCCCATCCCACTCACACAAAATTCCAGCAGTTCGGGGTACAGGAGGCTGACAGGCCTGACCAGCTGCAGTGGGAACAGCAGCCCAGCGTGGGAGAAATGCAGTTCCCACTGGGAGAACTCCTCTGCCTCGCTGCATTCCCAAAAACCAGCACCAATCCAGGAAATCCCCAGTCTGGGGCTGGAGACCTCAATGTCAGTGAGGGGCAGAAACCAAGGAAGAAATCAAACAGAGACCCCTCTAAGTAATTTAGGACAACACCTAAAATTACATTTGAATTTCTTCTGTAAGTCAGGGGCCTGCATTCACCTGCAATATTTATCCATCCCACTTCCAGCAAATCCCAGCAGGAGAGAGCAACAAAGGAGCCTAAACCCAGCCAGCTTTTAAACAGAGTTTGATCAAATTATGGAAAAGATTGTGGGACAGGTTTATCATAGGAATGTTGGTTCCTTTCCTGCCATTTACTTCTCTTTGGGTGATTAAAAATAATTACCAAAGAAACTGCAAATACTTATTTGTATAAGAAGACACTTCACAGGAGAATAAAATACTAAAATAAAAATAAAACCAAAGGAGGTTGAGAATTTGCAGTTGTCATCTTTTCCTTATATAAATCTTTGAGGGTGGCAAATTCCAGATTGACAGAGGAATGGTTTTCACACTAAAAACATAAAAATAAAATCCCACAGAAGAATCCCTAATCTGAATTAATAGCACAGAAATATAATAAGCACATCTGGCACTATTTGAATTAAACCCCTGCATTTTCAGACATAAATCTGTTTAAAAGATTGGACGGTAAAATTATATTTATGTCTGAGTTTTTCCTCTGATACAATTAATCAACAACACCACTCAGGAATAGGCTATGGTAGAATTGTCCTGACTGGATAAGGATCCACCTGCACCCAAAAAAAAAAATCTTAAATTTATCAAAGTAAACCATAAGTGGAGAAAAATCATGTAAAACACGGAATAATGGCAATTTCCATCCATGGAATGCACAGATGCTCTTGGTATTTCAACAGAAATAAAAGAATCCAGCATCAGGGATGGACTAATTAGGAACAGCAAATCATTAACCAGAACAATGGGGAGAAAACCTGAAATTTTAATTTATGGAAAGGCCACAGAAAATATGACCAGTGATGAAGGCAAGAGTCCATCTTAATTAGACACCAACGCTACAAAAACCAGGGAAATCCTGGCTATGGAATGGGGCTCCCCCAGCCAGAGCCAGGAAAAAACATCTGAACCTTGAAAGAAAGGACAGAAAACTTTCCCAGAGCTCTCCCCCTCCAAGATTGCCAATCTGCCAAAACTGCAAGGAGAGAGCCAACACTGACAAGGCCCAATCCTGAAATTCAGAGCCCAGTGAGGAGCTAAATGAGGCACAACTATAAAATCCCAGCTCTGAATGGAATGTCCAAATTTCCTGCTAAAACACCCCAGGACATTCGGACTCCGAGCTTTCCATCCGAGGGAATTTTCGCTCAAATTTGGGATCAGAGGGAGAACACCTTAAAATGCCCCCAAACACCAGCAGCACTTTGACCTGAGGATTCCCCAAATCCTCTCCCTCCTCTCATCCAGGACACACATGGCCACTAAAACATTTGGATTTTTAACTTTAATTGTGGATTTTTAATTTTGCTCCGTTTCAGCAGGAGCCACTTCCCAGAGCAGGGCGGGTTTTAACCCAGGATCTCCAGAGAACCCTGCAACACCAGGTGGGTGGAAAAATCCCATCTTGCTTCCACTAAAACCAACCCAAAATGTCATGAATGAGCAACAATGGATTACTGGAAGCAAATCAAAGGCAGGAGGGAACGGCTGTGGCAAATAGCCCAAGTGGCTCGGGCACACGGATGGGATTTTTGGAATTTAAAGCAGTTTTTGCAGCAAGAGCTCCTTTAAAAGGACCAGAAAACAACAATGTCTTCATTGCAGTGAATATTCCTGAGAAAAAGCAAGGAAAAAGGCCTTCCTGCTGGGAATGGATACAGCAAAATGGATTAAACACCCAGCAGAAAGAAGGAGAGTTGTAAATAAGGTTTTAAAAAATTAATCGGTAAATCCAGGTCTTTTTAAAAGGAAAAATTCCTGGAAGTGTTAAACTTATAGTCGTAAAACTGTGTGGGTTCTTTGATACGAGAGGAAATATGGATAATATTGCACTAAAGGCTAAAAAATTACCTCCCCTCTATTTATTTCATTGCAGCCTGGAATATCATCCCAGATTTACATCTGCATGGAAATACAGCCACAATTACCAAAAAAATTCTACATTCTGATAAAGAGCTGACAGAACAGAGACTTTTATATCAACATCATCTGGTCATTATCCTATAAATCATCTATTTTTTAATTTAACCTTGAAAAATTAAAGGTAGAATGACCCCCACATCTTTACAAAATTTATACAATTAATAATATTTAAGTCATAGATATGGATTTTTATCTTTTATCATTGTTTCAAATTTCTGCTGCATTATGTTGCAACAAAGACATGGGAGAACATAAAAATAGCAGCAGATAAATGCATGTTCTGAAATGAAAATTTTTAATTAACACATCATAAACTGCTTTGGAAACAGCTCCAGCCAAGGCTAGACTGCCTGGAAAAACAGGGGCACAACCAACAGGTAACAGAGATTAATGAACAAAAGGAATTACTGCTTTACTTTTTCCACTGAGAGAGGAATTTTCTCTAAATAAATTAGAAATTTTCAGAAAAAGGGAATCCCATCCCCTTTGGAATCTTTGCATTGAAATGCAGCAATTGAAAAATAATCGGGGAAAAAAAAATAAAATGTAAAGCATTTCAAATATCACAAGGATCCAGTAGGTTCTAAATCCAGCACTCAGTTTCAAAATAATCCGATAACATACCCCACATCATGCCTAATTACACAGGAATTAACCTGCACTTAATCAAGATTATATACTTTGAATAAAAGTGCATTTTCTCTTTGCTCTCAGGTTCAATGATTAACTCACCCCCACTGCACCATTTTTTGGGCTGGCAGGTTTAACTTTTCCAAAAAGGACTTGTGCTTCACGCTTTTGGCTGCTTCTTCTGACAAATAAGTACAATATAAAATGTGCAGGGCAAAACATAATTATTCTGAGGAGCACCTGCATAAAACCAGGGTGCAGAGATTTGTATTTTAGGTGCAGACCACAGATAGTTGGGCAAATTTATGCTTCATCTCAGTATTGTGCCAAGATCCCTCTTCAGTATCTGCAATAAAATACATTCAAAGATCTCCATGCAAAATCCCCAAAAGAAGAGGAGAAAGAACCCCCCCCAAAAAGATGAATTTGCTGGTGGCCTCAATAATTAGATTAAAAATCAATTACACTTCTGCCAAAGCGTTTGTTTGCTGGAGAAAACCCTCCCAGGAAATGCACTTAAACTTGGGGATAGCAAAGCAGCCACTGCCCTCCATAAAGTTCCTTTATATATTTTTCCACAATATGCACAAAACCAGAATATGAAATCAGAAACATTTTACACATTCTCATACTTCAGAGAGCACTAACAGCATTTTACTCGTCGAAAGCACTTTATCTTCATGTCTCTATAAGGCAGAGTTGGTGCATAATAATGTAATTTATATTGCCTAAATGTTATTTTGGGAGCATTGCATCATTTCTCAAACTTCATGACCTTTACAATTTTCTAAACTTTTATTTCCCTCATTATTCTGAACAGATTTCATTACATATTTTGAATGTAAACAACCCTGAATAATGATGGGCCCCATTACGTATGTACAGCTCTGACAATCGCGCGCGGGGCCGAGATGGAAACCCAGTGCATTAATTTACCTCTCATCCGCCGTAACTGCACTCCCATAAAAAGTTTTATACTCAACTCACATAAATCACGGGGAAGAAAAATGAGAAAATCTGGTGGCTAACTCATCTTCCACCATTCTGCGAAAATGAAATTCACTGAAATACCTATCAAAACTGCAATCATCAAGAGATAATGTCTTCTTAGGTCTATCTGCACTTTCCGATTTAATTTCCTCCATGCCCTTGACATCCACAGATACCATTAAGATTAAGAGCAGCGAGTAACTGAGCAGTTCTCAGATTTTGATATATGGGGCCCAGGCACTAAATGTAATATCATCATTTGAAAATTAATGCAATATTTCTTTTGTTAGTTTTTCCACTCGGAAAGCGGGATGAATACTCGGGGTTCTCGCCAGTAATTTCCCCATCAGAATGCCGTGCAATTATGAGGAGATGTGCACCTGGGCAGAGGTCACCCAAATTACTCCATCATTTAATGAGCACCGAGATCAAACCCGAGCACACTGTTGCTGCCGAGAGACGCCTCGCAGCCTGCTACATCAAATCTGATGGAATCATTAGAGTAATAAGCAGGAAAATCTGTTTGCAGATTAACCTCTGGTTTCATGCTGCTTTCATCTAATGGGGCGCTGTGGAAATCTTGTCAGCTTTTCATCAGCCACGATCAAATTACGGGAATTGCGAACAAACCGCCGGCGCGATTGGAAACAACACCCGCACGTGCCGGGGGTTTTATGCAGATGCCAGGGAAAATCACACTCTTTATATTTTACAGTGTTATTTACCTCAGCTGATCACTGCTCTCCTCCGCCAGCCAGCGGGAACCGGGCCCGCTCCCGCCGGCCTTTCTGAATTTACGGCGGAGAACGGCACTCAAACGAATTTATGGGGCAAATATGAGCGGGCCGACAAAGGGAAAGCAAAATAAAGGCACAAAGGTCACGGGGATGGAAGGTCACGGGGTCCCCACCTCAGCCTCGGTGGTAAATGAGAGTGATCAAAGTTTACTTTTTAATAAAGGCACGGAGCCATTAAAGTGTTGTTTTACGTGGAGCGGCTCTGGTTCAGAGCCCGCTGGTAATGGGAAGTGACAGGGTAAAACTCGCTTCTCTTACAAAGGTCCCACAAAATCTGTCACCATTGGAACAACAAACTTCTGCAAGCCTTTGAATATTCTGCCTGCAAACACTCTGCCTCTCACGGTTTGATCTGCATCTGCAAGGAACAGCAGCACAGCCGTGGAACAAATAAAAGTGGTGTGTGCACACAAACTCAGTACACGCTCTCTGCAGCGAGACCTCCTCAGATCCTCGGGTCCACGGAGCCCCTCTGCAGGAGCAGCCTGCATTTCATCCCCCCAGGCAGACAGAGCCAAAAGCTGCTTTTCCCATGGATATTCATAAGCCATTGATCTTGAGCAGTGTGATTACCTGGTATGAACCTGATCCGGAGCTCCTGAAGGAGATGGAAAGATTTCCAAGGGCCGGCCTGCTGCTGAGCCAGGGGAATGTTTGGGATGCTGACCCTGGCACAGCCAAAGGGTCCATCAGCCACTGACACCTGATGGCTTGGGGACACTGGGGGACACAGCCTGAGCCAGCACTGCTCCTCAAAAAGCACCTTCCAAGCTGATGCATCCAGCTGGACACTCAGTGGCTCTCCAGCCTGTCCAAAGGGAAATTTGGAATGTCCCTGGACACAAATGTCACTTTGGCCATAGGAGGAAAACCTCTCCACCCCCACCTTCACTCCTTTCCTCCCAGAACGGAACAGACAGACACAATTCAAGAGAGGCAGAAGAGACAATTCAAGCCTGCAGAGCATAATTGACCAGCGTGGAATTTTGCCAGGACAGCAAGATAAACATAATTACTCATATTAAGAGCGTTAATTAATTGTTTGTGAACACAAATAATTGGCTGCTGGGTTTACAGCTCGTTAGGCAGCCAAGGACTCTGCCAGACGTCGCTGTCTGGTGGCCACCCGAGGGCCACGGAGCTGTGACACCACAGGTGAGAAACTCAGAGAGCCACGAGCAGTGAGGGGCCCAACTCCCTGGAAAAGGCAGTGCCAGCCAGGAAATAAATATTGACCTTTAATGAAAAGAAATACTTGACCAAATATCAACACCGAATAAAGGAGAAGGGTTCTTGGTTGGGGTTTGGGGGTTTTTTGGTTGACAACATCAAAGAAATACATAAACCTTAAAGTCCCTTCAGTGCCACCCCTGCCGTGGCAGGGACACCTCTCACTGTCCCAGGTGCTCCAAACCCTGTCCAGCCTGGCCCTGGGCACTGCCAGGGATCCAGGGGCAGCCACAGCTGCTCTGGGCACCTGTGCCAGGGCCTGCCCACCCTCCCAGCCAGGAATTCCTTCCCAATATTCCATCTAATTCAGTCTGAAGCCATTCCCTGTGTCCTGTCAGTCCAGTCTCTTGTAAATCCCACATTGTAAAACACCCTTTTTTTACAGAAGGGATCCAATAACAGATTATCAAATCAAGATAAAGACTCTTAAGGTGGGAAAAGCCTCCTTTACAGGCATTTGGAGATACAGGAATTAAAGCTGTAGAGCTGGAATCATGTGGCTTAAATCTTTGGAGGAATATCCCTATAATTAACTGGAGTCCAAAAAGTCTTTATGAACAAAATGCTGAAGTATAGAACAGTTTCCAGCACAAACATCCCTACCTGTGGGTGCCTTGGGAAATAGTTTGTTTCCTTGAGCACCCATTCCCAGGACAGATTTTCTAAGATCAAAGGGAAAACAGAACAGAAGTCTCAAATCCAGAGGTTTTTGACAGATCATTCAGGGAAATGTTCCCTTGTCCATGGTAGGGAGTGGAATGAGATCTTTAAGATCACTTCCGAAAGATCTTTAAGGTCCCTTCCGGCCCAGTTCTGGGATTCTAAATACAAAGCAGCCAATTAATTTAACAAAGACAATTTCATTCCAAATTACTGTGAGTTAGCCCATCAGGCACTTCAAGCATCCTCATTCCACAGGGAACATTTCCAGTACCTTTTCCTCCAGTCCCAGAGAAACCCTGAACACCACTGAACTCTTCCTGCTTCCCACCTCCCCAGGCTACTCCAAGCCCACTTCCTTCCCACTTTTTGGGAATATCTGTTGTTATAAATCAGCCCTGCAGCTCCTGCTGTGGCAGAAGCCCTGATTTAGACCAAGCCCCAGCCATGGTCAATCTGTCAGGAGGGGAGCAGCTTTATAAGGCATGAGAAAAATCCCAGGAAGCTGCTGGATGACAACTCCCTGCCACCAGCAGGGCAACAAAACCTTCCTAAAAATTATTTGAGGGATTTAACTGACAAGTGAGACACCCCTGGAGGCAGCAAACAAGATGGATTTTCCAGCTGCTCCGAGAACTCTGCTCTTTATTGCATTTGATGATTCCCAACACGTTTCACAGGGCACCTTTAGAAAGGGGGAGCTCCTGAGATCTGTGCAAGGATTTCCATCCCAGCAGGATCTCCAGCCTTTCCATCCCACCACAATCTCCATTATTTCCATCCCACCACAATCTCAATCCTACCAGGATCTCCATCCTTTCTATCCCATCAGGATTTCCACTCCACCAGGATCTCCACCTTCTCCACCCCACCAGGACCTCCACCCCACCACCCCTCTGGCACCCCAAGGAGATATTGGTGCCTGAGCCCCTCCAAATCCTTCCCAAGTGATTCCCAGAATGGGAAGCAAGAAGAGGAAAGCAATCCTGCCCAATGAGACACACGATGTTTTTTCACAGCACTGTGGAAGAGCAGGGATTATTTGGATAGTCCATGAAAAAATTAAACCCTTCTCAGGATGGATGTGCATTAATAGGGAATATTTTAATTTAATGGGATTTAATAATCACTTTACATCAACTATTTAATGTTCCACTGACTGCTGGTACCAACATGTGAGGCTCAATCAGCTTCTGACTTGTGACAAGATTTTATTTTCCCCAGTTTTGATCAACTGATGAGTTTTTAATGCTAAGCCTGGCTTGCCATCACTTGTGGGTTTAATATGTTTACTTAAACCAGAAATATTTTGCACCTCAATTATTATTTCCTACTGCAGCCTTGAATGGAATTTAAGTCAATCCATTATTCATAAAGCAAAGACAAGAGAAAACACAAAGCTGTGCACTTCTTTCAAAGCCTCCAAATGACTCAAACACACCATATTTATGCATGCAATATTTGATTGTGTCCCTAGCTCTTTTTTTTTTTTTTTCTATACTTTTTTTTTTAATCACAAGTTTGTTGTTTTCAGATCAGGATATGCCAAAAATCCAACACCAAACAATTTTTGTTTATAATTAAGGCAATCATCAATCCAAGGATTGTAGTCCAGTTTATTTCATCTCGACATCAAAAAAAAGTAATTTAAAAAAATTAAAATTCCCTTGAAATGGGGAGATAAATGAAAATGTGAGTGCCTTCACATAATAACAGTAGTCTGACCCTCTGGGAAATGGTTGACTTTCTCAATTCAAGGTATTCAAAGCTCATTCAAAAGTGTTCATTTGGAATGCAGATATCAAAGATGATGCAAATGTTCAAGAGAAAATTAAAACTTACCAGATGTTCTAATCCAGCTTTGATGTTTGCAGAGTCCCTGTAAGAGAAGAACAAAAGTTCTAAATAGTTGCTAAACCCTTGTCTGCAACGATTTCTGTTTAACTCTGAAATGGCAAAGCTGGGTAATTTCTCCAGTGTGTCAAATATTTAATTCTTACACATATATTTACCTGTAACACCTAAAAAATATTGATTATCCTAAAGCTCAGTGGCAGAATTTAACCCTCAGCTAGTACCTGCCCTGAAACTGCTACAAACTGTAAGCAATGCCACAGGACACACATTTAAAATCAACATTTTTCATCTAATTATCCCACTATTTACAGTGGAAGGAATCAGCCAGGCCAGGGCACGGGGCTGTTTATCAAACCCACATTTGGTGACTCCTGGTTCTGCTTTGTCACCACTCCCACAATGAAATTCCCTGCCCCTTTCCAAGGGGATGGAGAGAAGAAATTGTGATTAATTCCATGGCTCGTGGCAGCCATGCTGGACTTTCCATCCAGTCCCTGGAAGCTGCAAAAAGTACAAAATGCACATAGAGAAAATGGGAAGAATTTTACATAAAGGCAGCTGCAAAAATATAGACTAAAGTATCCAAGTAAAAACTCTGAAAGGCAAAAATTCAGAGGAAAGTTTATCCTTAACATATTGTGCTATGGGGAAAAAAAGATGAAATCCAATGGAAAATAAATTAAAAATTCCCCAAATCCCAACCCACCAGACAAGGAGATGGTTCCTGCTCCCATCAGCTCCAGGTTCTACCTAATTCCACGAGCACCTCTGGGAAGGTGGGTCACTCCCACAGCAAACAAGGAGAAACCAGCCCCTGAGGACTGCAGGGAACCCGTTAACACCACAGTATTACTAATTACCAGTACTCAAATTACTAATTATTTATCATCTCCTAAAGCTTTTCCAAAAATCTGCTATGCCTTTTTTTTTTATTTAAAATGTCATTAATGAAGTGAGAGGGGAAAAAAAAAAAAAGTACTTTTGCTGTTCGACTTTGAAAGAAGAATTCCATTTTCTCAGCCCTACAGGATTTATCCCAATTTTGGAGATCCCAAGGAGAGCTCAGAGCCCTGCCAGGGCCTGGAGGGGCTCCAGGAGAGCTGGAGAGGGGCTGGGGACAAGGATGGAGGGACAGGACCCAGGGAATGGCTCCCAGTGCCAGAGGGCAGGGATGGGTGGGAGATTGGGAATTGGGAATTCCTGGCTGGGATGGAATTCCCAGAGCAGCTGTGGCTGCCCCTGGATCCCTGGCAGTGCCCAGGGCCAGGTTGGACACTGGGGTTGGAGCAGCTGGGACAGTGGGAGGTGTCACCATGGCAGGGGTGGGATGGGTGGGATTGACTCCCCCTTCCCACCCAGAGCATTCCATGATCCCTTCTGGAGGTCCCACCGGCCCCAAAGGCTGAGTTGCTTTGGGAGGGGGATGCAGGGCAGGGCTGGAGGAGCTCCCAGGCCAGCCCATCCCTGCCAGCAATACCCGTGCACCTCCCTCAGCCTGTGCTGAAAGCAGCCCTAATTCAATTCCAGGCCTCAAAACTGATAAAAAAGGTCCTGAAGTGGAAAATGTGAGGAGATTATTGGCAAATGAATAAAGATTTGTATCGAACCAACACACAGGAGCAGAGCAGGGCTTGGTGGGGCTGTTTTTTAATCATGCCCTGGCTCAAACCTTCTGGGAACAGCGAGTTTCCCTTCCCCTCCTGCAGCACATCGATTCCTGAATTAGGCTGCAATATTAAATAATTAATATACTTGCCATGATTGATGTTTTGCATTAGTTGAATATTAGGTTATCAATCAAAATCCACTTGGTTTAATGTAATAATATTGAAAAAGTGTCACGGGCTGTTCAGCCAATTTGTAGTTGAGGCAGCCCAGACAGGAATATTGGTGTAACACAAGGCCCTAACGCAGGAAATGCACTGCTGGAACATCCATAAGGAAAACATTATCAAACTAACCAGGACAAGGCTGAGCTTGTCCTAAATAAACCTTGGGGCACCTGTCACTTCCAATGAAAACCTCTTCCCAGCCTGAGGCTGCTGGGCATCAATCAGCCAGGCTATGGCAGGGTTTTATCTTTTAGTTAGCCAATAGATTATATTAGAGATCTTATACAATTATATTCTGCATCCTAGTCTATATTGCATTACATATACTATAAATTATATTACATAATTACCCTCATATTTATATAATTATATATTTAAGTATATATTAATAAATCACATTATAAATTACTATTTAAAATTACATTAATAAAATTGCATATAAATTACATTATAAAATTTTGTGTATTTGCATAATTATGTAAAATAATCACATATTTAAATTATATTATTTGCATCATAAATTATACAAATTAAGGCTCCCATTAATACTATATTTCATATGTTGTTTTAGGCAAAATCAGACCTATGGCCACAGCTCAGTCTCCCACTTAGCCTTCAGTGCCTGCAGAATTTTAAACCATTAAACACCACCAATAAAAGCAGCTTTATGCACATCCAACATTCCAATGCTCACAACATAAAACAAACAATTAAGTTGCATTCATTTGGCATCAGTGCCAGGTAATTATGTTTTACTCCATTTCATACCCCAGACTTCCCAATCTATTTGCTTTTCACACCCTTTCCAGTGCAGCACCTTAATTTCTTTGGTTCATTAGGGAAGTTTGATTTGATTCCCGAGTTTTTCTGTTTCTATCAGAGAAACTCTGGAATTTTTCCCCTCTTTAGTCAAGGATTTGCAGCAAAACACCACTTGACATGCATATATTTGAAGTCATCCATTAAACCCAGGAAATGCCATAGTCAGGCTCATCCAAACATTTCAGCAATGCCAGGGGAAAAAATTCCAGCTCCATCTGAGTCCTGGTCATCAGGGACCTGCAGCAGGAAGCTGGGAATTCAATTATGGAAGTTCCATCCCTGCCCATGGCACGGGGTGGAACTGGAGGAGTTTTAAGGTCCCTTCCAACCCAAACCATTCTGGGATTCTCCAGGTTTGGGATTACTTAAACCCACAGTAACTAACTGAGGTGAACTTCCTTTGCCAGTAAATTAAATTTAAAATATTCCCTAGCACTTGCTGAAATCATCATTTTAACCTGGAACATATTCATGTCCCTAAAAATACTCCCTGTATTAAACTAATCATTAATCAAGGGGGCTGAAAAATGTGCACTATCCTCAAAATATCCATTCAGGTATTATAAAAAAAAGCTTAAAATTTCACATACAATGTACTTTCCAGTGAATTTACAGCAGTTCCACCCAAGAACTGTGGAACTAATACATAGTTAATTAATAGCTAATAATTGTTTTGGCCATAGATTTTTGGGTGAGAAGCCATAGGCTGCAGGATAATCCTATGGGTCATTTATACCTACATGGACATTCCAGGAAAATTCAGGTCAAAAGGCCTCTGGAGGGTGCAGAGCTCCTGAGAATTACATTTCCATGGGATCACACAACTTTATTTCTACCTCAGGATATCCCAAGATGAGACATTGCTGAACTTGTCATTTTTTGCTGCTCTTTCCAATATTTCCTGCACAACAAACTCATCAGGAGGAGCAAATGGTTTGGGAATCCCACACTCTGATAGGAAAAGCATCCATTATATATTTTTTGAAGCATGCAAATGTTGTTTTGTTCTTACCAAGCACCAGCTTCTAATGATCTGGAGCTGATCCTGGAATGTGAAGACTCCAAACCTGGTGGTCTTGAAGTGGAACCCTCCAATCATCCAAATAATTTATCCAGGAAAAACCAGTAGGAAGTTTGGCCAATTATTAATAAATTCAAATGTAAAGACCCCAAGAAGATCCTGTGAAGGTCACTCAGCAACAGCAGGAGGGAAAGCCAAAGTCAGCCCCCACACAAACACACAGGAATAACTTGGAACTGCCAAGAACTCTGTGGAATATAATGCAAACCAAATTGAATCATGCTAAAACCAAGACTTTAAACAGGACACAAGGTGAAACAATTTCCATAACGTGTTATCCTTGAAAGAAGGAAAATCAGCACCCAAGAGACCTTATCAAATATTCAAGAAGGGGAAATATATAATAACCCTGGCTCAGAGAGTAAAATCCCAGATTTTATGCAATATCAATACTGAAACTAAACAGAGAGGTAAAACCCAAAAATACAGTGTTGATAAAAGCAGTATTTTCAAACAGACCCTACAAAAATACTGCATTTCTTTGCATGTATTTCTCAGGTAAACAAGAAGCAAAACAACTATCCAAAATCTCCCAATTTTGCTTTCCAGAGGCTTCAGGTCAGATATGAAAATCCCATAAATGACCAAAGCTGATTCCTCTGTCCTGGTTGCCTTAAAGCCACTCCTCAGCTCAACCTGGTGATTCCAAGGGCATCACAATGTGCAAGTCCTTGGAGTTTTCCTACTTGGAGTGGGGTTTGGTTGGTTCTTCCCTGGTTTTGGATGGGTTTGGTTGGTTCTTCCCTGGTTTTGGATGGGTTTGGTCGGTTCTTCCCTGGTTTTGGATGGTTTTGGTTGGTTATTCCCTGGTTTTGGATGGTTCTCCCCTGGCTTTGGATGGGTTTGGTTTGGTTGGTTCTCCCCTGGTTTTGGATGGGTTTGGCTCAGCTGGCTCTTCCCTGGCTTTGGCTGTTTTTTCCCCTGGTTTTGGCTTGGCTGGGTGGGATTTCTCCTCCTGTTCCCTTCACCAGGAATGAAATCCTGTTCCTCCCTGTCTGCATTCCCATTAAACACAGGCAATTAAACATCAGGCTCTGGAATGTCACCGTCTCTGTTAACCAGCCTTAAATAAATTAAGCAACTTTGGCCTGGTTTACCTTCTCTGTAATATTATTTAGTAGATATTCAATTAAAACACATCCTGTAGGTGAAAGTGTAGGAAAACATTTCCATAATGGACATCAGTGGCAGTCGGAAGTGCTGCTAATTAGCCCCAAAGAACAAACCAGATTACAGAAGCAGCAGCGAGCCCAGCAGTGGAAATGCCCACAAGGCTGGGCTGGATATTCAACAAAGCCCAGCAAGTTCCAGGCTTGGGAAGCACAACTATGGGAAAAACTCTCTGGACTGGTAGAGAGTGTTACAGGTTAATGAGGAACATAGAGGGAGAGCACAATAATTATCATACCCAACACCTCCCCATCTGTGTTGGGATGGCTGCAGAATACAAACACAGCACCGAGGCTGCCACTAATTACACGTGTGCTGCCATTAGCAGAAACATTGCAAACGTGAGCTTCTCCTCTGCTCCTGGTACTGAGGAATATTAAATGCAAGTGTAAATCAGGGAGGAAATTTAAATGTTCTAAGCACTAAAACAATTTGAGTACAATCAATTTTCCATTTGCCGAAAGCTTCTAAATCCCCCTCATTCACCCAATTACTACTGTACTTAACCTAATGAAATTTTATTCTGCGGGAACAATACTATTCTTAAACAAAGTCTCAAAAAAAATATAAGATTAAAAACTTCGAGACAAAGAATAAACTCCTAGAGAAAAGATGCAAATAAAATTACTATCATAATCTTTTGTTTTTTATTTGCAAGTAGAAGAGTGAAGAGAAACAAAAGCATGGAACATAGCATCTGTCATATCAGAATATAAAAAGATGATCCTGGCACCAAATGAAAAAGCTCTAATTCATTTGCAAATCAAGCCTGCCAGTTCTATTTCAAGCTGGCGGTAACTGTCAAGAGTTAACAAGATAATCACTTTCAATCCTGCCTTCAATGGTACATTACACTGTTATTCCATTCAATAAGGCCCTTCTTTGGGGCACTGGATGAATGGTTTTCATTTCGAACTCACACAAAAAGTTGCAGAAAAAAAAAATCCATGGGGCTTAAGAAAGAAATCCCTTTATGGGCATTTATCTGCCGGCACTTGCTTTTGGGCAAAATGAGATATTTGGATACATTGGTGTCCATTCACTTCCTCTATTCCTTCAGGCCCTCAGTCTGGTGATAAAAAAAAAAAAATCCCACAAGGAAACCTCAAGCCTGTTTAGTTTGGGGTTGTTTTTTTTAAACTCTCTATGCACATTAAACAAGTTCTGCAATAATCTTTGGTAAAGGCTTCACAGCACACTGAAACAGCATCGTGTTTGAATGGCTCCATCTTAGTCTAAATTCATTATAAACTGCTCAAAAAATAGTAAATGCTCATGAAAATCGTGCTTAGGGAAACATTTGCCAGTTGCTCATTAAATATTCAGTAAAAATAAAGTTACCAATTAAAGGCTCTCTGCCTAGGAAACAAGGCAACCTCCAATTTATCTGAATTAATTATTTGTAATTCTTTTCTAAGACTTTGTGCCATGAATTCTTCCCAAGAGGAGAAAAATCTTGTAGAAGTTTATTAAGTATTTTAAACTTATTTGCTGGCACCCAATTTTCCACTAAGACCTGTGAACAAAACTCTTCAAGCTTTTGCTCAGTGCTCAAAATTCACATTACAAGACACAGCCTTGGTTCCGTTGCACAGATCTCATTCTATGACTGCATATTCCTATTTAAAGGCTGGGATTTATGATCTTCGAGATCTTTTCCAACCTCGAGGATTCTACAGTGGCAATTCAAAGCTTCTACACTGACTTTAGAAAAAAATTACTCTTTTTTTCCTATTTTTTCCTTCTTTCTTTAATTCCCACATATCTCAGTTCAGAGAACAAAGCTAAATTTATATTTAATACCTGAACTGAGCTCAGTTTATCCAACCTATAACCAACACAGAGCTGTACATACTTTTTATTTATTTTATTAACCAGCAAAAATCCATTTCTTCAAACCCAGGGACGCACTCACCCATCACTCCTTATTCTATCTGCAGAACTCAGATTTTGGATTGTTTTCCTAACCCATCACTAGAAGTCAGACAACTTCTTCCCCACACTTCTCATGCAAATGTTCCTTCCTATTCAGGCTTTCTTTTATGGAAAAATCTAAACACCACAAGTTACAGCCTCATTTTTGTTCTTTGCACTTCACAAGTTCTTCAAAGCTTCTGAACACAAAGATGTTCTTATAATTAAAAAAAATACTTTAACAAACCCAAAGCCTAAATGCCTCTACCTATGAAGTACTAGGATACAGCTGGTTTTGTTGCCCTACTCCTCCTCCATCCCAAAAACTAAAACAAAAATTAATTTAAAATTCACACAATTTTGAAGGACTTTGAAAGAGCACAAGATGTTGCACTTAGAATAGAAATTAAGAAGTGACAGATTTCAAACAGCAGGTCAGGACTTTAAGGAAGATTTGTAAAGTCCCAAAAAAAACAGGAGAAATTTGGGATGATCCTCAGAAATGTCACACAGGCCCAGCTTTTCATTCCCCTATTTCTCAGCAGAGCAAATCCACTCAATCTGAGGATATTTCACTCACCTACCTCAGCTTTTTTTGGTCAGATGACTTTCAGGCTTTCCTTTACAATTATTATTTTTTTTAATCTCAACTCAATGTAGCTGTAAGGAAAACCTTTGGAAGTGTCTTGGTCTCTCCAAGATGGACATTCCAAGCAGCTCAGTAAGGAGGGAAGTTCTATCTTCCAACAACTTCCCTGCTGGGCTGTGTTGCAAGACAAATTTATAAAATTTTAAAAGGGAGAGCTAAAGTTGTTCAAGCTTGAGGGGGAATTCCTCAAGTTCCCTGGCCAAAAATGAAGAGGAAGAAATAATATTTCATCAAAATGAAATAAAAAAAACAGAAACTGATTGCAAGGCTCAAACACATCTGACCAAACCCAAGCTTAATAGACAGTGATAAAAATAACCTGGAACTGCTTTGAAATTAATAATCAAATTAAAAGCAGCTAATTGAAGCTCATGAAGAAGAGGAGATGGACAGGGATCACTGAAGTTCTCACCTTGGTTTTCACAGGATTCAGCCCAAGACAAGGCTGGGCACCTTTGGGACAGGGCTGAACACACAGATACGGGCTGGAGTTTGATGTCCTTGTTTGAGAACAAGGAAAGATCTGCAAGTTCCCCTAAATCACAATTTGTATTTTTAATAGAAAATCTGACACCCTTAAAACCCCCAAGGCCACCAAGCAAAGCTGCCTGAGCTCTTCATGCTCCTTGGGTTGCACCAGAACCTCCTCCAGGCTTCCCATTTCACCAATTATTAAATCTAAACTTCTCACACGCCACATTGGCCGCACTCCTTTCACTCCCTTGCTCTCAGTAATTTGCCTTTAACCTCTCCCTGCCGTGAAAAACAAACCCCATCTGTTTTCTTTGGCATTTCTCATTCCCAGCACTTCCCAGAGAGAGCAGGAATGGCTTTGCAGGGTGGATCAAACTCCCAAGAAAGTGCCAGCCAGCATCCAGCCCAGGAATCCCAGAATGGTTTGGGTTGGAAGGGACCTTTGAACCCATCTCGTTCCAGCTCCCCACCACAGGCAGGGACACCTTCCCCCAGAACATCCCCAGAGCATTTTGTGTCCTGGCGTTTCTTCAATGAAATCAAAATCATTCGTGTAGCACGTTACTGACTTACCACCAAAATGAGACCAAAAAAAGACAAAAATACAAGACATGTCTCGTTCTACAGCCAAGATTTCCTTCAAAGGTTGGTTTTTTAGTACAGAGAGAAGAGATTCCTGAAGGAATTGAGCACCATAAACATGGCAGGCTCCAAGGAAACTTGGATCTTAAGGAATTTGGAGGTTGATGGTTAAAACCATCCTGTTACAGGAGGTGACACCTCCTGTTGTACCTGCAAATCTTGGAGGTGAAGTGAAATATTCTGTTTAAAATAAAAGGCCAAGGAAGTGGCCAGACCCTCGCAGGGCAGCACTTCCCAGAGGATTCCCAGCCCACACAGAAGTCCTGACAATCTGGATGATCCAGCTGGCACTGAGCAAGCACTTCTGGTGGGAAGAATCCCAAAAGTGCAAAGGACCAGGGGAAAACCCCACAAACACCTCGAGTTACAAACCCACCCAGTAAACTGCAGCCAAATTTTTGTGCCATGTGTCCCCTCCAGGACCCCCCCAGCTGCTGCTCAGCAGGGACCTCCTGCAATCACTGGGGTTGGAAAGGATCTCCAAAACCTCCAAGTCCAGCCCTTGTCGAAATCCTGCAGTTAAATTGGGTTATGAAATGTAAGACCCAATGGTTTTGAGCACTGCCAGTGCAGAACCAAACCTTCAGGGAGGAAATTCTTCCCCATGTCCAACCTGAACCTCCCCTGGATCTCACTAAGGAAAAGATCTCCAAAAATCACCGAGTCAACCTTTCCTGAACCACTGCAGGCTGATGCTGCAAGACAAGCCCAAAGTGGTGCTGCTTCACATTAAAATGCTTATTTTTACCTCAAATTTCAAGGTGGTGACCTCAGGCAGCCCAGAGTCAGCTGAGCTCATGGGTGAATTGAGATTTTGTAATTTCTGAAAGGAGGAGCAGCCAAAAAACGACTTTGGCAACTGAAAATTCTGCCTGTGATGCTCCCAGGATCAAGGATTTTCCCTATTACAACACTTCTTCATATTTGTCTTATTTCCCTCTCTTTAAGAAATGCATCCAGCCAGTCCCACTGATATCAATCACAACAAGCTGCATTTTTTGCTAACTGCTGGTGGAAGAATGTGGTAGAGAATGTTGGAATACATGTGGCTGAAAGGGATTAAGAGAAAATAAAAATTAAATAAATAAATTCCATTTTAAAAATTCATAATTTAGAATGAATGTGCAAAATGAGGGACTGATCTCCACAAACAGCACCTTAATATTGCTAAAAAAAAAAAAAAACAAAACAAAAAAAAAAAAAAAACAAAACTAATATACTGGTTTTTCCCCCATTTACAGTTTGGGCTGAAAGCTGCAATTTCAATATACATATAAAATATAAAATTATTGTGTCTGGCATAGAAGTGCCACAAAGGGGTGCCCCCAGAAGGTGGAACTGGAACTGTTCCAAGCAGTCAAACACATCCATGGGTTCAGCACAAAGCTCAGGACTTCCACACAAAAGCAGCACAGGATGAGCCACTGCTTAACTTCCTGTCCAAGCAAGATGCTGCAAAGTTACATCAAAGTTTTCTGATAACTTTGAGGCTTTTCAAACAGGCCTAGCAACATAAATAATATATAAAATATGGATATTTTAAAAATCCCCTTCCTCTGGTCATCATGGCTTCAGTCAAGCAAGTCGGCATTTGGGTGAATAACTTTTACAGTTAATTTTTTTCATGTAGAAGTAAATTTTACAACTCACTTTTTTTCAAAACATTTACAGAAGTAAATTTTTCGGTGAGTAAAATTTTACAGATTTTACTCATCCAGTACCAAAAGCAGAGAATGGAAGAAACTGGAAAAATCAAGTGAAGAAATTTAAAAGTAAAGGTGAAAACTTTGTACCTATGTACAAGAGGATAAAAGAGTTCAGTTGCCTCTAGATGTATTTTTTTGCCCAGCAGCAGAAATCCAGCACAGCCAACAGCTGGAGTGAACAATGTTCAGACTTCAGGGGAAATAATTTCAAGTATAGGGTAAAATTTGCAGACTCTGCTGGGATTCAAGTTGGGCTCTTCCTTGTAAATCTGTAATGACAGAAGCTGCACAAAGCAATGGTAGGAACAGTAGAAAATGTCCACTCTTTGTACATACAGCACAGCCTAGCACGTGGTACTTGGTGCACTACAAAAGGGCCCAAAGCTTTTTTGTAAATTAATAAATTTTTCTTTTAAAACACTTTTTTCCCATCCTGAGTCTGGCACTCACGTCACAGGTAATGAGGAAGGCTGAAATCAGCACATCCTGGAGCATCTCCTGCACTTGCAGGATGTCACAGACCTGACTGGGGAATGACAAAAAGCCAAGTGCTGAGAAATATTTGAGAAGCTGTAATAGCCCAGCAGCTGATAAACATTTTTGTAAAAATTAAAAGGCAGCCCCCAGAGTCAGAGCCGGGGGAATTCACTATCTCTTGGATGTGGAATTGATCTGAATGCAATTACTTTATTCTTTTCAGCTCTGTTTGACTTTGAACTAAACATCAATTAATGCACAAACGAGATCTGTTAACTCCAATAGTGATTTTTTCCAGAAAAGATGTGAAGCAAATTCATTGGCCTTCATTGGCTGGCTTTGAGCAATCTCAACCATCACCCGGGCAAGCTCAACTTCATTTTCCAGTGGTCACTTAAACCCTTAATTCTCAGGACAAAACTCCCTCAGCTGAGTTTTCAAGGGCTGAAATTAGCAAACAAGACATCACATAATGTATGCTCCAAAGCTGGGACCTTGCAGTGCTTCAGCTGCTCCAGCCACGGCCCATGGAAGCTCATTTGAATAATCAATATGACAACCTTATTTTTCTAATGCAAACAGGATTGCTACAGTAAGGTGTCTCACTGCCACATCACAGTCATGGCCTCTTTTAACCCCTAATTAGATTTAGGCGATTATCCCTGCTCTTCCTTACAAGTGTACAGCCCGGATAAGGGATGACAAAAGCTATCTGCCACTTCCTCAGCCCTTGCAGGCTGCAGGTTATGCAGGGAGATACAGGGGAAGATCAGCAAACAATTGTTATTCATATCATCTCCAGTTTGGAGATAGTCACAGTTTGCCATCCGTGCTGAGGGAAAATAGCCCAGAGCATTAGGTAAATGCAAAACCCCTAAGAACATCGGGGTTACACAGATGGAAATTCAAGGTGATGTCGGGGAATTATGTTTAATTCAAATTGGTTGTCACAAAGAAAACTAGGGAGCCGTGGTTTTGTGCCTCACGCAGGAAACCCTGCCTTTTCAAGAGATTTCTGTGCATTGTCTGGTGGTGTGTAACATTTTACATGGCTGTTTCTATCAAAATTAAAGGGAAAAAAAAAGAAATCAAACTTAGAAACAGCAATCCCAAAAGAATTACATTGCTCAACAAAGTCCGAGCAGACAGAGAAGATCTATTACAGAAATGTAATCACATTTCATTTACAAGAACTCTTATCTCAAGCACTTAAACATAACATTTAAACAGTTTTCCATTTTATTGTGCTCAGTATTGAAGCTAATAAGATAGAAAAGTATAATCACGTTAGCAACATTTCTATTGCATTACATAAACACAGCACGAGATTAAAGGCAGAGCAGGGGGAAGGCAGTGCCTGCAAAGTTGAGCCCTGGATTTCTGCTGGCAGACAGGAACATCCCTGGGACCATGTGTGAAAAGTGCCACGCTGAAATTGGATCCTGGGTTCCCAAAATGGCCCTGCCCAGACTGACTGAAAAAGGGATTTCACCACATATTCTCCATAGGGGAAGGGCTTTGGAGCAGAAGTCCTGGCTCTTACTGGAAGGATCATTTATCCAGGACAAGTAAAATTTTCAGAATTGCGACAAAAACCATTTGGACAGAGCTTTGAAAAGCACTGATGGGGAATATATTTTAAAATTACTGCCTAAGTTGTGATGAACTCCTTACCAGCAATGCTCACACAGCTCTGGAGCTTCACTTCCATGGAGGAATCTCTGCAGCTCTTCCCAGATTCCTGCCCCATGCCCAGCCCAGGGTGGCTCAGGCTGGGAGGAGCTCACCTGATGCTCCAGCAGGGCCATCCCAGGGCACGGCACTGGAATTTTCTCTGGGACACTCCACGGCCTCTCTGGTCCAGGGGGAATTCCCTGGGATCAGTCCCTGCTCCAAAATTGGCTCCAAAACTTGCAGTACAGAGAAGGAAGAGAACCAACCAGCCATGGAGAGGAGAAGCTCCAGGGAGAGCTCAGAGCCTGGAGGGGCTCCAGGAGAGCTGGAGAGGGGCTGGGGACAAGGGATGGAGGGACAGGACCCAGGGAATGGCTCCCACTGCCAGGGGGCTGGGATGGGTGGGAGATTGGGAATTGGGAATTCCCGGCTGGAATGGAATTCCCAGAGCAGCTGGGGCTGCCCCTGGATCCCTGGCAGTGCCCAAGGCCAGGCTGGACATTGGAGTGAATAAATTTTTCAAACCTTAGGAAACTTGGTCAGAAAAAAATTCCTCCCCCATAACAATGTGAGAAGCACAACCTAAAAATAAGGCACGAGTCAGAATATATGACAGTGCAGAGTAAAATATTCAGAAATTCTATCTAAAATGTACAGCATATAAAATTTTGAGCCTATAACATCAACACCTAATTATCTACTATCCATTTACTAACCTATTGTAGCCTGAATGTTTAAAAAAGGAAAAAAAGCAGCAGAATTTTTAACAATATCTTTAAAGCTCATGGAAAGAGTTTCCAGCAAGCTCTAGGACCTAAAACTTGTTTTGTTTTTTTTTAAATAAATTAATTGATGGACTTTAATCTTTTGTCCTCCTCAATAAAAAACACATTGTGACCCTTTAAATCAGATTTAGTGGCTCCCACTCCGTATAAACCCCTTCCTTCTCTTCCATCTTCATGCTCCTGACTCACAGGGGACCTGTAAATTAACTCCCAGCAGAAACTCCCACTGCCACATTATCCAAAACTTCACCCAGGTTTTTTTTTAACACTGTTTAATGTGGTCAGGAAATAAAGGCAGAGCAAAGGAAGAAATAAAAAGGTAAAAGGGTGATGGCAGAGGCAGGCACGTGAAGCCTTCTCACCCCTGGCCCTGCATTCCCCATTCCTGTGCTGAACACTCTCCCAGAAATCCATTGTCTGGATTTCCCTGATATTTTTCAAAGCACAAGCAATGCCCACCTGACAGTAATCAATGGAAACCCCCCTTTTCCCTCTTGGACACAGCATGATCCCATTAGGCAGCCTCAAAAGATTCTGATCTGAGCAGCCAAGGCAGACCTTCCTGATCAATTCCTTAATCCATCTGGAGAGAATGGACTGATCCTGCTGCTTCGATTTCAGCCCAGGAAAAATCATTCCCAACATAATTCACCATTACATGGGCCTTGTATTACAAGAACTTCAGCTGCTGGGAGCAGCTGAGGAGCGAGGCAGGATCCAGGAGAATCCAAGATCTTCCCTCTGGGTCGCCCCGTTCCTACCCTGGAAGTCACCCAAAGCATTTCCCAGCCCTGCCTTTCATGGATATTTGAAGGTGCTGGTTTTTACACTGCAAATAATGTAAAAATCTATGGCTGGAGTGGAAGCCATTCCCAGAGCTTTCCCCCAGAAAAAGTGCAGTGCATAATCTAAAAAAAATATCTAAAAAAAGGGAAAAAACCCAACACGATGCAGAATTATTGTCCCAAGGACCACTCTGCTCCATGGGCTGGTGGGTGCTGCTGGGGAACCAAAGGAGCTTCATTCCCAGAAGGGATCAGGGGATTCTCCATGAACAGAAAAGGACTTGAAGGTCAAGAGCAGCCTCTGCATCTGGAAATCTCCTATGGGAACCACACCCAGAATGGAAAATTTGACCAGGCTCTTCTCCATGGGAAGATCCAAGAGCCTTCCCTCTCCAATGGAAAATTACTCCAATGAAAGGGTGTGAAAGCAGAGAAATGGAAGCAGGGGTTATCTGTAGGGTTTTACTCCTGCTGAGTAGGAACAGCCTGCCCTGCACAGAACCAGGAGGTGCCAAGGATAAAACCAGAGCCTGGATGTAAATCATGGAATCACAGAAAGATTTGGGCTGGAAGGGACCTTAAAGCCCAGCCAGTGCCACCCCTGCCAGGGCAGGGACACCTTCCACTGTCCCAGGTGCTCCCAGCCCCATCCAGCCTGGCCTCGGGCACTCCCAGGGATCCAGGAGCAGCCACAGCTGCTCTGGGAATCCCATCCCAGCTCCTCCCCACCCTCCCAGCCAGGAACTCCTTCCCAATATCCAATCTACATCCCTCTTCTCTTAATTTAAAACTATTCCCTCATGTCCCATCACTGATAAACAATTCAGATTATTTCATTTAAGTTTGTCACATTATTTTATAATTCCAAACAACAGAAAGGTCCAAAATTAGACCAGGATTAGAAATGCTTCCTCCAAACAAAGACTCCCCTTCCCTTCCTAATCAAAGCCATGGATGGTTTATAATCTCCATAGCAGGTAAGCTCATTCCAGAGAAAGCATTCCCAATCCAAAATACGAGGTGCAACAGCGAGTTGAATATTTTAATGTGAATTTCAAATATCTTTCAGATGGGCTGTTTGTGAGCTGCCCCTCCTCTGCCTGCTCCGAGGAGCAGTTTGCTGGTTTGGGGCTGGGTTTTCCCTAAAGCCTTGCTGGGGACTGGTGGTTTTAGGGGCAGGATGCAGGAGCAGGGTGCAGGGTGAGGTGATTACTGTATCTCTGCTGTTCAGTATCTGCAGGGTGTCTCAGTGCCACTCCAACTCCTTAAACCCAGTAAAGAGATTACAGCTCACACTAACTGGATTTGCACAGCTCCGGATCATTCACTTTGGATTCCTCCTGCCCAGATTAAGGGAGGCCATTAAAACAATAGTCAGCTGCTCTCCCAGCACAAGGTGTTCCAGGGAAAAAAAAACCCCAAAACTCCACGTTTACATTCAGAGCGTGCGTGTGTTTGGACATGAGGGCAAACAAAACCCTCCTTCAGCAGGAACACCCCACGTTCAAGGAATGATTCCACCCAAAACCCGGGATAATGCAAATGATATAGTTATAAAAGGACAATCATGGTGGCTGGCATTTTTAAGGAGCAGATAGTTTGGAAAATTTTAAACAGCTTAAAAGAATGTGTGTCTTTGAAGATACTGCCTTCAAATGCATTCCAAAACCTATTTCTGGAAAGAGGGAGAAATATAATTCCCTCAGCATAGTCCATGAATTTAGCAGGGAAGCTCATTTGACAGCCATCACTAACTGACAGGCTGAACCACAGAATTTGAACACAAAACTTAGATTTTTGTACTTAGCACAAGAAGTACTTAATGAATGAAAATAAAATGGTTCCTCTGAACTAAAAATCTCTCTTTTCCAGAGCCAGTGGTTCCCCAGCACCTCCTGCACAGTTTTGCTCCACAGCTTACACACGTGTCCCATCCACGCTGGCTTTTCCAGCTGTCTGCAAGTGAAAGGAAAAGAAATCATCCCATATGCTGCTGCCTATTAAATAAATGGCCAGTCTTTTGAGTCCTAAAAGGGGATTTTTAGCAAACAAAAAGAAAAACAAGGCCAACACAGCTTAGACAACAATAGCAACAAATCTCGGTCAAAGGCAAGTGACCCTCGAGCTGCTCTGGGCATATGGAGGTCTCAGTCCTTTTCAGAAAAAACCCTTCCTCTGCTTCCCATTAGCCTTTGGCTGACTTACTGGGAGGAAACTGTCCTGGTTTGGCCTCTCAGCTGCTTCCTTCTGCCTCCCAGCAGAGCTCGGAGCCTCCTGAGCCTCACCCCAAAGCTGCCCAGGTGCTCCCAGGGCACTGCAGGCGCTGGGTGCTCTCAGGATCCCTCCCCAGAGCACTGCAGGGGAGCCAAGCCAAGCTGCTCAGCTCCTTTCCCATCAGCAAACACATTTCCTGATTAATTAAAGCTCTCTGCACTGAGCTCACCCAGAGACCCACTTCTAATGACTTCATCACCTGCTCAGGTCACCTCATGTTTGGGTTGTGCCTGCAGGCTGGAGGGAGAAAGGAAGGCAAAAGCAGCAAGAATAAATAAGTTAATTAATCAACAGAAGAGGCATGCTGGTTTTACTGTGGATAAGCGACTCCCTTGCCATGGCAGCACATCCTAAAGGTCCTGGAAAACCCACCTGGAGTCCAAGCAAGTGCCTGGCAGACACTGGAGTAGACCAGGCTGGGCAAAGGGGCTCAAGTTGGTATTTAATCATAGAAGCTGTCCTTCAAGAAGCTGCCAAAAGAAATCAGTGGAACCAAAAAGTCCTACCAAGCATCTTAAAACTTTACTACAAGAACTGCTCAGCAGCATGACTGGAGATCTTGTAAAGTCCTCAAAATTTAGCCTGGACACTGAAAATAAACCCTCTTGGGTTAAGGAAAGGGTTTTCCCCTCTGACAGAAGATATTTCTCCTATAAGCATTCAAACTACTTTCTACCACAGGATGGAGTTGTTTGGTTTCAGCATTCAAAATGCAGTTGCTAATTTTAAACAGATTTTAAAGAAGTTCTCCAGCTTTTCTAGGAACATCCATGTTTAAGATGGATTTTTGGCCAGATTCTGCAATTCCCACCAGCCCATTTCTACTGCCTGTTTCCATTTTCCTGGAAGCACCTCCTCTAGGATGCTTACAACTCAACAACAAGAATGTGATCAAGGCTGAATCATGGCATGCAAGGTTCCAGCCCAGCAGCAATCCTTATTTATTATATTTGGGATCAAAACTTCCAAAACGAATGTATTTTCCTTTTGGACACCTGTGCTACAAACTAAACACAATGTACTTTATATTTTCCTCAGAAGCTTCTTTGAAATAAACTCCAAAGAGAATTCAAGCAAGCAACCAGAACTCCTGAATGCGAGACCTGAGCAGTGCAAGTTAAACAAGTGTTGTAGCACCCCGAACAACAATTTGTATTTGAAAGTTTCTCCTTGAGAAATGGATTTTGGCAGGTAAGATTTTGAGGAAAAGGTCTTGGAGAGACAAAAGCAGCTTTCCCAACCCTTCAGCTCCTGGTGTAACCCAGGCCCCAAACGTGCCAGAGGAATCTCCAATCCCAATCAAACGTTCCCCCTCTGCTGCTGCTGAAAGGCAACGACATCTCTCTTTACAGCCCTCGTCTTCCCCAATAAATTTTGCATGAAAACACATCAGCCCAGCCCAGAATTCCTGCTGGCAGGCTGGGAGGGTGATGAATGTTTAATGCAAGCAGCACCCCCAGCTCCGTGCCAGACAGCAGCTCCCGCACGGCCCCTTTGATCCCAGCACAGCTTCCGAGGAGTTCTGGGGTGCTCTGCCCCACACAACTCCATCACCTAGATGCAAATCAGGGCCAATTACCATAAATGACTTCCTACTGCACCAGCTGGGAAGAAGGAAGGGAAAAATAATCGTGTGCCAAGCTCCAAGAGAGTCGGACTCGGAAAAGTCCAACATTCCCACTTTACTCCTGAGGTTTTCTCCCAACAGCAAAAATCTCATCAACAGCCATCAGTCACCCAGGTGCCATCCATGGGCACTGGGCATGGATCCAGCTCCAAGGGGTTTGGGGAAATGCCACTGGAAAAAGGCCCCCAGACAGGAGGACCTCGGTGAAACTTCAGTGTGGAACTGAAAGGAAAAATGGAGATTGTGTTTGAACAACAAACTCCTCAGCTCTGTAATACTGACAGGACACAGGGAACAGCTCCCACTGCCAGGGGGAGGGATGGAGGGGATTTTGGGAAGGAACTGTTCCCTGGGAGGGTGGGAAGGGGCTGTCACAGAGGAGCTGTGGCTGCCTCTGGATCTCCAGTGTCCAGGACCACCTGGAGCAATCTGGTCCATGGAAGGTGGCCCTGCCCATGGCAGGAGCTGGAATGAGATGGGATTTAAGGTCTGTCCAGCCCAAACCATTCCAGGATTCTGGGATCTGTCAGAGTATTTAGGAAGCTGTGAAACCATTAATGCCCAAATGTATCAAAAACCTTATTAAGGATCAGTAATTAAAGCAGCGGTCAGGTTGGCTTAGTGGTTCACAACTTTTCTCTTAAGAACTGAGGAGCTGCTCTTCATTTATTCCATTAAAAATTGTCAAAATCACTTGGAGAAGTAATCCCAAATTTCACTAGAACACAAGCAATGATGAGACCCATAAATCTAGGAAAAGTTATTTTAAACCAAAAAGCTTTTAGTAGCTTTCTCCCTCCAATTTAACAATGAGCAAGGAGCCTTATGAAAAACACATTTCAGAACAGAATTTGCATGTTTTGAAGCTGATCAAGACTTGAAGCATCAAAATTCAACAGCACACCCAACCAGGTCAATGAAGACACGCATGCAGGTTGTTTTAAAACAAGCCAATTTCAAAAAGCATAAATAAAAGATGAATGTAATGCTTTGATTAGTACAAAAATCAGTGGGAAAACATTGTAGCACTGTAAAACCCCTCACTTCTGCAGACTTGGACAGCTGAAAGCTTCCTGCATGTAGATGTTGCTGGCCTCCATGTGGGATTTGGGAACTCCCAGCCCACATTCCCAGCAGCTGCTGCAGGATTTCCCTCCACAATGGCTGGACAAGTGAACATCCCTTACAGCATTTCAGGGTATGAGAAGAGCTGAGCTGTTTCACAGCCCATCTCATGAACAGCTGGGACTTCTCCAGCACTCCAGAAATTCAGTGTTCAACAGTAGAGAATCGTCACTGAAACGGGGAATGCCAAAGGGCAATGCCCAGAATACAATTTTTAAAAATAATTTTAGTTTTTTACTTTTGAAACTTCTCTTGAGATGTTTACTGTGACAAGATCTCCCTTGAAACAAGCTAAAGCTGCCCAAAAAAAACCTCAAGCACAGACCTTTCCCCCTCACATCTACAAACACAGCCAAGGACAGAAAAATCATCATTAGGGTTTACATGAGCCACAAACAAATTTGCTGCTTAATTAGTGAAAAAAATGCATTTTGATTCTGTCCTTTAGAGGAGCAGTAAAGCCCCAAATATACAACACCTCTCAGCTAAGCTGCAGTGCTGCCAAGCTGAAATACCTCCTTTTATGCAAAGTTAAACTATAAAGTCAAGCAGCACCTGAGAATTTATGTCCCTTCTTCCCACAATCTGGCTTCAGGCTGATCTTCATTACAGCTCCAAAGCAGCTATTTTGAATAAATACATTGCAAACAGTCATGAATTTAAACTGGGAACCAGACCTGGTCCTTGAGGTGCCTTTGAGGAAAGCTCTGCTCAAACCCTGAAGCCACAGGATTGTTTCCACTACAGAGTCCCTGATGCTGGAGGTTCTGGAAGGGCTCTGTAGAATAATGAGACTTTCTAGACTCTGGGTCCAGAAATTAATCTGCTTGGAGAGTCCAAACTGGATCCAACTTAACCAGGAATTTTCCTGATGCCACAGGGAATGAAGGGAAAATTCCAGAAGCCAAGAGAAGCCCACGTGTGGGTGAAAGGTGCTGCCTTAGAAATTCCCCAGGATTTTTCAGTGGGAATCCACCCAAGGCAAGGTCATGAAGCGACACCTCAGTGTTTTTGGGGTTTTTTTTGGAAGGGACCAGACAAAGAGGGAAAAGACAAATAGCCCAGGAAAGAGCATAATACATAAAGCAGAGGGAATTATGTAAATTACATAAAATGTAAAAAATGACACTGCCTTTCCTGCAATCTGTCATCACAACCCAAGTTATTCCAAGCAGAAACTGGACTGACAGCAGGTTCTCAAAGGTTCCCATCCTTCACCCAGAGCAAGGCTTCTGCTGAAACTGCATTTGTGAGCCTCAGCCAAAGCCCAGGAGGAACTTCTGCCACTGGGAGGAGGTGTGGGTGTGTGTGGACAGAGAAACCCATCTTCTCTTAGCAGGAAGCCTTCATGCTTTCCAATATTCCCCATTTTCCCCCTAAATTATGGCTATTACATATGGGAAGAATATTTATATTAACAAACTGCAGAAAGCTCTTTAACCCACCTGAAACCAAGCTGGGGGGAAAGGGTGGAAAATTAAACCATCACTTAGTGCAAAATGCTGCCACACTGCAGAACTGTAAAACCCGACAAATCCCACCCTCCAAATACTCTGAATATTCTGAATAATACCCCACCTTTCAAATATTCCCAACTGATATAAACATAGTTTATATAAAATACAATTTAAGGTAAGGTAAAATCACTACAGCAATCTTGGGGGCCATTGTGTTGAGGTGACCTCAAGATTGTAAAAATCCTCGTTTCCCAACCCACGTGGCCAAAGAAGGAGTCTGAGTGTGCAGGGTTGGCTTTTCAAGGTTGTTTATTTTCCCTTATCTAGAACATTCTCTCTCTGCCCTGCTGAGCTCTGTCCAGCAGCTCAGCCGTGGCATTCTGTCTGCCCTCAGGGCAGTATTTACATTTTATACCAAAAACTACCTGTGCCATGTTTACAAGAACGTGCCAATATCTGTCATTTCTGTTGGACAGTGTGTCTGTACCTTAAACCAACAGAAAAGTGTCACCAGCACAGCAAAACATGGAGGGCAAGGAGAAGGAGAAGAAGGTCAGGACATACTCAAATCCTTCTGTCTTTTCTCCTTGAACGCTATTGTAAAGAGCCCCAAAATTCTACTTTTTCACCCTGTGTTAATTCAAATATCACATTAAAAAGAAAAGTGTCACCATCACAGCAAGACACGGAGGGCAAGAAGGAGAAGGCCAGGACATGCCCAAATCCTTCTGTCTTTTCTCCTTGAACGCTATTGTAAAGAGCCCCAAAATTCTACTTTTTCACCCTGTGTTAATTCAAATATCACATTAAAAAGAAAAGTGTCACCATCACAGCAAGACACGGAGGGCAAGAAGGAGAAGGCCAGGACATGCCCAAATCCTTCTGTGTTTTCTCCTTGAACGCTATTCTAAAAAGCCCCAAAATTCTACTTTTTCACCCTGTGTTAATTCAACTACCACTCTACTCAAACCCTTGTGGTCTGTAATTCCTCACACAGAGTTGGCAGCTTTTTCCAGGGGCTAAAATGGAAGCCACAGGTGTTTGTGACTTGGTGCCAAGGATTCTGAGCCCCTGGCAGGGTCTGGGACGTGCCGGGTCCCCGCGCAGCAATGAGGGCGCGGCGCTGCTGCCCGCTTTTGCTCCGGCCGCGCCGTTTCCCGTTGCACTTACCCGGCCTTGGCGCCGTGGGCCTCCTCGTCCTTCCCTGTGCCCTTGGCCTTGTCCTGGTCGCGGCCCCTGCGGCGCTCCCGGGCGGCGCTGGGCGTTCCGCGCCGCCCGCTCCTCTCGCTGCTGCGGGATCGCTGGCGGGCCCGCGAGCGCGACCTGCGCGGAGCAGAACCACACAGGCAGCACGTGGGAACGGGGCCTGCCCGTTCCTGCCTGCCCTCCCCTGCCCCTGCTGCCACTGATGCCTGCTTGTCACTACCGGACACGTAATGAGCGCTCACAAGAGATAAATAACTAATTTTATTTCTGACCTTGCAATATGTGAGAGTTCCAAAAGCGACCGTGGATTGGAGGAGGGAATTGCCACCTCTCCAACCACACCGGTCAAACCAACAGTCCCATCACTTCTCTCTTCCCACAAAGAATGCAAAACAATTACTTACGTGAACAGTGTGTGAGACCTCCAGTAGAAATATGTGAACATTATCACAAGGTTAATGAAGTTTTATGAGAATTTTAAAACTTTCAAAAGAACTATAAAAGAAAACTTAGCACTTGTAAAAATCAGGGCAACGCATGTTCAGCACTGTGTGTTCAGGCTTAGGTGTTTATATTGTTTCTTACCTGTATTACAAATTGTGAGTTCTACAACTCACAAGCTACAAAGTGAGTAAGCTCTTGTGAGTGAGTAAGTTCTTGTGAGTGAGTAAGTTCTTGTGAGTG
>QUSF01000086.1:136124-150626 GCA_003676055.1 Chloebia gouldiae
CACCATTCCCTGCCTCCATCCCATGGAATGCAGGCACCATTCCCTGCCTCCATCCCATGGAATCTGGGCACCATTCCCTGCTCATCCCATGGAATGCAGGCACTGAAGAATGGGCCATGGGAGAGAAGCTCACCAGGCTCTGCCAGCTGCAGGAGCACCTCAGTGAACATTTCATGCCAAACTTAAACCAAAAATAGACTTTATCCAGTGTTATCTGAGAACTAAATCATGGATTTAACTGCTGCTTCCCCAGCAGGGAAATAAACCATTTATTTCCCTTGTCAATCTGCTTAAAGACTCCTTCCTAAAATTCAACCTCAAATTAAGATCATCAGATAACATCAATTACCTGACATCAATTTCCCTCACATCTTCTCCGAGTGTCCCAAAGCAGGACTTTTTTCTAACCCTATATTCCTGTAGCCACATCATGACTGAGCAGAAAAAATCTGGAATCTAATTCTAATAATCTTTAGGGAATAAAATAATAAAGAAACCAAAGTTAATAGAGAAGCGGGTACATTGTCCTATTAAACAAACAGCCCAAAGCCTCTCCCATTCCTTGTCTTTTCTCATTCAAAGCAGTCTTGGAATTCAAGGGCAAAAAACCCCACACACACCTGGAAAAAAAAGGGTGCAATACCCAGCTGCAGGTACATCAGATAAAAACTTCCATATAAAATCAAATTAAGGCTGATAAGGGAAGTAAATATTATTCTAATGATATGAAAACAAAACAAAAAAAGGTTCAATTGAGTTGAGAATACCCAATTTGTCCTCTGGTCATACAAAGAGTTTAAAGCACGAGGTGAGGCAAAAGCACAACAGTTCCTCATTTCAAAGACACCAAATTCCTTCCTCTCCCAACCAAACCCCAGAACTGTCCCTGCTTAGGCTGAGGAAAAGCAACCAGGAAAAAACTGGGCTGATTGAGAGTTTAAATGCTGCAATCCTGGAGGAAAGACATTTTGTATTTCCTCAAAAAAAAAGGAAAACTTGAATTCTACAGGAACAAACAAGCCCCATATTCCATGGGCAAGCAGATCCATCAGACCTCACAATTAATTCTTACAATCACGTGGAGTTGTTCCCTTCTCCAACAGCTGGAATCTATTTGAAAAAACAAAGGTGCAGCTTTCCAGCAGGAGCCTGGACGAACAGCCCAGGTTATTCCTCCCTGCCTGTGCAGGCATTAGTGCCTCTGCATCTGCCCTGGATGGATCCCAGAGCCAGGGAAAAGGCTCCAAGTCATTTTCCAGATGCAATCACGACCCAGGCAATTATTTGTTGTAAATTTGACAACACCTCTGATATTATGGTAAAACGTTAAGGGACAGACAGGAGAGATTTTCAGGTTGAGATTTTCCACTTCCCCCGTGCCTCAGCTCAGATTAATTACAGTAAACACTGCTCCTCTGTCTGGCTGGGACAAACCCAATAGTTCAGGTTTTGGGATCATAAAACCTCTAAGATTGAGGCCCCAGTGACAGTCTGAGCTTAAAGACTCTGTAATATTTGTGTGTCCTTACATCCCCAAATTGCTATTAGACAGCTGAAGGGAATTACCTAAACAGATATTTGAAATGAGCTTACACATCAGGACACCACCTGCTCTCAGAAACTGCAAAAAAACCCTAAAAATCCCAATTTAGGTCATGCAGCACCTGCACTGGCAACTGAAGTCTCAAAGTGCCACCAGCACAGAGCCCAAATTGAAAAAAAAGGGGGAAAAAACTGAATATTCTTCATTCCTCAACACTGCAACACAGTTTAAAAGGCAAAGAAAAAATCTGCTTAAAGACAGGATTAAGGCATTTCCTAGAAATAAATACCTAATTTGGAAGATTGGGAATATTGAGACTGACTGGATTCATAATGACCATAAATAACACAAATAATAACACCTGGATGAAAAGCTGTGTCTCTACCTTTTCCTGAGTAAAACAAATGAACCCATTCTGTGCTCACAGTTTATATAAAAGGCAATTTTTTTCTTTAATTCAGTGATTACCAGACAGGTTGAGGTTTAAATTTTATCAGATGTAAAAAAATTTAAGGTATTCCACAGGTACTTTTACCACCACATATTTATGAAGAATATAGATTTTTAGAAAATCTTGTTTTCCCAAAATAAAACCAAAATAAACTTAACTTTTTTAATGAAAATTGCTATAACTGGTCTCCAAAAATCAAGTCATTAAAAGGCTTTAGAAACTCACAAGAAAAGGAAAAATATTTCACACCATAATCCTGTGGAGGGACAACATAAAATTGAGTTTGGATATTTTGTGTCTATTTTCCAGTGCACACTGTATAAACACAGGGGCAATTTCCCAATTTCCATACAAGTTGGATGCATCTCCCTTTGAATATTTTAAGAAATGCAGAGCAGACAGAGGAAAGCAGGGGCTGTTTTTATGTTCCCCTGGATGGAAAGTGAACAGCTCCATTCCTGCAGACTGCTGAAGACCACGGAGCTGCCACCTTTATCAGCCCCAAAAATCTCCTTTTCTGGGAGTTATCACCTCTAACCCTGCCCAAACCCAATTCTTATGGCTAATTAAAAACTCCAGGGAAAAAACTCAGACTATTTCATTTACTATTCCAAAAATTAGTGTTTTCCTCATGGAATGTGCAATAGTTACATAAAATATTGTCAAATAAACCACACCAGAAAGAGAAAATCAACAAAATCTGATTTTTTTTTTTAAAGTACATAAGGCAACAATTATTGTATTTCAAAATGTGTTCTGACTGTTCTGATCAGCTGATGATGCTGAGCACAAACTGGCTGGTGTCAGTGCTAATTTAAATGGGGAATAAAGGTGAATTATGATGTGATTTCTACATAGCTAGGCTTTGTTAAATAAAGGGTCTCACAGAACTTTCTTCCAAGCTCTGGTTTTTGTTTAAAACACAAAAGGACCTCACAAAGGCACAGCTAACCCAGGAAATAGTGACAGGTTCCTGACTCTGCAGCAGCTCTTATGGACCACACTCACCTGCATTTCCAGACCTGAAGGCAAGAATTAAAATGAAAACTGAATTATTTCCATCACTGAGACTATTACCCAAACCAAGCAGCTAAGGAATTCCAAAAAAAAGTTCCAAAAATAAACCAGTACCTGTTGTGTCACACAAAACCTTCCACAATTCTGTCTCCACAACTCTGGGAAGATTCACACCACCATGGTGTTAATTAACACCATTAACACCATCCTGGGGACCTTGGAGGGGAGGGAATGGGAATATAATGGGATTTTGGAACTGAAATGTGTAACTTACATTGAGTTACCAATGTACAAAGCAGAGGAAACGTGTCTGACACCCCTCTGGGAGTCACTGCTGTCCCCAGCTGTTACTGCTGTGTATTCTGGGTTTTTTTACTGATGTATTTTTCATGTTTCTCCAACTTTTTCTCCCTCACTTACTGGTTCCTGCAGCTGACCAAGCTCCAAGTCTCTGGCATTTCTCTTCTGGATACTCCTGGATGCTGCAGAGGGCAAAGAGCTCCATCCCAGGCAGCCCTTCCCCATCACCTGGGGCTCACTGAGTGACCACAGGTCATGGGGGTGCCACCACGCCCTGGCTGAGCCAAAACCACTCCCTGAACCACCTGAAACCATCCCAAGAATCCTTCACCCCAGAGCTGGGACTCCCCACAAACCCCGTGGCTTTGTTTCTCCAGCTCCACTCACCAGGAGCGATGCTCTGAGCAAGGCCAAGGCTTCAGTGGATTATTCAGAGAATTCCATCTCTTCACTTGGCTGAGGGGAGGGAGCACCCCAGAATTCAGGTATTTTAGAGCCACCAGAATGCCCCAATTCTGGCTTTATCCTGCTGCCTGATCCACACCAGTCACATTTCCAATGCTCCCTTCAGCCAAGGGCTGAGAACAACCCATCCTCCCACCCCTCACCATCACCCTGAGGAAGTGGGTACCATTTGCACTGAAAGTCTAATTTAATTTCATTTCCCACTTTCCATATTATATGGATGTAATTAAAACAGCAGTTTCACTCTAAAATGCATTTCCTAGTTCTGATAATCTACTGAGCAATTTCCATCACAACATATTTGATGGGACTCCATAAAATAAAATTCCTAATGAATAAGAAAGGCTATTTGTATTTTACATCATTTTTCTGTGCTGAGTATTTGCTTACAGAGTAACCAAAATATTACCCTTAGAGAAGTCTCACAAGTAAACCAGTTTTTAAAAAATTGAAACAATTCTGCAGTTCTCCTCAAGGATTTGTTTCTATTTTAGTTTACACTGCCAGAATTCATTCGCTTTAATCCTTTATCTGCTATTTGAACCAATATCTCACAAATAAATGACATTCTGGTTGTTTTCTAATTCATAACTCTTTTTAATCAACCTTACACTTGAACCACAATAATTGTTTGGGCTCTGCATTCATATTAAACTCCTGAAATCCCATTTTTGTGGCCGCAGTGGCACTGCTGACCTGTCCTTTCTCAGGCTGCAGTGTGCTGCCCGTGGGGCTCCTGTAGCTCACAGTGCCCTGCAGATGGTTGTGATTACACCCAGCACCTTCCCAGGCTCTCTCCTGACGGGATCTCACCTCCAGCCCCACAGGGCTGGGGAGGTAAAACCCCTCCAGACCGACTCTGCCCTCCCCAGACAGGAGAGGTTTTCCCCTCTCCACTTGCAGAGGGGAACCACGACATTTCTAATGGAATTCCTGCTGACCCAACACAGATCTGGGATTATTCCTGCTGCTGGGAGGTGTCCTGGGATATCACAGCTGTCAGCAGCTGGGGAATGGATGCCCCCAGCTCCCAAGCCTGGCACCAGCAGGGTTTGCTGCTCCTGCCTTCCCCTCCCAGGAGCTGCCCTGCCTCGTCCCGGGGTACAAATTTCCACCTGGAGCTGCTGGGGCTGCAGTGCTGGGAGCTGGGTCAGCCAAGGGCTCAGAAAGGTGCTGCAGCTGAACGTGGCAGGCACTGAAGCTGTCCCAGGGCTCTGGAAGAAGCTCTGGATTCCTGGGAAGCCGGCGATGAAAGCGCACCCGGCCCGACAGAAATCCAAACACAGCCACAGCCACAATTATTTTACTAATTGCTAATGAATACAGTCAAGTGGCTTCAAAAAGCCAAACTTTGCTTGGACTACTTCAGGTTTTGACCTCTGTAGGAGCAAATGCATTTCAAACTGGAGCCCACCAAAACTGATTAACGGCGCCAGCCAAGGCCAGCACGGAGCAGGAGCTTTTTTCCATCTATCACATGGCCCCAAGGATAGTTAAATGAACCTTAAAATGGCTACAAACAGCTCAATGACTACACAGAGTCCTGCCAATTAGAAATAATTAGGCAGTCATTTTGGTGGTAAGTCTTTTTAAGTGCATACATAATGATGCAATGATGCTTATTAGCGAGCTCATAGGAGCTCTGCTCAAACAGCCTGGAATAATTATGCAACTATCACAAAGCCTTGCACATCTCTGTACTTCACCTTAATGCATTTAAAAATCCACTTCATTACCTCCAGTAATTAATCCTCCATTAATTGCAGGAAAAGCCCAGTTTACCGTGCTTCGTTTCTAATTATCTTATAAATAGTTATGGTTCTAATTAATGTGTTCATTAAGCTGAATATCTTTCTCAAAGCCATGCTCAGAGCAAAGGTTCTGCTTTTGAGAGAAAAAGCCTAACTAGCCATAAGGTGAGGCCATTTTGGTTGTATTTGCTTTTATTTTAGTATATTCAACCTCCTAATTGGCATTTAAAATCTAATTTGGAAGAACTTCAAGAAGACTATATAGGAGAAAAATAGGAAAAGGCTTTGCTTTTTTTTTCACCCATTCTCCAATCAAGAAGTTCAGAGCTTTAACAGGAAAACTTTTAGCATCTCTTTTTGATATAGACTGGGAACAGCTTTTCAGTGCTGTGCCACAGATTAATTTAAATTCTATCACAATTCAGTTTATCCCTGCATGTTTCTATAGAAGAGAAAAACCATGGAAGAAAAATAGATACCTAAAAGTTTATACAGACTTAAAAATAATAAACCCATGCTGCTGGCCTTGCCTTCATTTCTAGGATATAAACCTGTGGCACAGAATTACAACCAGAATTTACATCAGTTATTTGAGCTGAGCATGACCTGACCCTTTAAATTCATTGAGAGGTTGCCTTCCTAAGAGATATGGATATGATCCTATAAAAAACACAACTGGAAAATATCTTATAATAATACCCATGGATAAGGAAACTCCCCATTGAAACACATTTCCCAGGATTTTGGGGCTTTGCATGTAAGAATTTTGCAGAAAACTTAGACTCAAAATAAAATTCTACAAGAGGACAATCAAAATATTTTAGTTATAGTTACAATTATGGTATAGGCACTAAATTCCCATCTCTTTCTAGATTTCAGTTTTTCAAATATACATTATATACCTGATACACTTGTCCTCAGTTACACCATGCAAAAACAAATCCAAGTTTTCCCATCTTTTTATTACCCTCACCCATATTTAACATTAAATATTTCATTCAGAGAATTATTCATACTCTATTTTAACAGCAAAAGGACAAAAGCTCTGCACATGCCTGCAATTATCCCATTTCTTTTGGGAACCTTTTCCTCCTGGAACATCCCAGCTCAGGAAAATCTGGAATCACTGAAGTGCAGCTTTGCCATGGCCCTGCCAGGGCTGAGGTCTGATGCCAAGAAAGCCACACTGGGAGCAGGTGAATTATCAGCTCTATCTTGCCCTGGAATTTTTGGGAGCCTCGGTGTTGGAAACTGGGAAAATGTAAAGCTCGGGAGTTGGGATGTGGGAGGAGAAGCAGCAGCACAAAGGCTGAAAGGACAGCCAGGGAGGGGCAGGATAGCAGAGTTTTAATCAGATTAATCAGGAACTCCCTCCCAGAGCACATTTGGGAATGGCACCAGCCTGGATCCCACAGGAGAAGGGATTTTTATGGGATAAGGTTTGTGACAACCCTGCCCACATACAGCCTGGTCCTGCTAAGGAGCAATGCCTGGAACCCCAGGAAAAACTGACAGCAAAGGATTCCAGGGCATGGACGCTGCTTCTAGAGGATCAGGGGATGCTTTGGGCTGGGAGGGACCTTACAGCTCATCCACACCCATGGCAGGGACACCTCCCACTGCCCCAGGGGCTCCCAGCCGGCCTCGGGCACTGCCACGGACCCAGGGGCAGCCCCAGCTGCTCTGCAATTCCATCCCAGCCCCTCCCCACCCTCCCAGGGAACAATTCCTTCCCAAAATCCCATCCAGCCCTGCCCTCCAACAGTGGGAATTCAATCCCCCTTGCTCTATCACTCCATACAACCTCTCCATATCATTTCTTTGGCAGAAATCCACTTTTTTTTTTTTGCCTTCACCGTTTTAACCAGATTCTGTTCCTGCTATACATTATCAAAATTAGAAAGAGTGAAAGATGGGAATAAAAAGTAAATTTTTACTACTAAATTCTACTATTAATGTTTCACAGTGGGAAAATCACTACTAGAAATGAACCCCAGAAAGAGCAACAGAGGTTCTTGGATTACCAGGGCATCCTTAAGACATCTGCCTTTGCAGGGCTGCCTCGAGAAACCCAAGCTGTGCAGCAAAGAAAAAAACAGATTCAATTTCATGGCCAGAGCTTTGGTAGCAGAGAAAAAAGAGAATTAAAAAAAAAAGTTAAAATATGTAGTGGTTTAGAATGTAGACACACTTAAATCAAAAAGGCAACTCCTCATTAAGGGGAGTTCCTTTTCCAAACAGAAAACTGAAGCACTACAAAACCCAACAAGCTGCCAAGGCACCTTTTTCCAAAGGGAGGAATGAGAGGTTCTAGAGCAATGAGCTCTGCTTTAAACACACTGTGTGTGCCCAGCACCTGGGCTGCACAAAAATCAACTTTCCATGGAATCACACTCGAGCCTGAGCTCCAAATGAACAGCACTTATGCATTCAGAGCTTTTTTAAGGCTCTTTTTTTGGTTTTTTACCAATGAAAAGCATCAAAGCCGCTGTCACTCGCAGCTCTGTGGCTTTATTGATAACTGGAGGGCCCTTGGCATTGCCTTGTGAAGTTTAATTTCCCAAAGTGGTCAATTAAGGGTGGGCAATGAGCTCGGCAGTGCCTGCTGCTCCAGGATATCTCCACTGCTCCTGCTCCACCTCTGGGCCTTTCCTGGACACAAACCGATCATTCCTCTTGAAAAAGTCACTTATTGCAACAAAAAAAAAAAAGATATTTTTAGAGGCTGGTGCTGATAAAACCTGGAAGGCAACAAGATCCTAAATAAAAACTGCAGGGTTGGATTATTGGGGGAAAAAACAAACATGAGCTGACATTACCATCAGCAGGATCACACTCAGTAATGTTAATTCTACCTTCCTGCCCCAAGCTTTTATTTGAAGTTTCATGAAAGAAAGGCTGCAATATCTTAATTAAACCTATTTGCTAATGGACCAAAGGCTTAAAACTTTCCCAGCAGTCAAAAGAGAGAGGAGCATGTAATATTTACACTGATTCCTCACATAATTGCACGTGAGTGGTTTAACTTGAGGAGCAAGGACAGGGGAAAAAAAACATGTTAAGCTGCAGATCAATACTTGAAAGGAATAGTAACTCCAGTGGCTACAACCAGGCAAAAAATTAAGCAATCCTAAGAATTAATGACAAGAATAAAATGACAGAAGCACGGAATGGCTTGGAATTTCAAAAGCAATGTTCTAATTAAACAGCACTGCTTGATTTCTGCCTGCACTCCTGTCTGCTTCTCTTTGGAAAACTCCTCCTTTGGCATTTCCAAAGGGTTTTCCCAGCTGCAGAGGGCACAGCAGCAGGAGAAGGGTCCTGGCTGCCCCTGTCCCCCACTGCCACCCTCCCAGCAGACCCAGCTGCTGCCTGGCCAGCCCAGGAGCCTTTCCTTTGTCCCCTTTGTCCCCAGCTTGTCCTTTCCCTGAACAGCCCCCAGCAGCTGTGCCAGAGCTCAGTGCTCCACCTGCAACATCCCCAGCTTTAACCCCACAGCTGCAGCAGCCAAAATTCACACCTCCACACCCCCAAAAACCAGCATAACTCCACACCCCTACAGTGGATCCTTGCCCACCACTGCAGACATTCCATTCTATTTTTTTTTTTTAACCAATCTCTCCTCTGCATCTTCCTGCTCCTCCATAAACTCTCCCGGCCCACCACAATTTTACTCTTCATTTATCTGCTGTCCACTCAAAACATCCATCCCTTTTAATTTCCTCTCTCCTAAAAAGCTTTATTTTCCTTTTAGGCCAACGCTGTTTGAGAAAATCCCTCCTGAAGTTCTCATCATGAAGCTCCTGCTCAGTAATCCATGAAAAGCTCTCCACCAGCAGGACAGACAGACACAAAATTTCTATAAATTGTGTCTTGATCCACGAGTTCTTATCAGCTGTGAGGTCTGATAGGCCAGGTTTTAATGTGGAAAGGCTCCAGCACTTTAATCCCACACTAAAATAACTGCATGGAAAACAGGAGATGAACTGAAGACAGGTACCAGTAACACAAATACAAAAGCATTCAGTGATGTCATCTATAAAAAGTCTTACAAACTCTGCAGTATCAACCCCTCAAAACATATAACAGCATTTTTTTTAGGATGGGATTAACAGGAAAATTCCCAAAGACCCCAAAAAACCATAATCAGTGGGGTTTTACCATCAGTTATTTAATGACTCCTTTCACACTGCACTTGAGGACTCTGGTTTTAAACTGCACAAATTAAGTGCTGAACACAAAAAACTCTGCCAGGCTGGGGGGGCTGAACCCAGGTTAGTTCAGTCACTCTGCTGTGGGGGCTGAAGCCAGGTTAGTTCAGTCACTCTGCTGGGATAGTGGCAGCTGCTTTTGCATCCCCAAACCCATTCCAAAGGCAGCCCTGAGCAGCAGCTCCCCTGCCCCTGGATGCAATAACCTGCACACTCTGCAACGTGAAATTAATTAGACTGCAGGAATGGTAAAGAAATAAGATGTAAAACCTCCTTCAGCCACACTGCCAAGGATCAGCTCCCCAGGCAGGATTACTTCCCACATCATCTTTTATTTTCTTCAATATGTATAGATGCACTTGCTGGTTTTGTCTTGATATTTAGTTGAAGTGCACTAAAGATATTTCAAGGCAGCAGTTTGCAGTTTAACAGAATGGGAAAAGCCAAAGACATCTGGCAGGCAATAAAGCAAACTTGCATATTCACGGGCAGTTCCAGGATTGGCTGAAAACAGGGAATAAAGGTCAATATTTTTTGGTTAATTCTGTTTAAAGCTCCGTGAATTAGAAGATTTGTGCTGCAAGTTCTGCTGCAGAGTATTGTGGATGTGATTAACTGGCAGAACAATCGCAGGGGAAGCTCTCCCAATATTCCCAGGGCTCCATCCAGCCCAGAATCCTGCAGGAGCCGAGCTCCCGCACGCCGCAGCAGCAGAATATTCTAATAAGAACTCTCCTAATCTTCACCCAGCAATAATTTCAAGATGATATTATTATTCTCATTTCCTTGAATAATATCCATACTCCAGGGCCATTTTCCTTCTCATATTCAATATCGGGCATGCTCCTATCAAGATTCCTTTCTTCATATCCTGTCACGGTATCAATCACTGCCTGCTGTCCACTCAATCCACTTTTGATTTATCAGCCGCCGTCTTCCTGGACTCCATAACTCGACCCAAACCATTTTAGCAAGACAGTGACAAATAACACCCAGGATCACATCAACCTGTTCCACTTAGTAAACTAAGGAACAGGAACTGTGACATCCCTCCATAAGTATTCCCTGCTATTCCCCAGCCTGATGTATATTAATGAGGAGCTGCTATTTGAAATGCTCCTTCCACATCAGCATCTAATATGATCAAATTAGGAAATGGGATGATTTATTAAATTCTGTGCAGCTGAAATATTCCTTCCCAGCTCTGCATGCGTGGCTGCAGAGAGGGAGCTGTTGCTTCCAATTTTTCCACAGGAGGATGTGCCTGCGCTTCGCAGACGAATTATTGGCTTTAAAAAGATTGTGAGGAGGCGAAATGTTATTAAGCAAATGCTCAGTAAAACAAACTAAATCGGTTTTAAAATTCCTAATTTAATGTAAATCTTGGTTGTTTCTGCTGAAATTCAGTTTGTGATCTTATTAAGTCGTATTTGCATTGTAGTCCCTCACTGGAGGACAGCTTGGAATTTATAGCATTACTGGGAAGCTCCACTTTTTTGACTTTAAAAATGCATTTAAAATGGAATAATTATAATATGCACAAGTTTTCTTATCTTCTCAAATCAAACACAACCACTACTGGGAAGCACCACTTCTTTCACCCTAAAAGCTGCATTTAAAATAAAATAGCCACACACGCACGAGTTTCTTTAGCTTCCCAAATAAAACACAACTATTACTGGGAAGCTCCACTTTTTAACTCTAAAAAAATGCATCTAAAATGGGATAATCATAATATGCACAAGTTTTCTTGTCTTCTCAAAAGAAGTACAAGCAATATTGGGAAGTCCCACCTTTTTCACCCTAAAAATGCACCTAAAATAAAATAATCACAATATTTACAAGTTCTTTTATCTCCTCCAATAAAGTACAAGAAATCAGTTTAGGTTACAAACAACACATATTTAAAATATCTTAAAGATGTCATTATAAAAATCCAAACTTGATCTATCTCAGTGTTTTGCTCTGCTGGAGATCTGTAAATCACCTGCTCAAATAAAACACCTGTGTTAGAGGAGTTATTAAAAAAACACATTACTTTTAACACCACCTTCGCTACCTTGAAAAACAAATTAAAAGAGGATTGTGGGGAGAAAAGATGTTACAGGGTACAGAATCTGTGCCACCTGCATGATTTATACCAAAAACAATTTGAAGACACCATGTAACAGACCTTAACTTCCTCCAGGAAGGTAATTTTCTAGAGGCAGACTCCTAATAAATAAAATAAAATTTACAAATGGCGTTTGCTGAGCTCCTGAAGGGGATCATGCTCTGAGGGTGCAGCAGGAGGGTACAAACCCAGGGCTGGTCTCCCCTTTCCAGGTGGGGCAGCAGCTTTTCCTCCCTCCCTGGCACTGCAGAAGTTGGAGATGCCCAGGAATATTCCCCTGGATTACCCATTCCTCCCCACAGAACACCAGGGGCTGCCTGAGCTCCTCTGGATCATTTTATTAATTATTTATATGTGGTTTCTTGAGCATTTACCTTGAAAAACCATGGGAAAAGAAGTCGTCCCACTCTGAACAAAATAAAAGCTGGGAATTACAGCTGGAATTCATGAGAATTCCACACCAGCACTATAAATATACACATTTTCCAGGACAAACATTGTCACACCTGCCCCAGGGGGTGCACGGGCAGAGATGGGGAACCCTCACTCCTGAACCACCTCTTCCCAACATTTTTATTTATAGGTTAATTTTTCCTACCCCTCCATCACCTTCCCTCTCTCCCCCACAATCTCTTTTCCAGCCTGAGGAATCCTAAACTCCTTGGAAAGCTGCTGAGCCCCTGGGCTGAGTGATTTTGAGGCAGAAAAGGGATTATTTGGCATCACTGCAAGAGCTCAGCACTGCCAAGCAGGGCAAGCACAGGCCTGGAGTAGCAGCTTTGTGCTGAACCAAGGTTTAACTCTCCAAAATCAGATTAATCAGAGCTGCTCAGTGCCACACCACAGCAGACTGGGGAAAAATGACAATAAGGGATGGAACGTGTCCTGTTGGGTTTCACTTTAAGCTTTTGGGCTCCTGTGGGATCATTTGGGATGTTATCTATCCATATTTTCCCTCTGTGGGGGTGAATGGAACCAGCATTTAAAGGAATGTGCAGTTCTACTCCTCTAGTGCTGCACACTCAAATATTTAATACATAAAATACCTGATATATAAAACACCTGCTACATCAAGTATTTAATGCATTTTCTAGCAATAGCCAGGTTTTTTAAGTTTTTAGGCACCTAATTTCCATATATTTCCATGATTAAAATCAAATCCCTTGGAAAAGATGATCACTAAACCACAGCTAGTGAGAGCTACAATTTATATTTATTATATATTATTTTATGGCCATTAAACTGTAGCTAATGAGGTCTGTAATTTATTATATATTGGTTTATTATAATACAAAACATTTTAAATCAGGTTACCACACTTCCCAACACTGAGTATGTGAAAACCCTGCCCTTGCACCTCCTTCTTCTGACATCTCTGTGGATTCAAACTGATTTTCTTAGCAAAAATGTGGACATTCCCAGGAATACCTGCACAGCTCTGATGGAGAGGATACTCCGAGAGGTCAGGCAGTTTAATTTCTAAATTTATTTCTAACTCTAAATAATCAAATTTCTACTACAAAGGCACTGCAGCAATAAAGGGTCCGAGCAACTCAACGATGAACAGCTGGGAATAAGTCATGGCACAGCACAGAGAAGAGAAAGGGGAATATTCACATCTTTCAACAACAATTTTTCAACATTTAGAGGCAACAGCTCTCCTGGTTTGGACATGGAAACCAAAGGTTTAACAAATTCTTAGTGCAGGCTCACAAAATCACCTGGCTGAAGACTTTCACTATGTACCCAAACAGCTTTGATCTCCCTGATCCACTCAGTAATTAATTTAAAATCAATAGAAAATGCTAATGGGAAACCTGGTATCCAGGATAAATTTCAGTTAAATCTCTTAATTGAAAAATACACACAAACACAAGCTGAGCATCTTTTAATTAAAGAAAAAATACCAGACTTTAGAATACCTTTTGCAACTTCTGGCTAAGATTAAATATTTCAATTGTGAAAGATTTGTTTGTCACAAACCAATGTATGCAAACTTTCACTGCAGACATCCTTAAGTTAATTAAGGACATCATTAATAAAAGATTGCATAACTAAAGACTCATCCTTTTCCAAGAGGAACACAGGTGAGAAAATCAGTTTATTCTGAACTCCAGAGAACCAATGTTATGTGTGGGAATTATAGAAAGCAGGAACCAAGGAAAAAAATCCATGAGACATTTTCAAATAATTGTATGACACAAAGAGCCCCTATTTTTTTTTTTTTTGCTTGAATCAAATGCAAAATAAATATCTTATCTTCAAAACTGTTTCACTGGGGTAACTGAAAGATTTAGTGTGTGGCAAGCACTCCAAAATAATTCCAAATTAGGAATTTCCAGGGATGTGTGGCTTAAACCATCACCTGCAGCCATTTTTCCCATTTATGCCAAGCTCAGTAATTATGGCAGGATTTTCCAGGAATGTTTTTCCAGTAAAATACCACCGGTTTTTTTTTTTTTTTTTTTTTCCTAGGGGACACTCTTACCTCCTGGTTCTGCTCTTTGACCTGGACCTTTGGGATCTGTAGGATTTGCCTCTGCCCCTGGAGCGGCTGCGCTTCCTCCTGGAGCCGTAGGAAGAGCTGCTGCTGGATCTGTGTCTGCGCCTGCAACAGAGCAGGGGTGAGGCTGAACTGCCCAAAAACCCCA
>QUSF01000086.1:164110-186373 GCA_003676055.1 Chloebia gouldiae
GGAAAGAGCCACAAAAGGGAAAGAGCCACAAAAGGGAAAGAGCCACAGAACCCCTGCCCTGCCCAGTGTGAGCCGATTTTTGGTGCTGTGAGTGCCCGGCGCTGCTGCCTGCAGGATCTGCGGGAATCTGCCGAATCATCCGTGTGTGCATCCCCCGCAGCCGGCTCCTGCTCCCTCTCCTCCAGCAAGGTTGTCTCGTGCTCAACTTTTCCTAGAGAGGGAAGGGAAGCTTTTCCCTGGTCACGGAAAGAGGTCTGGGGACGTTTTCCTCCCTAACAAAGGGTTTATGGCCTTTGCACGTCCTGCTCACCAAACACCCACGTGCTTCCAGCAGCCTCCTTTCACACAGGGAAAAATCACCCCGGGAAAAATTCTGGGAGAGGGTTCCAAAATGGGGAGGTAAAAATGCACAGAAGGAACGAGGGGCAGTTTCTCAGCAGCTACAGCCAGCCTGAAAGCACCGAGGATACCAAGCTGGGGTTGATCAAGCACAGTGCCAGAGCTTTACGGCTCGTTCAGGGAGCAGAGCAGTTTGAGTAAAGCTTTCGGGAGCGCAGCTGCACCGCCCTGCAGGCTGGGATCCCTGGGTGGAGGGTGACACGGCCCCGGGGCTGCAGCCCAGCCGTGTGGGGTCACCCCTGGTCCTGCAGGGCGCCCCGGGTCTGTGCAGCCCCAGCAGCAGCTGCCTGCGCCTCCCCTCCCTCTGGCAGCCCTTTGCAGCTCCCACCTTGGCTTCTGCATCTCCTGTTCGAGGCAGGAGGCATCCACAGCTGGTGAACTGCTCACATCCAGCTGCTGACATCCAGCTGTGGGTGTTTGGGATGCCCAGCTCAACGTGTCCCCTGCTCCAGAACTGTCACTGGAGCCTTTTGGCCTCCTGGGTGTGCATGAAGTGCTCTCCTATCGCTGTGAAATGGGAATTGTGCTCGGAACTTGGTGGCTGTGGGGGCACATTGACCCCACAGTTGCTGTCCCCTGTGAAACTCAACGTTTTAAACCTCGTCACCCTCTCTCAGCCAGCCCCTGCAGAGCCCCACAGCCCCAGGAGAGGCTGACAAGCTGCACACTCGCTGTAGCAGGGGAGACATCTCATCACTCCCATGTTAGGCAGCCACTGCCACCATTCCTGCTTCCAAGGCAACCCAAACTCACCCCACTGTGGTGTTTTCCTTCCAGGAGGAGAGCAGGACCCACCAGCCAGGGCTGAGAGCTCCACATGGGGGTGGAGTTACCCCTGCTGGAGCAGCTGGGGCTGGGGAGAGTGTTTGGGAAATAAGGATTGTCTGGGTGTTACAGAATCATGGAATTGTGGGATGGTTTCGGTTGGAAGGGACTTAAAAAACATCTCTTTCAATGTCCCTGCCATGGCAGGGACACTTTCCCCTGTCCAGCCTGGCCTTGGGCACTGCCAGGGATCCAGGGGCAGCCACAGCTGCTCTGGGCACCTGTGCCAGGCCTGCCCACCCTCACAGCCAGGAATTCCTTCCCAAATCCCATCCATCCCTGCCCTCCATCACTTTGAAGCTATCCCCCCTTGCCCTGTCTCTACATGCCCTTAAAAAAAAAACAAAAACATTTGAATTTTGGAAGCAACCAGAAGACGACACAAGGACCTTTGCTGGAGGTGATTTGAATTCAGTGGCTGAATTCTGATGAGGGCTGGCCCAGGTGGCCTCCCCTGCTGGTGTGCCAGAGGATCCAGGAGGGGGTTTGGCACCCAGCACAGACAGCAGTGTGTAAACTGTTATTATTAACAACAACACACTTCCCACCCTCTCATTGTCCTTTGAGTAAATATTTAAGCAGTGGAAACTTGGCTTGCACTTCCCCAGACTGGCAATCTGCTGGAAACTGCCTGGATCCCCTGACAAAATCCCTGTGAACACTCAGAACATCTTTTTCACCACTCCTCCTCTCAATGTACACACTTTAATTATTATGCAGATTCTCCTTTAGGAAATATTTGGATTTGGAAGTGTTTGGCCATGTGGTAATCTTTAGGAAGAAGGTAAACATATTCTTTGTTAAAGAAAATGTAAATAAAGAATTGCCCCAAAATATCTTGGAGAGGTTAAATGCAGGACAATGGGAAGCACATGGAAATGTTCCTTCTGTCCCTGAGCAGGAATCTCAGGGATGTTCCCAGTGATTTTGGTGACTGCAGCAGGAATTCTGCTGGGGTGAAGTCCTGACCCTGTAAGCAAAAGGAAACAACGGGGTAAGGAATTAACTGGGTTTGATGGATTTGAACCCACAGAATCCCAGACTGGTTTGGAAAGGATCTTAGAGCTCATCCCACCCCACTCCTGCCATGGCAGGGACACCTCCCACTGTCCCAGGCTGCTCCAGCCTGGCCTGGGACACTGCCAGGGATCCAGGGGCAGCCACAGCTGCTCGGGGCACCTGCCAGGGCTGCCCACCCTCCCAGCCAGGAATTCCTTCCCAAATCCCATTTTACCCTTTGTCATCTCATACCTGGTTTAGATGATCCCAATTACTTGTAGAGCCATTCAGACACCATGGCTGCAACATCCATCCTCGCTCTGTACAGGGACTGAGCTCATCCACAGGGCTCCTGCTCACTTTTTAGCTGGGTTTCCTCCTTGTCCAGCCCCTGCAGTGGGATTTGGGTTATTCCCACACGGCTGGAACTGCAGGAGAGCATTTCCTGATGGGATCTGATGGTTTCAGGCCAGTTCCTGAGCTGGTGGAAGCAGTGGCAGCTCTGTCCTCCACCCCCTGCAGCAGCTCAGGAGGTGACAGACCCCAGGGTTTTGTCCCTGTTCCATGCAGCTGACAAAGAGCTTTGCAACGTTAAGCAGATGACAATTTTTACATGTGTAATCAGTTTAATTACACAAGTGGTTCACAATATTTTCCTGCCCAGGTAAAGGATTCTGCATGAATTTCAAAACTAATTTGGCCACATTACTACTGCTGAAGGAAAGAGAAACATTTGCAATTCAAGCATTACTTTACATTCAGATGTAATTAATTTGGATTAATTTCTAATGAACTCGTTTTGCTGGAAATCAAGAACTTCTTTTCCTGGGCTGGGGAAGCGATGTGAGTTTTCCCTCCGAGCTCTCTTGCAGAGCATCTGCCCCGAGCTGTGTCTGTGGAACAATGGAGAGGCAGATTTACAGGCTGCCAGCTCTGCTCTGGGGCTGCAGGAAGATAAATTAAGATGAATTAAGCTTTCTCTCAGAAATGGAACATGTACACTTCAAACCAATTGTTATTAGCCAAGATATGGCCCAGGCCAGGCTGAGCTCTGTGTGAAGTACTCCTGTGAGTAATTTATCTCCAGGGCTCTTAAATGTAAGAATTTATTTACATTTGTTTGCAAGTTGTGCATAAGTTCTTTAAGTATCCTGCTTAGCTTTCAGGAAAATAAAAACAAACACTGAGCAGGATTTGGGTTTGTTTTTACCTGTTTCCTGCTGCTTGTACAACCATGGGTCATTCATGGGGGGATCTCTGGGGTTCAGCGGACTTCAGATGTTATCAAGGAGGAAAAGGGGAATTTGGTCTTGTGTAAGTTCAGAGAACTTGGAGCAGAGGTGTGGATTAATGCTGGAGGCTCAAGTAGCCAAGAGAATGAGTGGAGCAGAAAGAAGAATTTTTGTTCTGCCATTTGCAATTAACATTGAGAGCATCACAGAAGGGTTTGGGTTGGAAGGACCTTAAAGCCCATCCCATTCCACTCCCTGCCAGGAGCACCTTCCACTACCCCAGGGTGCTCTGAGCCCAGTCCAACCTGGCCCTGAAAAATGCTCAGACTTTTGTATTTTAACACCTGTAAAATGGGGAAGGTCACAATTTCAACATGGAATTTAAACTGCAAAAATTTAAAGAAAACCATAAGAATTCTTATGGTTGTTCTTCTGGGTCCCTCCGTGGGCAGCACCCTCCTGATCCCGTGGTCTGAGGAGGAGGATGGAAGGATTGCCTTCAGCCAGCCTTCCCAGAGAAGAAGCTGCAGAATGTAAATGAAAACAAACAAAAAAAAACCCACAAAAAAAAAAACCAAAAAAAAACCAAAAAACCCAAACAAAACAAAAAAAAAACCCCAAAACCAACCAACCCCCCCCACCAAAAAAAATCCCAAAAAAAACCTCACAAAAAATCAGATTTGGGCACAGAAGAAATGCATTGCCCACAAATTGCATTTCTCCTGATTTCTGTACAGCTCTCCAATTGGCACAACCTTGTTTAGCTTCAAAGATCTAAGAAAATTACAGCCCAAGGCTCTTGGATGGTGGCTGAGTGTGGCTCTTATCGCTGAAATCCTGGAGAATAATTTAAGGCCAAACGTCCATCCCAGCTCTCCTACTGTGAGATTCCCAATGTTTGTCCTGGGACACCGAGGAAGGCAGAAAAGGTGGGCAATCTTTAGGGCAATCTCACATGAAAAAAGGTGTAAAATTGTTAAAAGCAGCTGCAGTTCCTGCAGAGAAGCATCCCTGGGAATGTCCCAGGCCAGGCTGGACCTGGGGCTTGGAGCACCTGGGCCAGGGGAGGTGCCCCTGCCATGGCAGGGGTGGGATGAGATGAGTTTTAAGGTCCCTCCCAACCCAAAGTGCTTCCCAAACAGGAAATAAAGAACCTGAGCACACCTCTTGGGAGCAAACTGCTGATGGTCCTTGGATGCCAAGGCTGAGGAAAGAGCCAGAGGAGTGAGTTCCAGCAGAGCCCTGCAGTCTGGGGTGCTGGGGGTGCTGTGCAGCAGCAGTGCAGCAGCAGTGCAGCCCAGCCATGCCAGGGCTGCATGCCACGGCCCGGCTCTGCTGCACGTGGGGAGGTGTCACAGGCACATTCTTCTCTCTTCCAGGATTTTTCATAGAGGAGCACAGAGAGAAATGATAGAGAAAACAATTTCTCTTTCTGCTCCTCGTTTTTCCCATGTGGAGTGTGTTTGGAGAATTGTTTCCCTGAGGTGATGGCTTGGTTGGATTCTGGTGAGGATTGTTTGAGCTGATGGCCAATCCAACCCACCTGGGGCTGGACTCTCAGAGGGGGTCACGAGTTGGGAGTGAGTCAGATATGGGAGTTAGAACAAGTGGTTTTAATATCTCCTTTAAATAGTATATTAATGTATTATAGCATAGTTATAATAAAGAAATCATTCAGCCTCCTGAGCTGGAGTCAGAAATGAATGATCATTTCTTCCCACTGGGTTCACCTGCATTTACAATAGGGAGGGAACTGTGAGTTTGAGAGCCCCACGCTGGGAACTCCCTGGGGGCTCCCCTGGCAGGGGAGACCCTCCTGGAGCAGCTCTCTGTCAGGAACGACAGACACATTGGACTTTTTCAGTCTTCAGCTTCTGTTTATTGATATCTCATGAAAACTTCAGCACGCTGTCTGCACCAGACTCTGCATGCAGGAAAAACAGCACAAAAAATGGCAACAGCCTCGTGTTACAAGGCCTTTTATGTCTAATCAAAAACTAAGCTACCCAATTAAGAAGTGACACCTGAATTATTTTCCTTTCTAACTGGCCACTAAAGACCCACAATGTGGATTTTCCCACCCAATTACAAGATACCACCTAAACACAGGAAGAAAGAGGAAGAAGAAGAAAGAAGGAGGGAATTCAAGACAACACCCTGTACCCTCCATCTTGTACCCATCTGTAACACACTAAAAATCCTAAAACCTGAATTTCTCACCCATGTGACATACAACACCACTCTCTACAACCTATTTCACACTTTTGTGGTTTCTAGTTTACCTTGAGGCTTTGAAAGTTTTTTCCATGAATGAAGGTCAAAGTCAGTGCTTCCCTGGGGGTCAGGACACCCCAGAACAGACAAATAAATATTCCCAGTGCCCAGCTCCTCATCAAATGTCCTCCTGGCCTTGCACCTGCTGCCAGCAAGGCAATTCCAAGAGTGAGGGTGATGGAAACCTTGCTGGAAAGGGGATGTGCAGTGATGGGAAGGAAGACAGAAGATTTCAGGCTGTAAATAATAATTTTTTCCTTCCACCAGGATTGGTAGAGAGAGGCACAGAACTGCCAACCTCACCCTGGCTACCAGCAGACTGCGAGCATTTAAATGCAATTAATGCAAAATACCATTTAATTCTAGCTGCATTCCCTCATTTGCAGCACATGGATAATATTCCAGTGGGTGGGACTCCATGGAAAGTCTCGTGAGCAGCACTCACTGAGCTGGAGCTCTGTCTGTGTAAGAGGAACTTCACAAAGGGTAATTTTTATTTTTGACATCCATTTTAAAGGAAATTCAAGCCTAAGTAACAACTTATGTTCCAGCTCTCAGCAGAGCCATCGGGCCCCCAAAACAAACTGTTGGTTTAACATTTATTTGTGTACAAAGCCACACCCATTTGTTTGCAGAGATCAAAGTGGGTTTCCAGTTTACAGACGAAGCTGTGGCCATAGCAGAGCTGTGGAAGCCCTCCCCGGGTGTTTGAGCAGTGTGTGTTTAAACACAGCTTTGCAGCCAAAAAATCACACAGAGCCCTGGGCTCCGGGGGCACCCACGAGCCCTTTGTAGGCTCCGTTTGGGATTTCAGAGGGGAAAACATCCCCGGATCAGTCATTTCCCAGCGTCTTTATTTCCCACTCAAAGCTCAGGGCAGCAAACAGCTCTGCCAAAGCGATGTGAAAAGGTTTCCAGCTGGGAGGACGTGTTGGGATCTTAAGCCTCATGCTGGAGCAGCTCCTTGCTGCTGGAGATGAATCCCAGCATCCTGCCCTTCTTCTCCTGGAGGGGAGCAGAGCTCCAGCTGGCCAAAGGGATCTTCCACAGCGTTCTTCCCAGCCCATCCCTTGGGAACCAGCCCTGAGATCCATGGGGAAGTAAAAGTGAACCATGATTGTGCAGCAAAATCCTGGCAGTGCTGGAATTCAGCGGATCAAGGACTGCAAGAGCCTCTGAACAGAATCAGTTACCTCGTGTTCAGACACTCCCCACTGGGCAGATACTTGGCGTGGCAGATGTAGAGTTAATGGTGTTTAATAAAATATCTGCAAAGGGAGAAATACCAGTTCAATATCAGAGAGAACAGGATGAGTGCTCTGGCTACGTTTCCATGGCCAATCTGGTTCCATTTCTACCACCCCTTCGTCAACATTTCAGGCTTGATTATTTGATTTATATTTGATTATTTAAAAAAAACCAAACAAACCAATTGGGCTCCAGGAAGAGCCCAACCTTCTGAAGGACGTGGTGGATTTTAGCTGATGTTGGTTTCTGCTCAGTGAAACTATTGGCAGTTGCTGTGTGTGAGGGGGTTGATCTTTAAAGCATCAATTCACGGGGTGTTTGTCTTTCCCCGTGCCTGCTGTCTGCAAATCCTTTAACAGGCAGAGATCTGGGGCAGTCCTGACCACAGCAGCATATTTTATTTGTTGAAAATCAGTTTTGTATTGTAATAAAGAATATTTGCTGTGGCAGCCTGGGGTTTTTTCTGGAGACTGATTTATACCTGTCCAGACAGCTAAAGAAAAATGCCTTAAGACTTAACGGCACAATTCTATTATCCTAAGTATCGACTCTCAAATTCCTGTAGTGAACTGACTGTGAATTTCTGATTAAAAATGAATTCTAATTAATTTAAGGATCAGAAAGAAACAAAAGGAAAGCCATGAGCTACTACCTGACCTCAGGTAATAGTGAACATCATAGTAAACAGATCCTGGAATCCCAGAGTGGGTTGGAGGGACCTTAAAGCTCCTCTGCCATGGGACATCTTCCACCATCCCAGGCTGCTCCATTCCCCTTCCAGCCTGGCCTTGGACACTTCCAGGGATGGGGTGGAAGCAGCTCTGGTCCGTGGTGGAGCTGAGCTGGATCCCCTGGCAGGGCCTGACAGGGCAGGAAGGGAAACCTGCAGTGGGAGCATCATGGAAAGCTCCTCCCTGGAGGGTCCTCCTGAAGGTATTTCTGCTGTCAGGGGTCCACAAGTCTGGAATTGGGGGTTCAGCAGCTCAGCTCTGCAATGGGAGGCAGAAATGCCAAATTTAACATCACCAGGAGGAGGTGGAGGGAGGGATGGGCACTCCTGGATGGACTCGGGGCTGGCAGAGGGGTGAGGGAGCTGAAGGGGGATGAAAAGGCAGGAATGACTCAGGTTGGAAATGTTCTGTGTTTATGATCTTTGGCAGGGGGGACTTTCTGCTGCTCTCTCTCTCCTCACCAGGACCCCGTTCCTGGCTGGCCCTGTTTGTCCCACGGGGATGTTTCTATTTATTGCACTTTGGGGTGGGTGTGCAGGGCCAGCTCAGCAGCCTGGGCTGGGCCAGCTTAACCCGAGACACAGCTCAGCTGGGACAAGCTTAACTTCCCTGAAATCAGCTGCCCGAGGAGGGGCCTCCTCCTTTGGGAATCTCCTTTCCAGAGGGGAGCTCTGAAAAGTGCCCAGGGATTGATTGTGGTGTCCCCTCCTCCTCTCCCCCTGATTTCCATGGGCTCCTTCCACCATCCCAGCCCTGGCCTGGAGCACTGCCAGGATGGGAATGCAGGTGACACAGGAAAAACAAGCAGTGGGAATGGAAAATGGTCACTCACACAGGCAGCATTCATTAAAAAAGCAATGCTCAACCTCTGTTTATTTAACTTTTTGTTTGCTTGTTCTTAATTCTTTAATATAAACTAGTCAGCTTTAATTATTTTAGATGCAACCAGAGCCACTTTTTTTCTGATTTAAACCAGTTATATATATAATTTTCTCATTGCAAACCCAAGGAGTCCCTAAAGCAGTTCCAGATGCCAGACATGGACATTTGTAACATTCCTACTGAGGGGAAAGCTTTGGATATTGAATCCAAAGCAACAAGTTTAACAAACAAGACACTGACATGTGAAGAGACAACATGGTGAGAAGAAAAAAGTTCAGTCTATAAAATTTCGATGAAGCTTCTCCAATTTGTAAAAAGAGTTTTACAAACCTTGATTTAAGCAAAGATATGGCTCAAAAATGAAACCTGAAAAAGAATGAAAGAACTGGACTGGGGAGAAGTGGAATAAAATGGAAGGAAGAGGCAAAGGAAGACAATAAAAAGAGTCAGTAAACAAATGGGGACTTAAGAAAGAAATGCAAAATGTCAAAGGAGAAAAGCAGAAAATCAAAAGAAATGCCGAGGAAGAATAATTTCAACAAGGCAGGGATAAAAAATTGATTTTTATGAGGAAAAGTGCAAGAAATACCAGGAGTTACAATGTTCTAAAGACAACAAAACTGTGAAAACACTCAGGAGGAAAGAGAAAATATGTAAAAACCTCATTTTGTATTAATTGTGTTCCTTTTCAGACACCACATGCCAACGCTGGAAAAAACTGCTGTAATGAGATTATTGTTTACAGCAGGTTGTTTATTCCTCAGCTGCTTCCTGTTCATCCTGGCTGTGCTTGATCTCATTCTGTCAAACCTTGCAGAGCAGCCCTTGAGTTCCTACCTGAAAATAAAGACTTAATCGCGCCCATGGATTTGGAACCAAAATCCTCATTATGGCCCCATTTTTCCTGAAGGCTTTGTGTGATTACCCAAAGCTCAGGCTGAGCCTGACAGCTTCTGGCAATCTGCAGCTGTGGATGTGTGGGGGCTTGGCTTGTTCCTTGACCTTGAGCAGCTCAGCTTTGGGGTGGCGATCACCCAGCAGCTCCCCTTCAGTGCAATGCCAAGAAACACAAATTCAATTAAATATTAGAGCCCAAATATTTAGACAGAATAATGAGGTCTAATCCCTTAATGGTTGTTGAAGATTGCTGCCCTTGCAGCATGGCAAATCTTTGTATTTTTGGGGAAAAGAACGTTGGAAAATGGGCCTGAAACCACCCAAAGAAGCAATTAGCTAAATAATCCCAGGAATACACTGAGAAAGCAAGTGGGAAATGTTGTATGGAGATGTGATTATAGAGGGAAAATTATTTTATTTTCGTGTGTTAAACAAGGAGGTGCCCCCATTTTTCATGCAACGGCACAATTGCTTTAGGCACTAAAATCAGATTTTAACATTCTTTTAAACGTTCTCCCTTCCCCTCCACTCCAGAGTTTGAAAGTGTGGCTTTTGTCACCATTCCCGTGGCTTCCAAAGATCCTTTTAGCCACCCCACAATTACCAGAGCTGGCTAATAGACCATCTCCTTGAGAAACTTCCTCGTTAAGGGGAGCCCAGGACAAAAAGCGAGCCTGGTTCTTTAAAAGTTTATCCCAGTGGCACCATCGTGTAAGCATCCATATGGGACAGTAAAAATGGAAGACGACACATTAAATGACATTATTATAAAATGCAATACTCTTGGAATGATCCCTTATTAAATTAGGCTCTATGATCTGAGATGAATTTCCCCGATCCCTAATCCATCACCAGAGAAATATTAAAAGATAGGTCTCAACTGGCATTAGAATCGCACTCAGTCTCTACTTTCATTATTTTGAATTAGGGTGCTACTGGGGGGAAGCCTCTTAATGAGAATTAGAGTGATTCACTGGCCTCCTTTTGGATTTTGACAAGTAAAATATTAACTCTTCAGTCACAGCTGTCGGAATTAAAATACTTGGCAGCCACAGATGCACAAATTAAATTGGCCTTTATGTTTCCATATTGCTGACCTCCTTAGAGGCAAAAACATCAAACCCAACAATAACAGCAAACCCACAGCATGTCATTCCTTGGAAGAAAATATATTTATTGAAGTTTTTATATTTGTTTCAGTTTTGAACACATAATTGAACAAATACGGGACGTTTCTACAAAAGGCTCTTATTTTAATTTTGCGTTCTGTAAAACTTCAGCTACAAATCAGTTCCTCTGAACCATTAATCAGGCAATAAAATAATAAATGAAGTTATTTCGGGGATTTCTTAACTGTTTAAACCAACATAAATCAGATTTACATGCAGTGCATCAGTGAAAACATCTTAATGGCTTTGACTGGCATTTCTTTGGGATTGTTTTCTCTGGTTTTAATAGATCCTTTTTCTTAGAAACAATATTTGAAAATGCACAATTATAGCAAAAGAACAAGGCTTTTTATTAGCAGCGCTCCAGTTTGGAACAGCAAAACAAGCTGGAGTTTAGCAATATCAAGAAAAGATCCTTTCTGATCTTTCCCCCTCTTTTTTGATTTACTGCTGTGGCAGTGGAATTTCAATTAATCTCAGTTAAATTTGCCTCGATTAAGTGTATTTCAATAATAATAAGAGTTTCCAAAGTGGAGTTGCAGCACGGAAAAGAAATGAAGGGTGCAGAAGTGCTGCAGAAGTGGCTTTACTTTTATTTTTATTTTTTTAAGCTGGTGTTTGGTGCAGCACCTCGTGTTTGGTGGGAGGAAACCGGGTTTGGTACCCACCTGCATCTTCCCCAGTTTTCACTCATCCATAACCAGCCTGGGGAAGGTGGTGCCTCCTCTGCTCCTGACAGGGGAGTTCCAGAGCTGATAACATAGGATTGCTGGAATCTGAAAGAATCCAGCTCTGAAACTTTAATATTAGGAAGGATCTTATTCCCTGGCAGGGATCTGCTGGATGCATTTGCACTGTGCACATTTGTTGTTCCTCCTCTCCACAGGCACCTCCCCAGTGACATGGGACACACTTGCTGTACTCAGGACAAAGGAACCGGCCTCAAGTTGTCCAGGGGAGGTTCAGGTTGGGAAATTTGGGAAATTTCTTCACCAAAGGGGTTATCCTGTGCCGGGGCAGTGGTGGAACCCCATCCCTGGAGGGGTTTAGCAGCCCTGGGGATGTGGCACTTGGGGACTTGGGTCAGTGGTGGCCTTGGCAGTGCTGGGGATGGTTGACTCGATGGTCTGAGAGGGCTTTTCCAACCCTGACTATTCCTGAGGATGGTGAGGTGCCCTGGTGGCTGGGACAGTTGAGGGCTGTGACATCCAGCCCTGCCTCGTCAGAGGTCCAACCACACTGAGTCGTCCCTGAGTGGGGTCCTGGTGCTGCTCTCAGTGACACATGGGGACAACATCCCATCAGCAATCCTAAGGCTCTCCTGGAACCACTTCTCCATTGTTTTTACCCCTTTTTTTACATTATCTCAGCCATGCAAACAGCTCCTCCATGGCACTGGGGCTTTCCTAGGAGCACCTAGCCCATCTTTCCTCCTTGCCACATCCCCACTTGGCACTGAAGCCCTCCTCCCTCGGAGCACTGCTCCAGCCCCGTCTCAATCCGCAATTCCCGGTCTGGACTGGGGCTGAGAACCCACACAGAGTTTTCCAGGCTCTGTGGTTGCTTCCTGGGTTCCTCATCCGGAGCCAGGAACACCATGGAGCCACCTCGGTGTGAATTAGTCCTGGGAACTACTTAATCCATCTTCCCTGGAATTAAATGTGCACAGAGAGCTGCTGGGGGCCGCGCCGCGGGCGGCTTTAATTTCTTCTTTAGAAGGCATTAGCAGAACTCGATAAAGGGTCAAGTAATTTCATCCAACTTGCCACCAGTTACTTAAGGGGAAGCGACAGGGCTGAGCCTGACGTCGTTACAACCCCGCGGAATCATTTTATACAACAGGAGGTTAAAAATCCCATTTTTTTTGGCCGGAAGAGCGATGGCGCGAGGGACGGCGCCGAGCTGTAACGGATTGCCCCAAAGGCGGCACCACGACAGATATTTGCAGTTTTGGGGGAGGGCTGAGAGCCCCGAAATGAGATGGTTACTTGTGGCACGGGAGCGGCTGCGGAGCGAGGCCGGGGAGCCTGGCCGGGGAGTAATTCCCGGGAATTGTGAGCGGACAGTGGGTCCGCGGGGAGCGCTGGCAATCACGGCGGAAACAATGTTTGCATCGATCAGCTGTCACGGTGATTTATGGCTTCATTTTGCTGTAATGGAGAATTAGTGGAAAGATTATCAGGGACTCAACACTTTGGCTTGTTACCCATGTCCAGACGAGCAATTTGTCTCCCTGAAGCAGTGAAATACTTGTGACAGCTCCAACACTTGCCCTAATTCAATCAAGAGAAAATGTTGGAATTAATTTGTTACAAGAAAATTTAAATATGTTCAGCAAACAGTAACCGCAGAGCAGCAGCTGATTTATTGTGCTCGGCAAGATATCGATCCGCTTCGATCTGGTCCATGTTGAGGTTTTAATGTGTAATAATTTCCAATTTAAAGCTCCTTTTCAAGATCACGGGTTTAAAGAGAGGGCAGGCTGGGTCTCAAGACCTGATTAGGAGCCTGTTGCAATGGCTTTGTCAAAAGCCTGTTTGAATGTAAATTCATAGTTATCTTTTGCACTATCTTTAATATTCTTGACATGGATTTTATTGTGTGTCAAACCTCAGGCCAGCTGCCTGCCACAACCATTAATGAAACATCTTAGGAAATAAATCTCAGTCTTTATACAATATTTTTAAAAACCTGAAACATTAGATGTCAGCGAAAAAGGTGGAACAGCATCCTTTTTTTTTCACCCTGCACAGTAAAGCATCAGAGATGGAGCAGTTTTACAGCTCCCCTACACAATTAGATTGAATTATTGTGCAAATGCTATTATGCCATAAGCCTAAATTCCAAAGTCTGCAGGAATATTTTAGGTGCTTGTACAGATCTGTTATCTTCATTGAAGATGTGACAGCTTATTTGACCCTTACAGATCTATAATTTTTAAGCTTTTCATTATTAAAATGCTCTCCCCTAACGCCTGTGGGGTGACACCGCTCAGGGAGGTGGCTGGAGCGTTGGAAATTTAGCTCCTGATAATTCATGGAGCAGCCGTGGTGGTCTGCAGGCTGTGCCAGCTCCTGTGCCACCCAACTCCTGCAGAACAGGGGGAAAAACCAAATGTGCTCAATGAACCCTTTCAACCACATTGTTATGATTGATTAAAGGGAAACCCAGGGCTAAAACCTTGATTAATAACGAGCTCCAACTCTGAGTTTTCGCCAACATTTTTAGGACACCAGTGGGTCACATAATTAGAGAGCAATCCTGTTCAACATAATCAATAAGGTGTCATCACCACCATTGGACACATCCATAGCCAAGGATTTTTTTGCTCAATGGTAGAGTTTATTTTAGTTATTCTTCATTTTGCCGCCTCAGACTGAGCACTGAAAAATCAGCTGTCTTCATTTTAATCGGTTTTGAAAGTATTTCTAACAATGTCTGGGCAGTCAAATGCAGGGTTTGGGCATCACCACTGGGTCAGCAGTGCTGGGAGGTGCAGCCCCCCGGGTTCTCCCAGGAAAACCCACACTAGGCAGTGGGATATTTCCCAATGGGCGATGGGAGAGGTGTGTGAACGCCTCAAGCCCACCTGGGTGATCCCAGGAGGGCATTTGCACCTTCCCAGTGCAGGGGAAAGGACCAAAGTGCTGGGAAAGCAGAGCTCCTGAGCTGCCTTGGCCACCAGAGCACCGGCATTGAATATCTCCTTCCCTAAATGTGTGCAGAATGCTGTTTGAAGGATGAATGTTGTCCCTTCAAACAGGAGCTCCCTGACTGGCAGCTGCAGCCACAGGGGCCACTTCCTGGGCTCTGGACTTTGCTGGCTTTGGAGAAGCCTTTGCAGAAACATTTGGCTCTGTTGGAGCTTTTGGAGACAAAATGTGAAAAATTCCTGGTCTTACATCCAGTTCTGAGTGAAGGTAATCCACAAGATGTCCAACGGGGATCACATAGGGTCAGTACTGAAAACGAGGTCAATTTGGACAAAACAGCCACATTTTGCTCCCTGGAGACACTCTGGTTGAGGGGTGGTGACCTCTACGAGGCGTTTTGGTGGCCTGGCAGGACAGTGTCCCCTGGCACACCCCTGGAGAGGGGACACAGCGGGATCACGGCCACTGTGCTGGGACACATCCCTTGGATGCACCTTGGTCCCCTTCAGAGCAGCTTGGGCAGAGCTCTCACTGTGTCCTCGGCCTCTTTCCCAACAAACCCTTCCCTGACTCCTCAGGGAAGACAAAACTGAAGACAAGATTTCATCTGTCAAGGGCTCCAAAGGCTCCCTCGACCTCGGATGGTGTCTCAGCTGCAAGGATTTAGTGCTGCGGCCTTTGCTGGGCAGCCACATTCCCACCTCACTCCTCCCCATGATGGAGCTGAACCTGCCTGAGACATTCTCTCTTTATCCTTCCACATGTGTGCACTCAGTGCCTTTGGTAAAGCAAATACAATTTTATTAAATTCTGTGCATGAGTTGGATCATAAAGGAAAAGGGATTATGGACATGCTGTAGCAGCTTTATGAAGGGAGGTGTCCCTGTATTTCCGAGACTCACTCTGACTGGGGGCTTCAGGATTGAGAACTAATTTTTTTTTTATAAATGCCGTGCTGATATTGTGCTCCCACCCCTGCAAATCCATAATTACAACTCAGTTTTTCATTACAAACTAGAAACGTAAATATTTCTGTGGTCTTTGATGGAATTTAACTTCTGCAGCAAATAATATCTGCACATGTGTTTCCTATCTTGTTCTTTCCCGTGTAATACCAGGCATGCTACAGCCAGTAAAATATTATTATAAAAGTCCCTTTGCTGCAAGTCTTGACCAAAAAATCCACAGCTTTCTATCAAAAGTGTTCCTGAGGCTTCCTGGGAGCCAGCAGAGCTCTCGTGGTCGGGAAGGCCACGGCAGGAGCAGCTTTATCCTGCGTGGTCACAACGTCAGGGGGTGTCCCATCCCTGAGATCCTTTTCTCTGCACCACAGCCCCTCACATCTCTTCTCCTCCCAGTTTTTGGGGAAGCCAGGCTGCTGCTGGGTGATTTGGGGAGGCTCTGAGCTCCCAGCCCCCTTGGAGAGCCAGGCTGAGCATCCCTGGGCTCTGCAGCCCAGCAGGGAGGGCGGGCCCACACCAGTCCTGTGTGACCTGGAGGAGAATCAGGCCCTGACATTTAAAATTGAATTAGACTGATATTTAAAACAGAGATAAACTGACATTTAGAACAGTCCAACATTCTGTTGTCTCAATTTGCTTCTTTTTTTTAATCCTTTCTGTCTTAGCTTTTCATTGCTCAAGGCTCCACCACATTGGAAGTGGCTCACTGGGGTCTGCTGCTGGATCATGACCTGCAGGGACCCCGGGTCTGAGGTCTCACGCTGGTTCCCCCAGCCCTACAAGCCAGAAGAAACCTCCTGGCTGACTCCAATGGGATGCAGTCTGTCCTCACCCGTTAATGTGTCAAAATGCAACACCAAAATCAGCTTGTGATCGTCCCCGAGCCATTGGGAGCAGTGCCAGCTTAAATTGTATTAAAATGTTGGTCAACAGTGCTAAAAGGCAGCATTGTAGATTAATAATATCGAGAGAAACCCAAAAACCTCATCTCATTTTCGGAGCCCTGCATTTGGTTTTCTTTCTCTCACTCTCTGCTGGAACAGCCAAGAACTGGTTTGGTTCCTTCTGTGCCTCAGTGAGCCCCAGAAATGAGCTTTTCCAGCTCCCACTCATCAGCGTGGCCCTGCAGCCACGGGCTGTAAATCCCACTGGGGGATGTTTATTTGTTTTTAAAAAGTCCTATCAGAATCTGGATCTGCTTCTGCAATTGTCTTTAGTGCTGAAATACAAGTTTAGGGGCTGCTCATGGCTGCAAACACCAGCGTTGGGAGAGGGCTGAGAGAATGGCATTCCTTTCAAGTCAGATTTGCACAAAGCACAAAAAATCCGGGGAAAAATAATCTCTAAATAAGTTACCAATTGTGAACTTTATAACAGTGCCAGCCATTAACAATAGACCCTCTTGGGGTGGGTTTTTCTCCCTTGCCATAACAATTTTTTCTTTCTGCAAGGTCATTTTAGGTCCTCAGCCTCAATAATTATTTGCTCCACGAGCCATTGTAGACAGGGCTGTCTTCAGCCTCTCACTTGGAGGGAGAAACCCAATCACGCCTTGGGATCCTTCCTAAATCCCTGCCAACAGAAATGGCTTTATTTTGCCCACAACAAGGATGACAAGGGGTTCTCCACGAGGCTCTGGCACCTCTTGGGCTCTGCCTCCTGCCCGTGGCCCCGGAGCTGGGGGGAAGGACGGGGCTCTTCCGTGGGGCTGAAGCCCTGGCTGGGCTTTTCCAGTATTCCCATTGTTGCACAGCTGAATCCAATCACTGCTATTTGTTTTTCAAAACAGGGCCCAGCTCCCTGTTGCTGGATGATGTTTTCATCCGCTGACATTTAAAAGAGCTATTTCAAAACAAGCTGAGAAGGTTTCTAGAATGCCTCTATTTTTAAGGTTTTATCAAAATCAGCTTTTAATTATCTGTTTGGAAATAATTGTTAGTAAACAGCTCAGTGCCTGCTCTGAAGGGCCTCACCAGACCTGTAAAAACCAGCTAAAAATGGCACATTTTGGGAAAGGAGACGATTTTTCCAAGCCCACAGAGTGATCAGCTAATGCTCAAGCCCACGTGCTGCATCCCAGACAACGTGGCTGTGATTTACCATTTCCCTCAGCTTCTAAATCGTTGTCCCACTCAAGAATAAAGGTAAAGCAAAGTTATTTAAAAAAGAAACAGCCTCTTCCTTGGAAAACCCACAGCTGGGCTCTGCTGCCCGGGGGGAGCTCCCAGCAGGAGCACATTTCAGGAATTTCTGAGCATCCTGTTGTGATGGAGGGTCATTCCGGGGGATGCATTTTATGAATGTTGGGAAATTGGTTTTGCTTGATTATGGTTAGGACTCTCTTCAAATGATCTGCCAGGGCTTCAGGATGTCGAGGAAGAAAAGGGAGAAGAAATTAAGGCCTTCAGAAGAAAATTTTGACCTGCTGAGCTGTTGTGTCTCCTGATCCTGCCACAAAGAGCTACCAGATGTCCCTGTCTCCTTTCCAGGAGGGTTTCAATAATTCACATTCCCAGGAAAACGAGAAGCCCCAAAACCAAGGCTGACTCATGTTTGCTATGGCCACGGGCTTTGCCCACTTGGCCATCACCACATACAGCCCCGCAACCACCAATTACTCATAATTAATTAGCAGCAAATTATCAGAGCGGAGTTTCGGCCTCACGTCCCTAACACCAACTCACAATTAACTTAATTAACCCCCAGCCTCACCCAGGTTTGACTCTGCAGCTTCTCTCACTCAAAGGCAACAATCCCTGAGCCTGGATCAGAAGGAAAAGTTGCCAAAACCTTCTGAGGAGTGAGGGAACCTCCAGGAATGCATCAATCCCTACCCAGCAGCAGGGCCCCGATGACGTGGGGACATTTGGACATTTGTTCTCCCATGGACATTTGGACATTTGGACATTTGGACATTTGTTCTCCTATGGATATTTGGGCATTTTTTCTCCCATGAATAAGGAGGTTTTGGAATGATTGTGAGCTCTCAGGAGCTGAGGTGTCACAGAATCACAAACCCATGGAATGGTTTGGATTGGAAGGGACCATTTCACTCCAACCCCTCAGGGACACTGCAGAGGCCCCCTTGCTGCAGCACATCCAGCTTGCAAAGATTTTGGCATTTTTTAATGATCTGCCAGGATTTGGCTCTCTTGGTACGAAGGTCGCATTCCAAACTGAAATGCCTGTTTACATCCCACCTGGCAGAGCCAAGCTCATCAATTTACCATATCAAGCTGCAACGTCTAATTAGAGCTCTCCTGACACCACTCCCAAGCTGGGTTCAGCTCGTCCTGGAGGCAGTGTAGCCTTTTTATTACTTTCTACAACTTAATCACTGTGCTTTAAAGACATTTTCTCTGAATTGCTCAAAGGTTAGCCCCTCTGTCAATTTAAGTCAATATCCTCTTCTTTTCAAAATTAATTGCTATTAATTAATCAGCATCTGAAGGAGTTTATTGGTATTGATTGGGTCCCTTTTGTGTGTTTCTGTGAGATCTCTCATTGGTCCTCCTCACTGGGTTTGTTTTTCCCCCATGCCACAGAGCCCCTTTGGGTGAGCGTGGGTTGGCTCCAGACCAACATCCCAATGTCCAGGAAAACCTTTCTGCTGAAGGATATCCGTGGTGTAGGTGCCTCTGGATTTTATGGGATTCTCTGTTCTTCCTGAGTCACTTAAAATATCAGAGCCCTTCTTTCAAACCTATTTTCAAAATAGGTTTTGAAAATGTGTCTCGGTTTTGGGTTCCTGGCACCCTTTTTCCTGTGTCTATGGGATCGAGGAGCTGTTCCAGCACCCACCCCTCAGTGGTGTGACCTCTGGGCACAGACTGGGGCCATCTAATCAGGACAAGACCACACATCCTTCCCTGCTTCACGTGAGTGGGAAGGAGAAGACCTCACCATGAAGTCCCTGTGCAAGGCTCTGCTCTGCAGTGCTGGCGGCAGGCAGGAGGAAAAGCATGAATTTGCTTCCAAGCTTTGCACCGTTATTGGCATTTTCTCTCCTTTTTTCCAGCGTAATCAAACAGCAGAGATCAATATATTAAAAGCCAGTTTTCCTTGGAAGCCTCTCCTGGCAATGTGCAGTGACCAGTGTGGCACCATCTTCCAGTCAATCATCAAACTGGAGTTTGGGGGTGTTAGAAAGACCCCAGGTCATGCTGGGACCTTACAGGGCTGAGCAGAGTGGGGGAATGCAGCAGGAGCGAGGATGGTGGTGGGAAAAGGTTTCAAACAGAAGGAGAGTCTGCACAATAAAGTGTTTTTCACTTTAGGAGCCATTAAAATGCAGCTTCATCTTGGGATCAGTTTTACTCCAACAAACCCGTTCAGCAGCAGGGACTGGGACCCTTCAGACCTCCCTCCTGGCCTTGGGACAGCCTCAGGACGACTCACACCTGAGAGGAGAAGCAGCCACGCTTCCCAGCCTGCCAGCAGGACCCACCTCAGCTCTTCCCTGAGGACGAGCAGGGAGTGATTCCTAAAGCAGAGCTTCCCAGCAGCTCCTCTGGAGAACCTGATGGCTTTTCCAGCTGGTGGACAAGGTTCTCATGGTCCCTCTGGTCAGTGACACCACGGGCCCAGGGCACTGTCAGCATCACTCTGTGTCTGATCCAGGACTCCAGGAGACACGTTCCAGGCTGCTGAGCCTGTCATTTGTCAGCCTCTGAAAAGACAGAATTCCTCCTCTCCAAAGCTTCCCCAGCTCCCCAGGGATGTCGTCAGCGGCTTTCACCGCCTTGAAAAAAATGTCATTTTTCTTCTTAAAGAGCACTACAATTATTATCACCAGGCCTCGGGGCACTTCACCCCAAATCACACAATGCTATTTCGGGTCTCTCTTTTACCACAAATGTTCAAAACCAGCTGCTTAAATCTGGTTTTCAAAAGTGAATTGGGCATTTAGCAGCCCGAGAGTCTCTTGGCGCCTCTGAGATGCTGTGGCAGCTTCCAGTCAGCCAGGAGCACCCAGAGGCTCTGTCCTGAGGCCAGGGACCTTGTCAGGAGTGCCTTTCTGGGATCCTTCAGGGTCAGATGGGACTTTTCTCCTTGCCTCACTCTTCAGGATGCCCAGATGTGAGGATCCAGCTGTGCAGCGCTGACTCAGGCAGGTCACGCTCACTCGCCTCACAGAAAATACGGATTACATTTTGTGTATAACGCTTTTTGGATTAATCCTTGCTCAAATCGAGGGGCTAATTACTCCTGGGACAGGGCCCACAGGAGTTGTTTTGCCTGTGCAGCCTCTCCTGACAGTGTTTATGGGTGACTTTCCCTGAGCACCTCCAAGACTGAAAGCTTTTTTTTTTTTTTTTATGAGACAGATGGAGCTGTTCTTTCCAAGAGTGAGCAATATTTAACCTTAAGCACTTTCAAATCCGGCCTCAGGAATATTGAGATGAAAGACTCGTGGCACTAAGCTCCTTTCAAATGGATATTGCAGCAGAGCTGCCTGGACATTTGTCTGGCTGAACCTGAGCAGTGTTTAACATGCTGCCGGTGTGCCCGCGCTCCTCGAGGAGCCCCGACAAGAATAAATACTCGTCTTTCAGATTTAATTTCCAGCGGCGGCTCCGCTCTCGCTATTGTGTTTCTTCTGAGCATCCTTTATTGGACTTGAAGTTGCTGAGAGCAGCGGGGAGGGTGTGGTGAGATGGCTTCACCCTCTCCCTGCTGTGATGAGCACAGCTCCTGGGGCTGGGGTGGGACAGGGGACAGCCCTGGTGGCTCAGCATCACCTGACACTGCTCACCAGCACCGTGGGGAAATGGTCGTGCTTTGGGTGGGAAGGGACCTTAAAAATCATCTCATCCCATCCCTGCCACTGCAGGGACACTTTCCACTATTTCAGATTGCTCCAAACCCTGTCCAACCTGGCCTTGGGCACTGCCAGGGATCCAGGGGCAGCCACAGCTGCTCTGGGCACTCTGTGCCAGAGCCTGCCCACCCTCCCAGCCAGGAATTCCTTCCCAATATCCAATTTAAATCTACACTCTTTCAGTTTAAATCCATGAGTTGTAATTATTGAAATGACAATATTCAATCAATGGAATTATAGAGTGATTTGAGTTGGAGAACAACAGCTGGAGAGAATGAAATGGGAAGTAAAAATGCATTTTCAAGAGCTTAGGTTTTCTCTTGCCCTGTTGATCAGATTCTTTGCACACAAATCCTCATCTCAAAGTTGTGCACTGTGGGGGGAAGGGAGTGACTTTCTCCTCAGCACAAAAACACAGGCACTTCTCAGGTTTTCTTAGGCTCTTGTGTATCCTCTGAGTTTTCCAGGGAGCCTTTTGGCTTTGTCCTCTGCAGTGGGCCCATGGCCCGGCCACGATCTGTATTTGTCTTGATCAGGATATTAAACCCCAGTCGTACACAAAGCACCGAGGTCCCAGTGCACCACTGTTGAACTAAGAAATCATTATCATCAGCCAGAGGAGAAGGATGGATGATGGATAATGGGTCTCTCCCTGCCCAGCGATCATTACGCTCCTGCCGATGAGGCAGCAACTGTCTTAAGTCCCATTAGTGGATGATGGGCTGTCTGGAAGAGCATCCTCATTGCTGGGCAGGCAGCTCACTACCTCAGCCCCGCCGTGGAGGGACTGTCCCCTGCCAGCCCAGCCCCCAGCGTGTGGGAAAGGTGAAACAGCATCTCCCCTCGAGGCAGGAAAACGCAGAAACTCGAGCTGGAAGGCAAAATGCACCTTCCCGAAGGGTCTGCTGGGCAAAATATACACTTAGGGATGTGTTAATGCAAATCTGATGGAGTTTTGAGAGTTTGTAACTGAGAGGTGTCTTTTGCTGTGCAGCTCAGAGGGTTAAACTCTCCCCGTGGCTGGAGCACCTCTGGCCGGGCTGGGGGTGCAGGGAGCAGAGACAGCGGGGTCACCCCGAGGGATGCTCAGAGCTCTGCACACCCGTGTCACAGCCAGTGGGGGGTGGGCAGCGAAATGGGAACGAGCTGGACAGCAAAACCTCTTCAGCTG
>QUSF01000086.1:191430-206249 GCA_003676055.1 Chloebia gouldiae
CACCAGCCCATGGGGGACCTGCCAGGAAGGGCTGCTCCCAGCCCAGTCCTCGCCCTCATCACCCCAAGGACAGATAATGTTCTTTCAGCACAACTCCCCAGCTGATATTTAAATAGCACCCACTCCTTTGATGTTGTCTCTCAGGGACACAATTTTTTTGTTTGCTCCAGGACTAATGAGGGTGTAAAGGAGCTTAGAACAGGCTGGAGCTGGGGCTTTGGTGGGGAACTGCAACGACTTTATGACAAATTTCCATACCCACGAGGGGTCAGCTGCAGCCCTGGCTCTGGGGTGTCCCAGCTCAGGGCAAAGGTGTTCTGTGCAATGCGTTCACCCCAAACAGAACCAGAATCCACAGCCAGCCCTGCCTCCCCTGCCCATCCAAGGCTTCCCACAGGGCTGCACACTGAGCACGGAGTTATTTAGTACTGCAGACAAATTAAAAACATAAATAACCTTCGACTGTCGGAATATTTTCAATAAAAACAAATTATGGGGTTTATGTATGTAAAGCAGTTTCGCCTGGTGTGAAGAATCTTTTACAGGTGATTTATGCTGTTATTAAATATGGGGCAATTTTTAGAACCAAATCTCTGCTGTCATTTGAGGACCATTACATTGTATTTAACACAAATTCTTAATGAATGTCTTTTTCAAAATATTCTTCCAATACTTAGATTTTAAAAGAGAAACCCCTTTATTTTAAAAAGATAGTTTCGTTTATTTTGTCTTCTTTTCCTTTCTTTCCACTGGGAGAAAAAAATTGGAGAGGGCAAAAGAACAACTGCTGTTGCCGGTCAGAGATGCAGCCCAAGACCTGGCAGAGAATTTTAGTATATCCAAATTCCTCATCCCTCACTTTGAAACATTTCCCATGCTCAGATGGGCACCCAAGGCCTTCCAGCAGGTGCCCATCACTCTCTCCACTGCCCAGTGCCAGCAAGGATGTGCCTCAGGAGATGGAGTTCTGGAATATCCTCACAAATTCCTTGGTAAAAGCTGAGGATCCTTTGGGGTTTATTTTATTTTTCTCACTGTCTTTACAGCCAAGGTGTTCAGCACTTGGATGTGCAGGGCTGGGCAGCACAGCCATGCCAGGACAACCCTGGGAAACTTATCCTGGAGAAAAAGGCATCTTGATATTTATATTTAAAAGTCCCAGCTTTCCCCCCTGCCCAGAACTGCAGTGTAGGGGAGAGGGGAGAGCCCGTGAGGGGTCAGAGCCAGAGGAGCTCCAGGCTGGGGCTGCTCCAGCACCTCCTCTGTGCCCAGATGGCACAGACCACCATGGACCCACTGCTGGGCTCCCACAATGATGGGACACTTTTAATTGTACTGGTTGTTAATGCAGGAGTCATGAATTGCTCTCTAGAAGTTGTGATAAAAAGGGAGGATAAAATAAAGGTAGACAGGCTGAAATCCATTCCTGCTACTTAGAAACTGAAAAAAGTTTCTGGAGATTTGTTCAGCACTTCCATCAGGAGTTAAACATCCAGAAATCAGCTCTCCTGCGCAAGAGGAATGAGTTTGTGAGTGTTTGGTTTAGCCCTGGAAATCTGGGACAGACTTAAACTTCCAGAAAAAAAATATTTGGGTGAGACCCCATGATGTGTGCCCAGGCTGAGCGGTCAGAAATCAGGAACTTTGGGAAATCCTGGGGATTGTTCCCAAACAGGAGCAGTGCCTGCAAGTGGTGGTGGAAAGTTTAGAGCAAAGATGAAACAGGAGAAAAGTTTAGAGCAAAGATGAAACAGGAGAAAAGCAGGGAAGTGCTGTGGGCGCTGCTCGTGGTGACAGCTGGCATTAAGGGAAGGCTTTGTTGGTGTCCAATGTGATTTGTCTGACACACAGATTCCTTCCCAGCCCACAGAGACACCCCTCAGGTGTTCCAGGATTTAAATGAGTTGGTTTGGGGTGTGGGGAGCCTCTGTTGAGGATTCATGAATTCCCCACTCTGGCACGGACGCCTCCTGTTATTTCAGCTCTTGAAATGCAATTCTGGCCAAAGCCAGAATTTGTTCCATCGTGTTAGGAACAAGCAGCAATTTGAGGCTTGTTCAGGAGGGGCAGCGTGACAGGAGCAAAATGAAAACTTCTGAGGGGCTGGCACAGCAAGCTCAGAGCAGATCCGTGTGCTCGGGGAGCCATGGGAAACCACTGCCGTGCCTGGGCTGAAACTGTGGAGAATCCGCTCTGCCCAGTGCTTGGATGTCCTAACCCAGGCCATCCTCAGAGACTGAGCAGTGGGATATTTTAGGGTTATCTGATCAGAGTCACTTAAAATTGCTTTAATTAGATTATTGGATATTACAGCTCCAGAGGATGCTATGGGGATTAATTAGGTGCCTAAACTTTTGAGATTTTAATTGGTTCATGAGTTTACTTATAAAATATAGGATCACATCTTCCAGGTTTTATTTCTGTTTCTTTCAAGTCTAAAAAGTCTTGCAGGGGCTGTCAGGGAAAAGCAATGAGGTTGTTTTTCCCCATCTAATATGATATAAATGGTTGGCAAGGAAAGGGCTTAGAAAGGAAGTTTGGAAACAGTTTGGTGTACAGGTGATACATTGGTGTGACTGGCATCAGTATCCTTAAATTTCCAAAATAAATTGTTGTAGCAAGAAGTTGTAGCAAAATATATTCAGTTATAGCTGTGAGATGAGACATTTAAAACCAGTGTCATTATTATACACATTCATATTAAATTAAACTTCTGCATTAATAAAAGGCACCTCAAACCCAGACTTTGAGACACTTTTCTGGGAACAGCCAAAGCTTTTGCAATGAGAACTGAGAGTTAAATAAAGCTTTCCAAAGGATTTATCAGGTAAATGTTATGGATTGATGTCATTTAATTTATGGAATTAGTTTGACTTTCAATTACCAGGCTTCACACTGAATCACTTTATATTTTGAGCTCTGTAAGTAGCACTCCTTACACTCGATCTTTCATTTGGGGAAGGATTATCAATAATTAGACACCATGGCCTTATTGATCAACTAATCAATAACCACATTAATCATCAGCAGTCTGAAAACAATTCACTCTTTGCATGAAAAGGAGTGGGTGCAATCAAATTAACATCCTGTGCCTCACCCCCTGCAGGTGGTACCTTTCTGAGAGAGGGGATCTCTGAACCTGTGCTGCACACCCAGAGAGCCTTTGCTCTTTTTTTGAACTTCTTAATTAAGTTTGGGTCATTGTTTCTCAATTTTCTGCTGTTGATTTGTCACTAACAATAACTTTTGGCACAAAAATGTGTTGGATAGAGAGAGAGAGTCTCCAAAGGTGCCAGTTTATCCCCACATGGGCAATACAGAAGGATTGCAGGGTGAACCCCGAGGCTGAGCTCTCATCCACATCCCCATCACCCCGAAGCTCAACAGAGGTGAGCTGGGGCTGCCCCCCAAACCAGCTGCTTCACATAAATCTCTCTCTCTGAGATTTTTTTTCTCTTTAATCACTCAAAATTTTCACAGGCATTCCAAAGAATTATACCTGCACATTTTCCAAGTTACACAGGCTTTCCTCAGTCCAGACTGGAGCACCTGATTAAGTTTGTGTTTGCTGTTCTTGGTCATAAAAAATCATTTATAGCCAAGCCTCTCCATCAATCAGGTGAGACTATTAGGAAAACAACAAACTGCCCAATAAATTATCCTAATCTGCTGTAAAACTGATCTTAGTAATTAATTTAGTCAATTATATTTAACCAGTTGGCAAGTGGCCTAAATAATGTAATCGCATTGAGTTTTTCACAGAATAAAACCTGAGAGAGCTGTAAAAATCACTCAGAGTAGCATGGAAGTGTAATTTTGATTTGGGCTGTGACACAGAGCTGTGGCTCAGGTGGGCACACGGCCTCAGGCACAGCCATAAATGGTTTTTGTGGGGGCAGCTGCTGAGGGGAGATGGGTGTGAGGTGGCTCTGCTGAGCCACATCCCCTTCCAGCTGTGCATGGGGGTGGCTTTAGGGGGTCCCTGTCCATGATGAGGGGGCTCTGTTTGCTCTGACACCCCTGGCGTGGTCTCAAAGCTTTGGCCCCTGGGGTCCCTGCTCAGCCCCCTCAGCGGAGGGAGAGCCGATGAAGATCCACCATTTTCATGGGCGCTGGGCCTGCAGGCCTCAGCAGGTTCTGTGTGTCCAAACAGCAATTCCTGGCTGGTTCAGAGCGGGATTTGTGTGTGTTGTGGTTGTGTTTGGTGTGCTCATAAATCCTCTGGATTTCCAGAGAAGCCAGCAGACGTGCCCATCCTGCTGGGAAGGGTCTGTTTGTCTCCTTCCTCAGAACGGGACCTTGCTCCGGTGTCAGGGCCTGCTCCTACCCCTGGAGAGACAGCAGCGATTCCAAAGGGGTTGTAACAGAGACTTGGTGGATAACTGATGTGAAATGGACGTGCTGCAATTTATGGAGTTAAATAAAGGCTGTGATCTGGTCAGGGAGGGAGAGTTTGCTAACAAAGGGCCTGTTGCTCCTTGGGGAGTGCTCTGTGCAGGGCTCCAGCGCTGGAACCACATTCCCAGCGCTCCCCTGGATGCCCCCTGTACCTCTGGTGTGTTCCTGCTCCTTGCCAGGCACATTATCTTTGCTTTCCAACGATAAGAACATTTCTCCATCACACCTTCCCATCCTTCACATTGACCAGGGGGCTCATTCCACGCTCCCCTCTCCACAAAAAGCAATCCAAAACCTGGCAAAGCAGCAGGGTTTGTTGGTCACCCGAGCCTGGGAGCGACCGCAGCCTTTGTGTTTAACCCATGGGCATCCAGCCTCGGGCACGGGTGGGACATGGGGACAGCAGGGGCTGCTCTGTGTGATATCACAGGATGTGCCTCCGTCGTGAGGGGCTCAAACTGCTGGCATGGACTATTTTAACTCTAGGAAGGAAGAAGTTTTGTGCTGTGAAATGGCAACAGGGCTGCTCCTAACCCAGTGTGGTCCTGGGAATGCTGCCAGGGACACAAATCCTGTCCCCACATGGGGGACAGCAGGGAACAGCCAGCACCCTCCCAATGCAATTAGTATTAGTTATCTCAGCTCTTCATTAGTAGTAGTTGCAGTAGTATAACACCCTCCAATGTGTACATCAATACCCATATCCGTACTCAGACCTACACATCCCTGATTTCTTTGCTGGTGACTGTGAACCAACATGCTGTACCCTACAATTCCTCCTGCTCTGTGCATGACATGGAATCATGGAATCATGGAGTTGTTAATTAATAAAACACCCTCTAGGATCAGGGAGTTAGACCACCCCCGAGCACTGCCAAGGCCACCAGTGACCGTGTCCCCAGGTGCCACATCCACATGGCTTTTGAATCCTTCCAGGGATGGAAATTCCACCACTGCTCTGGGCAGCTGTGCCAGGGCTGGACAACCTTTTCCATGAAGTAATTTTCCCAATATCCAATCTAAATCTTCTCTGGTGTAACTTGAGGCTGTTTTCACTTGTTCATTGGGAAAAGAGACCAACCCTCACTCGGCTGCCCCTCCTGCCAGGGAGTTGTGCAGAGCCAGAAGGTCCCTCCTGAACCTCCTTTTCTCCAGGCTGAACCCCCCAGCTCCAGACTCTTCCGTGGCTCCATTCCCTTCTCTGAACACTCCTGCAACATCCCACATCTCCAGTAGGCTCCATGCCTCCATCCCACCCTTGGCAGGTCAGACTCTCAGCACGTGTCAGGGCTCAGGGAGGAGCAAGAACCCCTCGACTCTGTGCCCAGGGTGACTCGTGCCTGCCAACAGCACCGTGCAATAAAGCCTGGCTTAAAAGCCCCATAAACCCAGCAATTATAAGACACGGAATGATCTGAGGCAGGGCTGGAGCAGAGGCCTCCTGCCTTTGATGTTTATTGCCACAGCGGAGCAAATCGGAACAATGCCGGGCTTCGTGAGCCCTTCTTAGCGCTCGGAATTTCACATTTGTTTCCAATTTTACCAGTTGCCATTGTGGGCTTTCCTTCTGCCATTGTCTAAGGGGTGGCGGCTGTAATTTCTGTTTTGTGCTCCGTAATTCGGAGCAGTCCAGGCCAGGCAGGAACATCTGCATGGAGAGCCCTGCCCTCCTGCACCAGGCCGTGTTGGAAGGTCACTCTCCTCATAAACTTCGTTATCACTGTTGGTTTTATTCATTATATTTGACATATTAAGCTTCTGTATCTTGGCATAAAGGACACAATATTGCAGCATATTGGCAAGCTCATTTGCTTTTCACAGCCAGTGTTGTGTCCAAATAGCAGTCCCTGGGGAGCAACACGTGGATATAGACTGCAGGAAAATGAGCCTCAGCAGCAGGTGGCCTTTTGCAGCCTAATGAACACGGCAATCTGTTACCAGCACGGCGAGGCTTTTCACCAGACAATTAGGCAACTAAGCATGTAATTATTCAGGCCAACAAGAAGAGCCTCTTCTCTAATTTCATCTTTTCATTGCTGTTTACTCACCCACACTCCCCTCATTAATGAGAGATTTTCCAGTCTATGCTAATTGGTTTCAATAACATTCATTTCAGTTGAAAGGGAGCGATTCTGTTAATTGGGAATCGAAGGCGTCTTTTCATTTCGAGTGCGTCCTGCCATGGAAATCTGAACACTCTCAACAGGTTTGAGCTAATGAAATTAAGTTACACAGCCACTGGTGGTGTAATAGAAATAAAGTAATTTATTTTCACTGAAGCATGTGCTATAGGTCCTGAACAATTAATCCAGCTCGTTGGGGAGATCCATCGGAGGAGGTGATTTGGAACAAACAAGGCTACAGCTCCAGAGCTGCTGCTGCAATTCTCAGGGTGGTTTCACTGCTGAGCTCTTCAGCACCACCCAAAATGTTTAATGGGAATGAGAAGCATTTATGGAAACACTAATTCTTTAAGAGCTGTTTGGGAAATAAAGAAACAGAGCGCAGAGCTTGCCAGCCTGTTAAGCGTGAGGGTGGGTTAAAGCACCATAAAATAAACAAATGGGTGGTTCCCGGCTCTGAAATCCGAGCCCTCCACAGGGCACGTGGTGCTGAGAGCACTGGGAGCTGTAATCTGATTTCTCCAGTGCTCGGGACCTGGAAAGCAAGACGGACCTGGAGCCCAAGAGTCAAATATGTTTGGGTTTTTTCATTGACTACAAGTATGAGAAATTATTTTGAAGGAAAAGTGAGATTCTCAATTATTGATATGACTTCTGGTGCTCAGGCTGTAAAGAAAACTCCAGCTACCTCGTTCCAGCTTTAGGCTTGGAACTGGTTGATTTTTAAGGTCCCTTCCAACCCAACCCAATGTAAGATTCTGTGATTCTGCCATAGATAAACCTTAGAACATCTGCAGGGAGCACCAAGGTGGAGCAGGCAACTTGGAGGTGTTTGGGCATCCTGGCCATGCCCTGTCTTTTCTTTGTGATGGAATCCCAGAACAGTTTGGGTTGGATCAGCTTCAGGATCATCCAACCTTCCATTGGACCAGGTTGCTCAGAGGGTCATTGTCCTGGAGTGGGTGATCCTAACTGCTGCAGTTCACTGCAGTGACTATTAATTAATTAAAAATAAATTTGCAGGATGAGAACTACAGTCTCCAAGCAATGCCAGGGATAAAGGATGGTTTTCCATGTGGGAAAAATCAGGGAACTTTGAAAACTTCAGTGCTTCATTGTGGAGGAGACCAAAGCTGGCGCGTGCCTGAATGCTCTCTGGAGCTGCACGTGAGCCAAGGGCAGAGAAATATGGAATTCTCTGCAAATTCAGATGCAATTATGGATTTTTAAATGAAGATACAGCATATATTCAAACTATCTCTCAGACATCCAAAATACATATGCAAAACAGCATAACAAGTACCCCAAACCATGCATTTTCTTGACTTAATGAACTTTTAAGGGAGACTTTCAGCTTTTCTCACCTTTTCTTTCCTGGCATTAAAGCAGCCTGATGAATTTAACACAAGTGAAAGGACGGTGTACAACTTTTGTTTTTATCCGACCTGATCATGGGAGGTGCTGTTCCAAACCTTTGTGGATAAGCCATCCCCTGTGCTGTTCCTCCAGCTGGAATATTTGCTTGGTGGGAGATGCCCTTTCCACCAGCAGGAAGAGGAGCCCTGGTTTGCTGCAGTTGTTGGTTGTGTTTCATCTTGAGTTTATTTATAAGCATTTATGCCAGCGTGGGGGATGTAAATGCTAATGCTGGTTCTTTTAAAACCTGGCTTCCAAAATGCATAATAGGCAGAGCCTGATAAAATAATACTTTGCAGCCTGTTATGAATATTTCAAAGAGTTATTTCTTTATTTTGCACAGAGCTCATCGGGCTGACGTTTGATTCATAGCTGCACAAGCGTACCTGGTGTTGCTAAGGTTACCCAATTTCATTCACCCATGGATAGTTGAGATCTACATAATCCCATCAGATCTTCCACTGCATTTCCAAGTGCTGTTGATGAATGGGGCCTTGCTCAGATGATGTGTCCATTTACATGTGATATATCTCACGAGTCCTGTCTTTGGGAATATTGCAGCTGATGAAATTTCCCATTATGTGCACACACAGAAAGCAGAGGTGCGTGGGTTTATTCTCAGTTTGAACAGGCCCCAGAATTAGGAGCCAAGGAGGGCATTTTGTACTTGAATCTTGCTTTTTCTGCCCAAATTGAGAGTGTTGTGACTGTAATACCAGACTGTGCTTTGGTCACAGTTCTCTGCAGTGATACCATCTCCTGATTGCCACCAGAAAGGCTCAGCCCCTCACTTTACTGAGCTTACCAGTGACACCCTCAGGACCTTTGAATAGGGAATGTCACATGAAAAGTGAGCAGCTTTTCCAGCAGAAGTTGCAGACCCTGGGGGATGGCCCAGGTTGGGCATCGTGGCTCTCAGGGTGACAGCAACCAGGGGACAACTGGGGTGGGGAGGAGAAATGCACACAGAGACCACAAGTCCTGAGCAGTGCCCTTCCCACCTCCTGAGGACATCGATTGCACACAACAGATTAATTTCTGTGTTAGAAACCGCAGCCAAGCCATAGGTGCCCTGTAATTTGAATTTACAAGGGCTGAACAGCAACCATCATTGGGAGACAAAGAAGACTTTAACTCCTCCAACCAACCAAACCCAAATCCTTCCCCTTGTGTCCCTTCTCTTCAAAAACCCAGCCCAAACCACGACATACACCTGGGAAGCTCTGGAACTGTGGTCTTGGTGGGACTGGGGTGGGCTGGGAGGTACTGGGGGCCCATGGAACCCCCAAACTGAAGTGTGGGTGCAGCCAGGGTGGTTATCCCAGGGGAGCATCCCTCACTGCCCCAGTGCCCTGCTGGGACACAGTGGGATAGATCCTGTTTGCATAAAAGGATGAAAATCAAACAAATTTGGTGTGAGTGGGGCAATGACTGACAGTCCCAAGTCATTTATTCTCAGAGCAGACCTAGCCAGCAGCTGATCTCAAAAGCCAGAGATGTTCCTCCCAAATCTTCTCAGAGCTGTTTGTAAGTGGAAGGAGGAAACTGTTATTGAGGCAATCTGAGGCTGGAGCCTGTGCAGCCCTGCGAACCCACGCTGTATTTCATCCTTTAAAAGCTATCACTTTACTTAGCAAGCTGCTTACTACAATTATACAATGTTTTTCTTGGCCCCCAGCTACATTAAACATCCATTTTACAGCGTTTGCTGTGCTCCCCTGAAAGCCTGGCTCCCGAGGAGGGGGTTGTAAAGGTTGATACTGTAAAAAAGGACACGGGTTCCTCATTAACTTTATCGTTTTACTGCCTTGTTTTGGGGCACCTTCCCTTCCTCCCCTCCTTACCCAAGCGGATTTGCCTGGGAACGTTTTCCAACAGCATCCTCTGCTCCTGGCTGCAAAGCCCCTCCTAAAGCGGATCCAAAGCCCCTCCTATCGAAGCCCCCAGGCTTTGACACAATCCCAGAATCTCGGAATCACAGAGTCATTGAGTGGTTTGCGTGGGAAGGGACCTTAAAGCCCAACCAGTCCCAACCCCTGCCATGGCAGGGGCACCTTCCATGGTCCGGGTTGCTCCAAGCCCCGTCCAAATCCTCTCGCAGGGTCTCTCCCACGGCGGCTGCCCTGCTATCAGCAATAAGGCACCTCTGCAGCGGCGAGGGCAGAGCTCCCTCCAGAGCCGCCCGCCGCAGGATTTATGTTTCCCACACGTTCCCAGGCCAGCTGGACTTTTTTACACCCCTGCACATTATCGAGACAGGCAGAGCAGCCGATTAAATCATGTTTGAACGTGCATAAAACCTGTCCTCGTTCCTGCACAGCCCGGCCAGGCACAGGCTCTGCCTGCTGCTAATTATAGCCGATAAAAACTGCCCGGCGCGGCGGAGCCCTCCGGAGCAGACAACGTCTCGAGCTGTTGATTATTTAGCCCTATTATATATTGATAGCTTAGGATTTATTCCTGAGAGCAGAGCCCAATAGCTGGGGCTCGGCTGGCGCTGGGGAACGGGCTCTGAGGCCGTTAGCCTGGGGTAATCTATCAGCGGGAGGAGGAGGAGGAGGAGGAGGAGGGTGCTCCAGCAATTAGGGAGCAGCAATCCCGGCGATGGGCTATCGGCAGCATAATAGAGATAATGGCTTTTACTGGCCAGGCCGGGCACGGGGCTGCTGGGGAAGCAGTGACATGAGATAAATAGAGAAATGCTCATTAAAAGCTGCTGCGAGCGCGGGCGCGAGGCACCACGGTGTCTGGATGGAGCAGATCCTCCCGATACGGGCGGATGTTGCAGGGAAACCTAGATGGCTGCAAATTTAAGGGCATACATTAAGCTGGTGTTTGTGACAGAATTAAGTTATTTCCAGCCCAACGTGTTTTTTAATACAGCCCCACGCTCCCTACGATACTATTTTTACTCCCTGCACTGTGAGATGCCCTTTTTTCCCCTCAAGTTTTCCGCCCCAAAACACCAGATCTTCCCCAAAACTCCCCTCAGCACCAGCGCTGGCTGCCAAGGTGGCCAAGGGCAGCTGAGAGCTGTGGAAAGCTTCACCTGCAAGGGAACATCTTCTCACTGGGGTCAAATGTCCATCACCCACCAAGAGCGCTGGTCAGCCAACATCAGGCAGCGATCTCTGCGCTCTGGGACAGGGACAGGACCCAGGGGTGGCTGGAGCTGGGCCAGGGGAGGGTTAGGTTGGGTTTAGGCAAAGGTTCTTCCCCCAGAGGGTGCCCAGGCTCCCCAGGGAATGGGCACAGCCCCGAGGCTGCCAGAGCTCCAGAAGCATTTGGACAGCGCTGCCAGGGATGCCCAGGGTGGGATTTTTGGGGTGTCTGGGCAGGGCCAGGGGCTGAACTGGAGAATCCTTGGAGGTCCCTTCCAGCTCAGATATTCTGTGATTCTATTTTATGAACAGGCTACAGGAATGGTGACCACCCTCTATACCCATTTCTCTACATTTATTACAGTCTGCCTAAATGGTTCTGATCCATTAAGGATTGGAATAGGCTCCAAATGCTGGACTCCATATAAATGCATGACCTGTTCACACGAGGAGGGCTGAGCCTGGAATGGGGAAGCGGATTTTGAGGGAAGCAGCTCTCCAGAATGAGAATGTGCTTTACCTTCATTAGTGTTTAACCCTTAAACAAAGGGTTTAAGGGGTACAAAATTAACAGGTGAATTATGAAGGTACCAGCTCACACCCAGGAATAAATGAATACGTTTACTACAAACCCCTGAAGATGAGCAGGCAGGAAAGTGTACAGGTTAATCAAGTGTTCAATAATAAATAAATTAATATACTGGTAATAAATTACCTCATTCTGTCATCACCCAATCTGTGAACCTCAAGGTATCAGAGAAAAAATTCATATTGGAGTTCTGCTGCCTGAATTAATGGGAGCTGGGCACTGGAAGAGGCACAGGGTGAGCATCATTCCCTGGCAAACACCACACACATCCCTCTCTTCTGAAAGGAGGCAGCGAAAGAGTCTGGCTTGAAGATTTTCTCCTTCTGAATATTTCAGTTTAGCTGAATATAAATAAATCAGGCACTTCCAGACTCAGCAGGATCCTACCTCCTGCAATATTGCTCTGTCATCCTATTCCTGCCCAGCCTTCCTTCGGCATCAGCCCGGCTGCATCCTTTATTAGTTCTGTGCTCGCGACTGGCCGGGGTAGATCCGGTTACCGGAACTCCCGGCGGCAACTGGGAGCTTTCCACTCACCAGTTTGGCCTCCCAGTGCCCAGGGAAGGCTGGGAGTGGGCTCGTCCCAGCAGGGACATCCCTGTTCCCAGCATCAGCCCTGCTCCCACTCCCCTGTCCGCAATGGGATCAGATCCAAAGGGAGCGCTGGCACAGGGGGGTGCACATGGGAGCAGGGACCGTGTCCCTGGGGAAGGGATTCCACCCCTGGCATGTGCAAAATCCCTCTCTATCCAAGCTGGTGAGGGCTTTTTGGATTTTCTCTACTCTCCTCTGACTTGGACTCAGTGAGCTCAGGCCTTTCCTGAGCATCCCTAAAGAGACAATGAGCTGAGATGTGCTGGGATTTACTGAGATGATCTGTGACATGCTGGGATCAGCTGGGATGTACTGGGATCTGCTGGGACATCCTGGCACATGCTGGGATCAGCTGGGAAGTACTGGGATCTGCTGGGACATCCTGGCACATGCTGGGATGACTTGGGATGTTCACCACCATGCTCGGCTCCCTGACCCACACCAAAGCTGACTGAGAAGGGCACGGGCATGGCTCTGTCCAAGCATCCCCTTTTCCCAGCATCTCTTTATTCCCAGTCCCTCTTCCCACAGGCACATGCAGGCACCAGGGTGTGACCGCTGCTCACACATTCCAGCAAAGGGAGGGAAGCAGGGATCTGGCAGAGCACCTTCATTTTGGCAACTCCTACATCACCATCAATCGCAGCACACGAAGCATCGCAATTTTACGGCAACAACAATTTCAGAATTGTTTCCTAAAACACTCCTGAAGGTTTTCCCTATATTTTTCTGAAGATTCATGAGACCAGGCTATTTTTCCCAAGCAGGCTGAGTTTTACTGGTGTGTTCTGCTCAGCAAACGAGCAAATCTGATAGTGCTGGGCCAGAAGGATGTATTGATCTCAGCGCTGAGAGTGCCTTGGCTCCGGGTGGATGAGGCCATGCAAAACGCAGATTGATTTTAGAAAGAGCTGCCAGGAAGAGCTGGGATAGCTCAGGGATGGCAGAGGCACCTGGTTCATTCCTCAAATATTTGTCCACAACCAGGACACTGCTCCAGGGGAGGGATGAAGTTGGGAGATGCTGAGATGCGTGGCCTGAGCACCCCTGGTGGTGGTGGGACCAGGGAGGGGGTGACTCCACATGTCCTGTGGGTTTTGGTGGGGTTGGAGCATCCCCCTCTCCCTCCTTGGGGTCTCCCACACCCTCCACTGCTCCAGGCCCAAAAGTTGGACTTGACTCTTGTGGGTCCAGATTGGGATATTCTGTGATTCTGTGAATCTGTGATCCTGGGATTCAGGGATTCAGGGATTTTGTGATTCAGGGATTCTGTGTCTGACCCCCTCAGGTTCCATCAATACCCTCACAATTCCCAATTCCTGCCCTTCTCCAGGCCCTGATTTATTTTCTCTTCCTTACATTGGTACTGAAGACATCCCAGGGAGATGACGTGGAGCGGGGGCAATAAAAACCCCAGACTTTGGGAACAGAAGCAGCACCGACCATATTCCTTCAGCCACACACTCATTACACCTAATTTGCATGTGCTAATTTCCAGTGCATACAGAGAACTGGCGAGCAGGGCACCCTCAAAGATCAGGTCTCCATCCAGACCGCCCAGACTGCTGGGAATTCTCTGGCTAAGGAGACTGAAGAACCACGACGGGCATCAAAACCCAAGGGAAACAACAACAAAAAAAACCCATAGCAGCTGTTAAAATGTCTTGTGTTTCTTTCCTGCATGAGAGAAACTATTTAAACTGGCACAAAATAAATTTAGGGAGCATATTCTTGGAATTACATAGAAAAATACCCCATACGTTTTGGCAGCAGCTAAACATATCCTTAATGGAATTCATATGGGGCCTGGAGTGATCACAATGTTTGGAGAGGAGCCAGATAGTAAGTAATTTAAACATCACAGGAAATTAAATTTTAGAATTCAATTTTGCATAAAGTTTTCTGTAATGAAAATGTCACACATAAATTATGAAGTCTGATTATATTCTTTTTTGACTTTTTAATAAAATAATAGAGGCACTTGACAGTCAAGAACAAATGCATATTTTATGTGAGGAGCATTACGTTAAAGCAACGTCCCGTGGAAATAATGGAACAGATGTTAACACTGCTCTATCAGTTATCAGGTGCTCTGTTCAACAGCTTCAAACACAAGTATTTATTAAAAATGCTAACAGGATTGTCTCCCAGGGTTATCTAATTGTGGGCTTAAAATGGAGGTCTTTAATGTAATTAATTATAGCTGTGGAATTATAGATTTAGGCCATAATTTATTGAATATGTGGATGTGTCCACATATAAATTATATGCTGCTCTTAATAGAGAATTAATTCCAGGCAGGGGGAGAAGGACTTTGGTGAAAACACAAACTTGGTCATAACAGAGCCATAAATCAGAACTAATCCAAATTGTCCCTTCGTTTCCATGGAGGGACTCAACGCTGGCACATCTCAAGCTTCACCCACTCTGGGGCCCATCAAGCCCTGAGCTGGGCTGAGACCCTGGGGGGTCACAGGGACAGCCCCGAGACTCTGCTCCACTGCTGCTTCTGCATCCTCCACTGCTGATGCTGGACATCCTGGTGGGAATTTTGGTGGGCATTGTGGTGGGAATCACAGTGGGAATCATGGAGGACAT
>QUSF01000086.1:210384-231300 GCA_003676055.1 Chloebia gouldiae
GCCCATTGGGGTCCTATCCCAGTTACCATAGCCCATGGTGCCCATTGAGGACCCATCCCAGCTGGCACAGGCCGTGATCAGCATCCAGGGGCCATCTCCCACAGCATCCTGAGCAAAGGCACAGCCAATTCCTCACTCACTCCCCCCACCTCTTCCCCTGCCCCCCCATGGGAGCTATTTTTAGCTTTTGGGGGCCTGCTGGTGCCTCTCCCCCCCTTCGTCACCGAGCACAAACCACGGCGTTCAAACCACATTTCCCTCATTACATTAGCGAGAAGCAGAGTAATTTTGACTCAATTTTTACATGCAAAGGTCACCATTAAAAAGTCATCATTCAGCTGCTCCCAGGGCCTGTGCTGTCATTAGAGCAGAACTTTAGGAGGTTCTGCCTGAAATGAGTGGGTATTTTTAGCTGACTTTATCAGAGAGGGAGCTGGGGGTGCATGGGGAGATAAGGGCATGGTTTAGATTTCTGCCTTTACGCTCACTGTCACATTCAAAAAAATAAATCATAATTTTGATTTTTCACGTCCCTGAGGGAGAGATTGACAAGAGCATCCAGTGCTCATAATTGGATCATTCCTCTGGGAAAGTTGGCTCCTCCACTGAAATCCTTACATGCTCTAAGGAAAATTGCTCTCAATGTTATTGAAAATATTTTAGGAGACTGAAGATTCTGGGGCCTTTCCAATTCAAGTGCTCCGGTCGGTCATGCCAAAGGAAGACAATAATGGGAACCAAATTTGGAGAGCATTGCACTTAATTGGAGCCCGATCCTGTGGGCTCGGAAGGCCCAGGACCCCCTGGGGCCTCTGAGCTCTCCTCTGGTGGGGACTTGCAAGAAGGAGCCATTCGGACGCGTTCCAAAATAGATGCCTGAAATAAATTATTGAAAATCTTTGGGGTTTTTTGTTTGTTTGGTTGGGGTTTTTTTGTTTGATTTTTGTTGTTGTTGTTTGTTGGGTTTTTTTTAATAATGAAAAATTCAAGTGTTTTGACATGGGTGAGTGTTGGAGAGCTGTAAGAGGCTGGTGCAAAACCTCTCCTGCACAATGCTCTCCCCTGCCACTGCAGGATCTTGGAGATAAACCTTTGGGATGAGTGTGAGCAGCAGTTTGCAGCCCCTGTTTGCCCGCTCAGGATGATGAGATTCCTTCTAGAGATGCTCTGTGATCCTCAACCTCCATCTGAAGGACGTTGAAACCAGGTGGGGATCCGGCTCTTCTCTGAGGGAACAAATTACAGGACAGGAAACAACCTCAAGTTGCCCTAGGGGAGGTTTAGGTTGGATATTAGGGAAAATTTCTTCCTGGGGAGGGTTGTCAAAGCCTGGAACAGGGCAGTGATGGAATCCCCATTCCTGGAGAGATTTAACAGCCCTGTGGACATGGCACTTAGGGACATGGGTTAGTGCTCTTGGCATTGGGAGAATGGCTGGACTCAATCTTGAAGAGCTTTTCCAGCCTAAGGGATTCTGTTGGCTCCCAGCCATGATGGGCACCGTGGAGGGACATGCAGGGGACTCTCCCTCATTCCCTGTGGAAGCAACGGTGCCATGCACAGTTTTACCCAGCTCAATTTTGAAGGAAGAGGCTAAAAGGGAAGGTTTTGATGAGATATAGCCTTCCTTGCCTTCCACATAAATTAATTGCACAGTTTAATAAACTAACAGGTGGTTCCACTTCAGAGTGAGCAGATGTTACCCTGAATGAGCCGAGTCCCTCCTCGCCATCCCCTCATCCCCCAGCTATTCCTTCCTTTCTATCTTTCCCTTTCTTTTCACCTCTTCCCTTTTCCCCTTCTTCTCCCTCTGATTTATGAGCAGCTCCACTATGAAATATTTTGTCTGGGCTTTATGAATATTGATGATGGGGTCGTGCTGATTTGAGCTGTGTTCATAACTTTCTGTGCTTCCTGGGAGCATCCCTTCTCCAGGCTCCGGCGCTGCTCCTCCATCCCACTTTATTCCACGGAGTTTTCGGGAGGCAGCCCCATTTGTTAAAGCTGCCTCTCGCCTGCACATTTGTCTTGGATTATCTCCCGAGGAGAAGATGATAAGTACTTACACAAACCTACGCCGAAATTAAACACACAAAACAAATGAGCCTGGCGTGTTCACATTCTTTCATTTCCAGGGATAATGCCCAGGAGGAAACACTTGTGTGACCGCAGATGGAGGATGGGTTGGGAGCCCCAGGAGGATTTGGGCTGCCTTCTTTAGAGGAAAGCTCTCCTCTGCTTCCCATATGGAGAGAAAAAATGATAGCACTGCTAACGGCTGGGGCATGGCTGGGCACCGAGGGGAAGGAGGAGGTAGCTGGGGATGGAGGGAAGACTGGAAAATAATAATGGGAAATGTTTTGATAAGAAGCGTTGTGGTATTATACAAATATTCCAAAACTTCTGGAGCCCATTTATCCCCAGATTGAAGCCAGATGACAGCAAGCTGTTTCATGGGCTGGAATGTGCCTCCAACAGACACCCAGTTCATGGGCTGGGGACCCAGGGGGGAATGGGGGGGCAGCCCTGGGTGGCTCCTTCCCCCCTTGCCTCCTCCAGAGCCCCAGACATCCCTGTCCAACCATGGCCGGCCACTCCTGCTCCCCTGGGACCTGCTCACAGTCACTCACATCCCTCCTGTGGTAAAAGGAGTGGCCTCAAATCGGGGCACAATCCTGGAAACCATGAATGGCACATGGAAAGCACCTCAAGCCTTTCAAAGGTTGGAGAGGGCCCAGCCCACTCCAAGAGCCCACAGCAGCCTGGCACATCCCTGTCCCTGGAGAACATTGAAACCAGAGCAACTGAACATTTCCACCTCTCCCTTGACCACCCTCCCTTTCTGCCTTCTCCTCATCTAGCAGGCACCACCACTGAAATTTCCTTTCTATCCCTCCTAAGCTCCTTGTGATTTTGAGGAACAAGGGGCAATAAAAAGTGTTAAACACTAATCACTAATTTCCTCCTGGAAGCTGTAAGTATGATCCTGGTGCCCATTTTCCCTGGAGCAGCTGCAGGGCTGGGAGCATCCAGCAAGGACCACAGCACCATTCCCTGCTGGGGTTTGGCTCTTTACCTCTGCACGGGCAATGTCTGGAACTTGTAGTTTTAGTACAGAAGTCACCAAGAAAATCCAGTGGCACTGGATAAGATCCATTCCTTTGTCAGCTTCTGCCATCAGCCCCTGCAGAGCATTTGGGAAGGATGAACTCGAAACACTGCAGAACTCTGGCCATTCTTTTGCTCCATCCAGGGAAATTTTCCAAGGAAAGGATTGTCCAGTCTGGCACAGCTGCCCAGGGCAGTGCTGGAGTCCCCATCCCTGCAGGGATTTAACAGCCCTGTGGATGTGGCACTTGGGGACAGGGGTTAGTGGTGGCCTTGGCAGCACTGGGGGAATGGTTGAACTTGGTCTTAGATTTTTCCAACCTATACAATTCCATGATTTTATGATTTTGTGGGCTGGTGCTGGCCCCAGAGGCCGGGGTTTGTTGCACAAACAGAGCTGGCTGATGCAGAGCAGCTCCTGGAGAGCATCGATAGTGATCAGCAACAGCAGGAATGAGCTGGGCATGTGTAATTCCCATCCAGCAGGAATAATCTTCAAAGTCCTGCTGGGGTGCTTTTGGATGAGAGCAGAGTTTTCCCTGCTGGGGAAAATGGGATGCGAAAGAATTAACTGAAGTTGGAATGTTATTGTTTGTGTCAGACTCTGTTAACCACGTTAAAACTATATATAATACTTCAATTTCCTATGTCAAAACTCTCTAATGGGCAATATTCCGAAATCAAAGTCTTATGGAGCGGTTAATCTTCCGCACGGACAACGCCAAGTTTAAATCCAGTCCAAATGCCACTTCTCAGTCACAGCTTTAAAGGATTATAAATGATTATAATGGTATTTGTCTACTTGCCTGATACATAAGTTCACGTCAATGTTATCTCCAAAATTGACATTCGGTTTCATCTCGGAGGTGAGAGAATAAACTGTTGACTACCAGCTTCAGAGAGGAAAATGGATTAGCTCTAATGTAATTAGGGCTCCATTCACAGATGATTATTTTCGGCGGGCGCACAAACGGCGCTGATAAGGAGCGCGCTCGGCAGGGGCGACCGGGGGACGCTGGGCTGGATTTGCTCTTTATCCTGCACGGGGTGATGGGTCCCTGTGAGCAGCTCCTGCTTCAGACCTGCACAATCTCTGGGCAGTGCCCAAAGGCAGCTACAGCTCAGCACTTGAATTTCCATGGTTTCCATGTGGATGAAGGTTTGCTGCCAGTCTTCATCCGACAGGCCAACTCGCATGGGATAGAGTCTCTGTTTTGGTGCCTCCCTATTTCCTGGGTCCTGTCCTAAAGTGTGACCCCAACATCAATGCCAATGTCAATGCCAACATCAACACCAAAAAGCCAGAATCAACAGCAAAAAGCCAGAATCAACACCAAAACCAAAGGCAACACCCACACCAATCAACAGCAACAGCAATGCCAGCGTCAATGCCAAATCAATACCAATATCAACACCAATGCCATGGTCAATGCCAGCACCACAATGGCCTCCTCCAGCTCATGGTTTTTAACTCTTTCCAGCACTCCAAGCCCAAGACACAACTAAAGCCACTGCGCCTTTTTAGTCTGTTATTTGTCTGTGTGACTCTTTAGTGCTTAAAAATACATGAAAGAATAAGGATTGTCCCTGAGGATAATGGAACAATGGGAAGCAGCGACGAATTAATGAAAATAAATAAATTAATCTGTATACACTGGTGCTAATACAAATGATTTGTGAACAGCATGAAATATTTTGTATTATTTTCAAAAAAAAGCACAAAACCCTTTTCTTTTGCACTAAAAACTCAATTTAATTTTAAGTCACATGATAAATGGTGGCAAATTGAACTTTATTATGAATTCATGAATGCAGTTTAATACAATTGTTCTTTCTGGCCTTTGTGCTTTGAAGACAGTCCCTTCTGCCAGGATGTTATTTTTTTAATGTGCTGATTCAGCTGTGATGACCTGTGGTCTCCATGGCCCGTGGGTGCCAGCGGGGTTTGGCGCTGGCAGAGCCATGCTTATGTCCAGCATGATGCACTTGGGGATCACCGACTGTGGAAGAGCTTCTGCTGCCTTCCCATCCCCTGGCTGGGCAGGAAAGACCCTCATGTGGAGAATTAGGGAGTGGGGATTATTTTCTGAAGACAATGCAGACTCTGAGGCACGACTGTGACTGCAGCGACGCTGCGGCGTGGAGCCTTCACCTCGGCAGCCCTGGCAGCGGGATAATGGCTCAGCCAGCCCAGCTTCCAAGCTGGACTCCAGGGAGCCAGCCCAGAAAATGCCAGGACGGCTCATTTTGGGCCCTGAATTGTTCTGTTGCTGGCCAAGTCCTCCTCATCCCCCGCCTGCCACCCCTCAGCAAGGGGAGCTCAAGGACAGCACTGAGGAGTTCGTCCCTCCTGTCCCCTCACCGCTGCCCTGTGCTGTCACAATGTCCCCATCACAGAGCCACCAAAGGAGCTGGCATCTGCATCTCCAATATTCACCTGCTGTGAATATTAAAATATTAAAGAATATTAAAACTTCCCACTCCTTTGGGTGATTAACAGGAGCCATCATACTGGCTTTTAACAGAATAAAAAATGGACAGATAACAATTATTAAAATCATGATGGGGATCAAATAGATCTGTGCAAAGAACAGAAATGCAATTTGTGGCTGAAAAATCTGTGTGTGCACTCTGGGCGTTTCTGTGGGCAGAGCAGAGCAGAGTCTGGGGTGCAGGAAAGGGACATCCAGTCCTGAACACAGCCCTAACTCCAGCACTGGGCTGAGATGTCTCGCAGAGACTTTGGCAGTAAAATAACCACAGTTACTTAGAAAAACTTTTCCTCTTCTTGCTGGATACCCCCTAAATTTAGAAGAATTTCAGATGGACAAATTAAAAAGTACATTTGAGATAAAATACACAGTCAGACGCAGATTTGAACTCCAGATCTAGCTCCAAAACCACTTGCAGCTTGACATGGCACAATGATTTACTGTGCTCATGATTATATCCTGTAGGTAGCAGCTCTGCAAGTGGGAAATAATTCAGGCAGGGATGTGGAAAGGGAATAACTTTTCTTCTGAGTGCAGGACTTCAAGAGCAGCAGCACAAAGCCAAGGCCCCACAGTTCCCAGTACTTTAAGGGGGCTTATAAAAAAGCAGGGAAGCATCTTTTTACACAGGCAGATAGTGATAGGATAATGGGGAATGGCCTTAAAATAAAGGAAGAAAGATTTGGATTAGGTGTTAGGGAGAAATCTCTTCCTCTGAGGGTGGGCAGGCCCTGGCACAGGTGCCCAGAGCAGCTGTGGCTGCCCCTGGATCCCTGGCAGTGCCCAAGGCCAGGCTGGACAGGGCTGGGAGCACCTGGGACAGTGGGAGATGTCCCTGCCATGGCAGGGGTGGCACTGGATGGGCTTTAAGGTCTTTTCCAACTTCAACCATTCTGGGATTCAGTGATTCTGAGCAATTCCAGAAGCAATTCCATTGGAGGCTGCTCCATGGGATGGAGGTGCAGGTTGCTATCGCACCCCTCCAGCTCCTGGGATGAAACCCCTGCTCAGTGACTGGGGGGTATTAAACAATTAACCAGCAGCAGTGCAGGGTGATGGTGGTGATGATGATGATGTACATTTGGGATCCTGATCCCTCAGAGAGATTTCTCCCCATTGTGCACTGAAAATGATACAATGATACAAACTCTCCTACCCCCTTGCTCTGTGCACTAGGAAACGTTCTGTGAAGGCCCTTCATAAATAGCCTGTCCCACCTTCTCAGATTTAATTATAAAAATACTTGGAACACAATAGTCCTTCACATGCAGGGCTCATTTTCTAATTGAGTTTTGATATGGATACACACCCAGGAGACCCTCGGCTGATGCACACAACAGATGGAGGGACCGAGCCCTCTCTCCCCTCTCCCTGAAGCAAAGTCACAGCAGGAGGATGTGTCAGATGTCCGGGCTCATCTCTCCAGCCCCTCCTGCCCAGCAGAGATGGAGCTTGTTCAGGCCTGGCCCTGAAACGTCCCCGCAGTGGCCAAGGGGGACGTGGGGCAGAGTGGGGGCTGCAGCACCCGTCCCTCCCTGGGAACCATGTCCTTGAGCCTCTGTGAGTGACCTGTCACCGACACTTCCCCAGCTGGTTAGGTTACTCTGGCAAAATTAATTCTGAGAGAAGGATCAAACACTGATCTGGAAGCTGAGCCAAGCGAGCCGTGGCGTTCCCGGCTCGCGCCGGCGCGGGGCTGGTGGGCAGCACATCAAGGGGGGATGACACCCCGGTGATGAATTACTCACTCCTCTAACATTGCCCAGCTGGAGTGGCTGGAGCAAGCCTTAATTTACTATTTATAAACCTCTCCAGCTGTATTTTCCTAGGCAGAGCAGCTGGCTCGTTGGGGGAGTGTGAGGGAGAGGATGTTAACAGGTTGGCTGGCCACACTGCAGAGCGCTTGCAGCAGCGCAGGGAAGGGGTTCATGTGCAGGACAGCACTGAAAACCCTCCTCCAGCCAGGCCAGGGCTGCAAACACCCTGGGGCCAGCCTGACCAGGAGGATCTGGACAGCTCCTGGATAAAGATGATATTCCTGTGATGATTATGGTGAGAAAACAGCTCAGCAAGACCGAGCCCAGGGCTGGTGGTGCCAGCCTGGTGCCCTCCATGTGAATGGGGGAAAACCCCTCATTTTTTCACCCCCACTGTCCTGTGCAGCCTCTCCCCATCCTGCTCCTGCTCTCTCAGCTCACCCCCATAGCACCCAGCCCCAGGAGGGACTCAGGGAACTGGGAGCTTCCCCCCACCTCGCCTGCTCCACTGGGAAAAACCCCACAGGGGAACAGCAAAACCCAGTAGAAATAGAGGCAAACGCCACCCCCAGCCCTCCCCCAGGTCAGAAGCACCCGAGGGTGTGCAGTTGCTGAGCTTTGTGCTGGGTGACACATCCCCACACTCTGCATAGGCTTCTCCCGCTGCTGCTAATGCAAACATTTAATTTTGATGATTTATAGCACAGCTATAAAAAAACTCTGGATTACACTTTGGAGTCAAGGTCTCAGCTCCAGAGCACATTTTTATAGAGTCAGCATCTCTGTTTTTAAAAGTTATACTTCAATATTAAATATGACTCTTTTTTTCAGCAAGTCAATAAAATCCCTTTAGAGCAGATAATAAACTCATTTCTTCTGGGCTGGCTATTGTTTCAGGCCTGGGTCATGTTCTGAAGCCTTAAGGCTGTTCTTTAGCCTCTCTGATGAGGAATTTTGAGTTCAAACCCTCCCAGGCACTGCCCAAGCAGAACAGACCCCAAAGCAAGCCTTCCCTCAGACAGGCTCTGTTCCTCAGCACAATGGGGCTTGCAGAAGAAATCACCAAGCTCTGGCATAAGCAGGGGAGATTCTCCAAGCTCTGATCCCTCTCCTGTGGCTGCTCCATGTCCCTGGGCTGCAGGGAGATGCCCACAGTGGGGTTTGGTGGTACCAGTCCCTACAGGAGATGATCCCACGTCTGGGAGTGGATGGAATCACTGTGGAAGTGCTGCACACTAAAACACAAGTTCTGCCTTTAAGGGCAGACAAGTGTTTTATGTTTTTACAGCTCTCAGAATTACCCTGTAATCTTATTTATTTTCTAATATGAGTTTCTGCAGAAAAGGGTATCACAAGATAAATAGAAATTAACTGATTATGAGGATTGTCATTCTTTAAGTACATATTTATCAGGCCATTTGTTCATTCTCTTCTAATATCTTGACATAAGAGTGTCAAATTAAACACTCCCCAGATTAGGATAATACCCAGCACTTTTGTAGCTTTCCTATCTGATTTGCAAAGCTTTCTTCTCCGCAAATGCACTTGAAGTTGGTGCTTTACAGGGCTTGATAGAATTCATTTCAGGATTAATAAGCCTTCTCTGAACCATTTAACAAAATCTCTGCAGCATCCTCGTCTTGAATGGGGAATAGATTCCAAAGAGCGCTTTAATTAATTTGTCTAATTAATGGAGGGAAATGGAGGTTGGTTCTTCGCTGCAAATTGGTTCATGTTCATGGCAGCCAGTGTCAGCTGGGTTCCAGGGGTGGCCCAGCCCCAGCTCCCAGCACACGGGGTTATCTGGGGGGGTTCAGCTGTACACGAAATTCGGCGTCTGGGCCCACGTGAGGCTCTAATTACTTTTGCCGCGTTGCCTTTGTGCAGTCATTCATCCGCAGCCCGTCCTTATCTTGTCATCCCCGGTGTCATTAGCGGTGTTTGAATGCATTAGTGACCGAAGGCAGGTTGGGCAGGCAGCGATTAGAGCGGCGGGGCCTGAGTGATGTTTGAAATGCCGGGCTTGTTCTGCTCGCTTCTATCCAAACAGGGGAGGTGCCGCTGCGAGGGGGACACGCTGCCCGCTGGGATCCGCGCGATCGCTTTCCCAATTAGCCGCCCGTTAACGAGGCCGCGGTGTGCGGCGGTTCGGGACACGCGGTGCGGGGCTCTGGAGCTTCCCCGCAACACGGAACGTGCGGGGAAAGGAGGGTCTCAGCCCCCTCACGGCTGCCTAAAAGCTGCTCCTGTGTCTGCAGAAGCACAGGAGCACCCCCCGATGCACCCTGAGCCTCACTGAGTGCATCCCTGATCGCAGAGTTGGGTGGTAGCCCTTAAATCCCACCCAGTGCCAGCCCTGCCACTGTGCCAGGATGCTCCGAACCCTGTCCAGCCTGGCCTGGGCACTGCCAGGGACCCAGGGGCAGCCACAGCTGCTCTGGACACCCTGTGCCAGGCCTGCCCACCCTGCCAGGGAAGAATTTCCTCCCAGTGTCCCACCCAGCCCTGCTCTCCACCAGGGTGAAGCCCTGTTCATGTGCAGCTGTGGCAAGCCCTGCTCAGCTCAGAATCCTCTTCAAGAGACATCGTGGTGGAGGAGGAGGCACCTTGAGCTCAGGGTGTCGCAGGCACATTCTTCTTTCTTTCAGGATTTTTCATAGAGGAGCACAGAGGAAAGAAAGAGAAAACAATTTCTATTTCTGCTCCTTGTTTTTCCCATGTGGAATGTGTCTGGAGAATTGTTTACCTGGGGTGATTGCTTGATTGGGTTCTGGTGAGGATTGTTTGAGCCTGATGGCCAATCCAACCCACCTGGGGCTGGGCTCTTGCGATGAAGGTCATGAGTTGTGAGTTAGGGTAGTTAGAAAAAGTAGGTTTGTAGTTTTAGTGTGTCCTTTAAATAGTATATTAATGTATTACAGTATAGTTATAATAAAGAAATCATTCAGCCTTCTGAACTGAGTCAGACATCATCAGTCCTTCCCACTGGGTCCCCCTGCATTTACAATACTCAGGGCACCATGCTGGCTGTGCAGTCCCACCAGGAAACAGCTTCCCAGGCTGAAGGACATCCCCAACCCCAGAACAAATCTGTGGAGTGTCTATGGATGGAGTTTGTGCTGTTCTGATTTCTGTGGTGTGAAGAAGTCCTGCAGCATCCCTACACCAGGGAGCGTGGGGGAAGGAAGGGAAAACAGCTTGGGGGCTTTGGATTGGGCTCAGATTCATAGAAGGGATTCTGTCCCATGGCTGCCTATGTACAGAGCATTTTCCTGCCCCAAACTCACAGTGAAATCCCTGAAGTAGGAAGTGTGTGAGCCTTCCTGGCTCCCACGGCAAATTAAATCAAATACTTGGACAATTAGTACAATCCTCATGTCAAGGGAACGGCCTCTAGACAGAGCAAACACACTGTATGTTTGATGGATCTGAAAAATCTTTATAGTCAAGATATTTTACACTGAGCCACATTGATTTCCCGTCCATTTTTTTTATATCAGTGTGCAACACCAGTCCAGCAAGGAATACAATAAATACCAGCAGTGATTTATCCGAATGGCATTCAGCAGGCACTTTGCAGTCACTCAGTTCATAGCCTCAGCATAAATAAATCAACACCGAAACAAAAGCCAGCACGTAAATCCCATGTACAACCTGCACCCTTCTTGGGATGGAAAACCCAAGGGGAAAACAGAACCATTCCTGTTGGAGAAGCTGCACATCTGGCTCCCCCTGCTCAGCTAAGAATTTTCTTTTCTTCTTTCATTAAAATTTGCAAAGATATCACAGCATTTCTTCTGCCAGTCCTAACAGCAAAGGGCCCCATCAGCCCACGAGTTACCTAGGCCCTGTCTCCTGGAAACTCAGGAGAGACCAGGCAGGAACAGCTCCAAAAAGGCACAGAAATGTTCATGGGCAGGAGGAGATGGGAAGGAAGAAGGCTGGAAATTAAAAATACTGATACTAAGGAGAAGGAGAAATATGAACAAACATATATATGCTATATAAAATACAGAATCACAGGATCATTAATATTGGGAAAGGCCTTTAAAATCATCAAGTCCAACAATTAACCTAACACTGACACATCCATACAGAGGCAGTTAATTAACGCCACAGTTGTGTATTTCAGCTGAGTTTAAGGTGTCCACATTCAGTGGTTCGTTTACCCACTAATACTTGAGATGTTCAGATGCTCCTTTGCAGCAGATGTTGGTGCTCCCACAGTTTCCTGCAGCTGTGCATGGAAATTACTTTTTCCAATTGATTTTCTAGTTAATTTAAAATAACAAGACTAATGGCCTGTGTGCTAAATTCAGTATGAAAGTGCATACTTTAAAATGGACTTAAAGCAATTTTAATTGGAGAGATTTCTTCAGTCTGCCTGTAGGAAAAAAAAAAAAAACAAACCCAAAATAAAATCAATCCTAATTTAATTTGGAGGCCACAAACCAACTTCCTCGCTCACTGCTTGATGGGAGGAACATGAAAGGCTGGGTTTACAAACAGGATTTGGGGCAGGGAGCCTGAGAAACCTGTTGCATATCAAGCAATTTAAATTTTTGCTCCTATAAAAGTCTGATGGCTCCGATGCTCCCACAGATCCAAGGGGATCACCAAAGCCAGTTGCTTTTTCAGGGCTCTGGATATGAAGAACAATCCTAGAAACCCTGGAGAGTCCCTAAAAGCCCTGTGGAAGTGCAAAGGATTATTAGAATCAGATCAATGCTCGTATATCTGCTGCGAGCCGTGTTTATTGTGCAGCAGCTGCGGCGTGGCTGCTGGGGATGGGGATCGATGGGTCAATCCCACCTGCCCAGTGCTGCCTTTCCGTGAGAATTTTGGGATCCTCAGGGGGTTGTGAGCCAGGGTTTGCACACCCATGAGGCAGGAGCGTGGGTCAGGCAAGCCCCCTTGGGTGCTGGCTCCATGGCCAGGGCAGGACTGGGGAATGGTTTTCTCTCCCTCTTCAAGAAAACATTTTCTTTCTCATTTCTCCTGAATGTGGGAAATTTCACCACAGCTGCAAGGAGGGAGGTTAATCCTCTCTGCACCCTGCAGCAGAGCAGGGCTGCCGGGTGCTGGGGCAGATCCCTGATCCCGAGTTTACCACCTTGCCAAAATAAACCCAAACAGGGATTACAGGGATGAAGTGTGAAAACCTCAGAGAGGCAAAACTCTCCAGCTCGTTACATCCACCCTCACAGAGGCTGGGCTCCAGTTTGTGGAGCACGAGGTGGGACAAAGCTTCTCCCCCCGCTCCTGGCAATCATCAAACCCCTGCTGGAAATGAACTCACAATATGAGTGTGAAAGCCACCAAGCTGTGGGGGGACAAAAAAAAGAGAATAAAAAATCATATTAGTGCAGGAAAGTAAACTTTCTCTCTGGCAGAATTTAATAAAGCCGTGTCCGGGCCTAGCGCCGCTGAAAGCCACAGGAGCCCCAAGCAGCACCTCGGGACGGCAAGGCTTTATTAAAGCCAGGCCTAGGGAAAAACGTGTGTCCTGCCCAGCTGAGGCACCCTCAGGGAGCACAGAAGCTCCAAACAACCCCTCCTGAGCTGGGGCTTTTTCAGCAGGGCACAGCCTCTGCCTTCAAACTCTGAGGGGAAAAGGGGGTGATGGCTCAGGCTGCAGCTGGCAGCAGCCACGTCTGGGGTTGGGTGAGGCAGCTCTGCTCTCATGGTGGTTTCAGGGTGGGACTGGCAAAAGTGCAAGTAACCCCCCTTCTTCTTAATCGTTCAGGGAATTTTAGTTTTCCTTTTTTTTTTTTTTTAAATTTAACTAGGAGAGGTTCTGAGGATTTAATAGGAAGAGCATTCTCCTGCAACCACAGCAGCCCTGCCCTGGTGTGCTGGGCTGAGAGGCTTCTGGAGTTTGAGACTAGATTTGGGTTGGGTTAAAGTTCAAGTTTGGTTTGGAGTTTGGGTTTGTGGAGGAGTTTGATTATATTTGGTTTGGGTTTGGCTGGTGGTTGGCTTAGGGTCGGGTTTTAGTTTGGGTTGGGCTCAGATTCAGGTTTGGGTGTGGGATTTATTAGGGCTCAGGTTTGTGTTTTGTTTGGGCTCAGCTTTGGGTTTGGTGTAGGCTTGGTTTTGGGTTGGGATTTGGGTTTTGGTTGGATTCATGTCAGGGTAGGGTTGCATTCAGGTTCAGGTTTGGTTTGGTTTGGTTTTGGTTTTGGCCTTGGCTTTGAGTTCCTGTTCATGTTTTGGTTTGAGATCATGTTGGGGTCCCAGTCCAAGTGTGGGTTGAAGTTTGGGACAGGAGTCCAGGCCCCTTTCCAGAGCTGTCCCCAAGCTCCAGCAGGTCTGGAGCTCGGAGTGGAACAAGGACCATGGCCAAGGATCCCAGTCCTGCTGGGCTGGAAGGGGTTTGCAATCAGAGCAGGACTTTCCCAGAGCACTTCTGAGGCAGAGCCTGTCAGAAGATGAGTTTTCTAAATGGCTTTCCTAACTTCTCTTTTGGCTCCCATTGGTAATTGGTTCATTTCCAGGTACTTGCAAGAATGTAAATATGGAATGAATCAACTTTTTCCACATTTTCTTCAGCAGCCCTTTTATGAAGAACAGATTTTCCACAGAGGAAATTAAAAAGTACATAAAACTGAGAAATCATGGTGTTGTTGAGAACAGCATCAGCTTTCAATGTCACTTTGTAACTGGCAGCACATACTGTATTCCAATGGCATTAATAGAAACTACAAAGTTTGTTTCAATTAGCTTCGTTTTTCTTTCAGAAAAGGAATTATCATAAATCCCTGAAATAACATTTGTCCAAAAGAGATGTGTAGCATTACTTTAGAAATCTTTTATGTCTGTTTTTATATTACACTTCCTTGTAAAAATGATTATACATTGATTTAATAAATGCACTTGATTTGTGTATATTGCTGAAATTTAAAAAAGCCACGACACAGCTCTGATTTCCTGTACAAGGCTGTCAGATAGCTCTTCTGTGGTAAATTCTGAGAGAAGGCTCTTGGCAACTTGTTCTGTGCATGGGCACATCAGTGAGGAGATGGGGCTGCATTAGGATCTGGGCAGATTCTTTTGGAACAGCTTCTAAAATATTCTTCCTTCCTGGGTCATCTGTCCACGTGGGAGGCCTTGGATGTTGTGGGGGGTGATGGGTGTGGACAGCTCCGAGCGTGGGACTGACCAATCCAACCCCACAGCTGGGTCCTGGAGGATCCTTCTGCATCAGCTTTGCTGCTGAAGCACAATTTATCCCACACGGGTCCCCAGCTCCGGCCAGAGCGTGCTCAGGCACTGCAGCACTGAAAATAATCTTATTTTAAGAGTCTAAACAAACCTCTCCTTTGGATTCCGTGCCCAGGAGAAGCTTACAGCATAGTCAGCCAGGTAAAGGGGATTTTTATATTTGATTATCTCCGTTGTGGTGATGATTTGCTGACAGCTTTAACGGGAAATGCCCCCAGGAGTGATGCCCATTTAAAATATGGCATTTCATGGCTTTGTTTCACACCAAACAAATACAGGCATTCATTTTTTTGGGGGTGCATGAGGCAAACCCCAAATCTCTGTGGTGTGGGAAGGAGGTTGGATGGTGTGGGGAGAAGGTGGGATGGTTAGGGGAGGAGGTTGGGTGGTTGGGAAGGAGGTTGGATGGTTCAGAAGGACATTGGATGGTTGGGAAGGAGGTTGGATGGTTCAGAAGGAGGTTGGATGTTGGGGAGGAGGTTGGAGAGGTTGGATGTTGGGGAGGAGGTTGGATAGTTCAGAAGGAGGTTGGATGGGGTGGTTGCTGTGTGGCTCCAGCCCTGCTCTGGGGAAGAATCACAATGGGCTGGGGAGAGCCTGCTCTTAATTAAAATCTCCCAAAGGTCTCTCCATGCAGCTGACAACAGATATAATTTATCTTGTCAGCTGTCCCCACATCAGAAGTGTACTCTTTGAGCAACAGTAATAATTACATTAATAAAAATCATCCCTGCCTGCAATGTGGAGCAAGTTGTGGCTGCTCCCCTGCCTGAGCCTGCCCGGGTGGTGGAGCAGCTCTGGGCTCTGCTCCCGGGGACCCCCTCGCTATTCCTGCTCCAGGAAAAATGGATTTTCCCAGACTTTTTTTGACTTTTCTCAGGAGACCATCCCATAGTCCCTGGGCTCACACTCACCACCCGAAATGGCCCTGCCTGCATGGAGATATTCTGGGGAAAAGAGCAGTAATTGTACATTTGCTGGGAATTACACAGGATGAAGACAATTATAGGATGAAGACAATTAGGGCATGAAGCAGATCTGATCCTGTTTCCACTCCCAAAATCACATTTCCTAGTTTGTTTTTGTGGTGCTCCGAGTCCATCTCGTGTGTGAAGTGCTGCCCACGGTGTGGCCCCCCCGTCCCCGTCTGGGAGCAGAATGAAAACCTCACCCCGGGCTCCCCAAAATCCAACCCCTCGCTTTGAGCTTCTCTCCCTTTACAGTGGGAGAACACAAACTCCTCCCTTCCTCTAGAAAGTTTTATAATTTAAATCACGGCTGAACTTTTGGATTTCACTTCCAGGGGAGCAGGAGGACGAACCCCACGGGCGCTTGGGCTGCGTTCCATATGGGATTTTCCATCATCTCCCCAACAACCCGGGGCCGCGGCAGCTCCAGCCGGGTCCCCCTTCCCCTGCCTCCATCGCCTCCTCTCCAGCGCCCACCGCAATTATCATGCAAACCAGCACCTCGCAGCTCGTTAAAGCCTTTCAAAGCTGAACTTCCTTGAAGTTCCGAGGGGTTTGAACACACCGCTCCCCTTTTTGCAGCGTTTTTCCCCGCGCCGCCGACGCGCAGGACGCGCAGGAAGGCGCTGGGACAGCGGCAGCGCCGCGTCGGGAGTGTTTACACGGCTGTTGTGGCAAACGCCGCCGCGCTAATTTATTCCCGTCCCTTAAATTCTGTTCGCAGTTGTAAGACAGTCGGATCCCACCCATGGGAGCGTGTGCCCTCGTGAAACACAATTACAATGAGAATATCTCATTATCTCATTGGCTTTAGCTTACTCTTCTGTTACCATGGTTTCAAATACACAGAGGAGCCTGAAACTAAGCGCGCTGCTAACAAAGAACATCTCCTTGTACAATGACATCAGATCGTGTCAGACAGAGCAGACTTAATTAAACACCCCCCGACGCAGGGCAAATGCACAACTCGGGGACACTTTTAAGGCCGGCACCTCCCGGGTGCTGCGGAAGCTCCGCCGAGGAGCAGCCGGGTGGTTCCTGTCGGAGCGGCGAACACGGGCAGTGCTGGCGATAAAATTGTTTATAAAATGTCCTCTGCCCTCGCTGAGCCCTCTCCCAGCCCTGCACGGCGCTGTCCCGGTGCGGGTGACCCGGGGCACTCGGGGTGCAGCTCCGGGCAGGACGCGGGGTCCCAGCCCAGTCCAACCCAGTCCAACCCATCCCATCCCAGCCCAGTCCAACCCAGCCCAGCCCAGCCCAGTTCAACCCAACCCAGTCCATCCCAACCCAGTCCAACCCATCCCAACCCAGCCCAGCCCATCCCAACCCAGTCCAGCCCATCCCATCCCAGCGCGGCTCAGCCCAGCCCGGCCCCGCCCGGCTCAGCCCGCTGTCAGTGACCTTTCTCCCGGGATTCTCCAGCTCTGCCCCCGGGGGAAGGGCCGGGCAGGGCCGGGCAGTGCCCGGAGCCCCCGGTCCCAGCAGCCGGGGGGCTCAGCCGCGGCTTTCCGGCATTAAAAATTCCACAAATCATTTATTTACCCTGGAGTATATCCGGTGACATAATGTGACAATAATGACATCCCTAGTGGTGTTAATTGATTTTGTCCTGGTAGAGGAGGTAATTTGGCGTCCACAGCAGCTTCTAGATCACGGACCTACTGATTGTCTGCCGAGGTAATATTACTGTTAATGAAGAGAAAACACGCTTTCCTCTTTAAAAGACAAAATGCTAATTAGGACAGACAATAGAGAGTCAGGGGTCATTTATTATTTTTAAACAGAGAGTTAATGCCAAACGACTGGCATGGAAGTGCAAAACGACTGTAAATTAATAAGTGCAATTCCTTCCTCATAAAATCCATCGTCGCTGTTAAATAAAAAGAAGGGCATTCATGAAATATTCCGACCATCGGAATACTTGAAGGTGTGAATAATTAACAGCCACAAGTTAACATCCAGAAGCTTGTAAGAGGTCTGATTAAAGGCAGTGTTCATCAGCCACCAAACTATCACAGCTCGTCGGGTCAACATCTCCTAATTAATGGTTTCTTATTAGAGAGATAAAACGTGTTTTCTGAGGAGAATTATTTTTTAAAAGGAACGAGTGTTTTCAGGGTAATGTGTGGAATAATTAAAACTCATTTAATGGGGCTGAGCCTAGCTGGGCTCCTCGGGGGGCGGTGCTGGGGGCACTGGTGGCTCTGGTGACACCGGGGGCTGTTGGACAGGTGCTGGGGCAGATGCTTCACCCAGAGCCTCCAGCTCAGAGCCCAGCCCCAAAACCCAACCCCAAAATCCACATTTTCATTTTTCCTGGAAAATACGGCAGCACCTAAACCAGCACCCAGCTCTGGCTGATGGTGCACCAAGGCCTTGTTCTTGTTCTAACCTCTCCCCAGCTGAATTTGTGTCTTTATTTATCTCCAGAAACAGTATTTATTTATTTATTTGTTTGTATAAATAAATAAATACTGTTTCTGGAGATAAATTCTCTTTGCATTCACCTGTTGCAAAATTCTCAATAGCAGAAAGAACTGGCATCATCCCAAATTCAGGATCACCACTGAGGGGCTGCTTTCTTGACTTCTACTCCTTTTGCTGCTACATTAATAGAAATAATCCTATTTTCAAAAATAATTTGGTTAATGGCTCTGGGAATGGGTTTGGAGTTTGGGATTTGTGTTTAGGATAGTGGTTATAACACTATAACCCAATTATTTTTAAGTTAGAAAAATATCCCTGGAAGGGTGAAGGCAATACCCTATAAATTAGGAATGTTGGTCACTGGGATGCTACAAACCACAGCAACCCAAATTTTGAAGTTGAGGAAATACCATTTCAGTGAAATCTGAAAATCATCACAGCTTGAGTAAATAGCCCACAGGATGACCACGTCCTGCTGAACCCCTTTTAGGGATTTAAGGGCGATTGCATTCCCATAAATACCCAGCTGGGAGGGGTCTGCTGCGGGTCACCAGGGGAGGAATAAGCAGCCCCAGTCTGCCCACGAGGCACATCCCAGGGGCTGGACAAGGCCAGGCTGGGATGAGCTGCTGGGCCTGGGGACGAGGGAAACCAGGAAGGGAAAGCAAGGAGTGTTCCAGTGTCCCCCCAAAGGCTCTGGTGTCACCCACAGGCCCCACTGTGCCAGTCTGGGAGGAGAATGCGTTGGGGCACAGCTGGGAATTCGGGCCTGAGCCCCCTGGGCTGGGGTGCAGCTTTGTCACCACTAAACAACAACAACAAAGAGTTCTGGTCACAGCCTGGCCCCGAGCTTGGGGGTTTGGGTTTAATTTACCTTTTAAACACCAATTGCTAAGCGGGGACCTGCATTAAAGCATTGCCTGGTGCTCATTTGCATTTAAAGAAGAGAAGTTCAAGCTCTTAAAGCTCCAAATTCTGCACGAAGCAGCGGCTGATGAACCAATATTTACTCTGGATTCATTTTGGGGCCTAAATGGCATTTTAGGAGGTGTTTTAATGAGGGAGCACTGCGCATGCCCTTGTGCTGTTTTGGACTTGCTCTAATGAACTGGAGGCGTGGCTATGCTTTAATGATCCGCTTTAATAATTTATCAATAGAGTTTGTAAGTGCTAATTTGCACTTTTAGGTGCATATTCTCCTTTTGAAGCCGCCACACAACCCCCTATTAATGTTAATGGGAGTTGTGCTCACATTAAAAGGAGACTATACCCCTAAGGTGTTTAACATCTGACTCAGCCAGGTCTGAAATCGCAGTGCTGAATGTCACTGCTTTCATTTCGGGAGATGGCTTTTGGTGGGGCTGTCACCACACGGGGCAAAGGCAAAGACGGCTTCAAACACGGAGAAAAACTGGGCACTGCTAAGTCAGTGCACCAACCTTGACTTCTTAGGTTTGGGCTTAAATTCAACTGCTGGTGACAGAGCAGCTCCAGAGGGTGATGGTGTCACCCAGCGCTGCCACCAGAGCCACCGAGGTCTGTGCAGGGGTTAATTTATGCCCAGGAAAAAGTGGAAGGGCCAATAGTCTGTAAAAGCAGATTTCCTCCACCAGTTTAAGAGAGGCTCTAATCATTTCTGGGGGCAATTTTCGCCGTGGCATCAAATTCCTGCGTTTATGAATTGACATCTAATTAACGGGAAGGAGGTGAGGGCCTGTATTTCTCTCCTGACTTAACAAATCACTTCAGCAGAAATTTAAATCCTATTTACTGCGCTGGAATTAATTGGGTTAAATGACACGGCCAAGGATCGATGCAGGAGGGTTTCAGCTCTTAACCCTTTCCTCAGCACACACCTACCAAAAACTGGGGTTTGGGAGATGGATGGAGCAGCAGGGAGTAATTTGGGTGCCATGGGGTTTGCACAGGGATGTGTTGGCTGACCGAGAGAGGAGAGTGTGGACACAGGAGAGAGGAACAATTAATGACAAAACCGCATCTTCTCCCCCAGAAATGGTGCCAGAGCTGTCCCCAGCTCAAACTGCTCACCTGCATCACCTCACTGAGGCTTTCAGAGTCACTCCTAACTCCTCTGGAGGGATTTGGGGAGGGATTAAATGAAATCCCGGGGGTCAGCTGGGGTCAGCTGTCCGGGCTGGCTCCCCCAGCTCCCTGTGCAGCCCCAGCTGTGCAGCAAAGCCCTCGGTGCTGTGTGAGCCCTGCTGAGCAAGAGCAGAACCAGCCCTGGGTTATCGGTGCCGCTCCCAGCACTAATCCCTGCCCAGCTTCTGTGAGGAGAATTAACTCTGCCGCAGCCAGGGCTGCCACGCGTTCATCAGGAGCCGGCAGAGCGAGCCTGCTGATGAATTATGCATTTGCCCCACCTGGGAGTTAATATTTACCATATCTTGCTGAAATCCATTAGGAAGAACAAACATTGTATTTATCCAACACGCTCCAGAGCCGTTCATTTGCATCCCCGCTGCGAGGAGCAGCAGCCGGGGCAGCTCCGGGCTCTGGAGGCTCCTGGCCAGGCTCAGCCCCGGCCTCGGAGAGCCCCGGCTGGGCACGGCCGGGACCGTCCGGGTGGGACAGCCGGGAGGTGACACCGGCTCAGGGTGGCGGGGACCAGGCTGGCAGGGCTGAGGGCTCGGTGCAGCCCGAGCTGCTGCACCCCAGCACCCCCAGAACCCCCAGAACCGCCGGATCCCCCGCATCCCCCGGCACCCCCAGATGCCCCGACACCTTCAGGAACCCCAGATCCCCTAAAACCCAACAATCCCAGCACCCCCAGATCCCCCAGAACCCTCAGAACCCTCCGAACCCAAGTGCCCCCAGCGCCCCCAGAACTCTCAGAACCCTCAGAACCCTCCAAACCCCAGTGCCCTCAGCAACCCAGTGCTCCCAGTGCCCTCAGCACCTCCAGCACCTCCATAATCC
>QUSF01000086.1:241655-253288 GCA_003676055.1 Chloebia gouldiae
AACAGGGAACTGGGCTGCTCCAGCAGCAATCCCAGTTCATCCCAGCATTCCAGGAGAAAGGCAGAAGGTGCAAATAAAACAGAGTTTAGTCTTATTTTAGACACAGTTTTCTTATTGAACAAGGTATCAAACCTGGGATGTTACAACCAGGAGTAACTCCAGTCTTGGAGGAGTTTGCTGACAACAGAGAACTGTTGGTGGGGTGAATTTGTTTAAAATGGGATTAATTTGTTTAAAAATAAAGCCCTAGAGACATTTTAGATGTTTCCTTTAGTTAATGAGATTTCCATGATAGTAAAAACAATGAAATTAGCAAACAATGCCGTTAATCTCAGATTACAAGCAGCACCAGGGAAGAATTAGTAAAATAAATCAAGAAGATTTAAGGCACTTTGCTCTCCAATAAAGTAGCTGGGATGGGAGCTCCATGCTGTGTTTTCCTGGGATTAAGGAAGAGGTGATCAGGTTCTACTTTTCAGCCTTTAACCTGGAATACTTAAGCATAGAAATAACATTTTCTCAAGCCAAAGCCTTGATTTAACCCATACACAGTAATTACTTATATAAGACCTATCAGTAAATAACCACCACTGCTTCACATGCAAAAATTCAAATTCTTTTCAGTAAAAAGCCTCAAATTAAACCACAGCAACTTTATACACCCCACATTTGGCTGTTCGAAACCAGCAGTATGAAACGGGGATAAAAAGACAGCCCAAAATAGGATTACACAGAGCAGCAATAAAAGGAGAAATAATCTTTGAAGAAATGATGGAAGAACAAATTCTAAGGGCATTAAGAAGGAACAAGTCATGGTTTCAATCACAGCCAGGCAGGAGATTGCTAATCTCATGTGTGCAGCAGATAAATCTGGAAGGACAACAAATTGCACTTTAATTTATGGGCTGAAAAGGTTAATTTTTAATTCCCTCTACTCACTCCAGAAATCAGAGAAATACAGACTGAAACTAATAAAATAATGGAGTTCTCCAAGGTGGATCCTCAGAAACACAGGGAAAACATTTCATTTTCAGTGTGTGCTTTTGGCAGGAATTTAAATACAATCCATTGAACCCGCTAGTTTATTATTTAAAAACAAATTTATTTTTGATTAGTTTTTATTATTTAAAACCAAAATTTATATTGTGTCCCTTTAAGTTACCTGAAATCAAAGGAGCTTCTTGATCAGCCTACAAATGCATAAAAGGAGAGGAGAGGCTGGTAAGGAGAAAAAGTTATTAAAAATTATTTAAAAACTCTTCTTAGCAATAGCTCAGCAGGGCCTGGTCACAAAGTACAACTCTGATCTCCTGCAAAACTTCCAGGCAGTCAAATTTCCAGGCACTGACACTCAGACAACAAATGACTCAACATTTAGAGCTGTTTTCAGCACGAGTTCTGCAATTACACATAATTATTTATCCCCATTGTAAAGCAGACCACTGAAACGCTGCTCATCTAAAAGGAATTAACAGAAGTGTCCTTGTCCTCTCTCCTGATGGTGTCAGCTCTGCAGTAAAGTCATTGCTGGGAGCACAGACAGCCCTTAAACACAAAATAATCACAATTCTCCAGAAGTTCTGCTGGATGCTCGAGGAGCTTTGTGCTCGAGTTCTGAGTTTGGTACAAACCACTTTGGCTTCTAACAGAGGCTTCCCTGGGAACTGGGAAAATGTTGGGAGTCCCACCATGGATTGCTGAATGACAGAACCTTGGAGTTTTTAAGGCTGGAAAAGCCCCTGGGCTGAGCAGCCCCAGAGCTCTGCAGGTGAATAAATGATAAACACTAATTCTGTGCAGCTTGTCAAAGAGTATTTCCAGAATGGTTTTGCAGCAAATATATCAGCTGCTTCTTTTTTAAAAAATTAAGAATAATTAAGAAAAGCTAAACTGCCAAAATACTGAATCCAGGAACATTCAGACCTCAAGACAGAGCCCAGAGTGGAGGAGACACCCAAAGTGGGTGCCAGGGTGAACCTCCCAACAGCCACTGAGCTACTGCAGCAAATTTGTCCCATGAAATGAAACAATGTACTGGCAATTAAAAAATCTGAGATGAATTTAAAAACTGAGTTTAAAAACTGGAGGCAACCCCAAGCATTTACAGGAGTGCAGAGCAGTTGAATTTCTGGCTGGGAAACTCTCCTGGCTCAATTGTCAGGCCAGGCTTCTATTTCTAGCCCAGTAATTAAATTGCAGAGCCTGATGTTTTGTGGAGGGTTAGAAAGGATTCCAGAGGTGCAGAAATGTGTGTACAGCAGCTTGGATCTTGCTGAATAAACTCTGGCTATCCAGTCACAGCCTGGCCATGTTTAATGAAAAGGAAAACATGTGGAAAAGCTGGACACAATTCCCAGACAATAGGGTGATGTCAAAGCTAAAAAATAAGGAAGAAAATCTCGGTGAAGGGATTTTTTCTGAACTAAACACAAAGCAGAGTTGTTTGGGTTTGGAAGGAGGAGGGGAGGAAGGACCCAGAGGAGGAAATAAGAGGAAAGGATGAAGTTTTCCAGAAAAACTTGCACTGGATTCAGGCTCTTAGAAGCTTCAGGATGGTGCTGCTCCAAGACCAAGGGCTGGACCGATTTAGAATTTTCAAACATGTGGGACTGCAGCCCTATGTACAAAGGGAAACATTAAATAGTCATGCACAGAACATAAAGCTCTACTAAAATCCAGACCTGGATTTAGCATCTCTGACAAGCTCCAGAACACCTCAAGGAATCCCAACCATCTCCTGCTGCAGAGTGGGAGGAAACACTGACTGGAGAAGGAAATTCTGTCCTATTTCTAATTGAAATGTGCAGTGATGGAACTCCTCTCAGAGTGAGCAGGAGGGCAGCTCATGGACACTCCCATTAATTCTGGGAACAACTGGCTGTTTGTGCAAGCAGAGCCCTTTAATGCAGCCACCAAGCTTTGGGGTGAGGCTGTTGCTGTCCTTTAACCCTGCTGAAGGGGCTCAGGGGGAATCCTGCCCTGGAGCTGCTGCTGCAGCCTGAGCAGGAGCCCATTTGTTTCCAGGATCAGCCCGTGTCAGATGGAAGCTCGGGAATAGTGCAGCAGACACAGAGTGAGTGAACTCTTAATCCTGCCTTGGACCTTGAGAAATGAGGGTTTATTTTCCACCTAATGAAACTCCAGACACAATCAGGAATAAAGTCAACCAGAATGAGGCAATTTCGCCTCACAACAGACTGTTACACAAATGCCAATGATGAAACACCTCCCTCTTAGAAATTAGGGCTTCTGGGGTTAATTCCTGTTTTCCAAGACCCAGGTGAGCCCATCCTTTGGTTTCTGGACTGAAGTGATGGATAAATTTGTCAGATTTTTTATTTTCTTGCTTGGCAAGAGGCAAAAGTGAAGCTCTGTTTAAAAGCAGTGCCTCCCTTACCTTCAGGGCTCTCCAAGCAGGGGGTCTGCTTTTGTTTTCTCTTGATTACGAATACTTCATCCATTCCCAACCAACACTTTATACTTGACCAGATTCCTGTAAGCTCCTCAACCTGATTTGGAAGCATCTGTTTCCAATGCAAGTTGAACTGGAGGACTATTAACAAGATTGGATTCAGACCCCAATCAAGGCAGAACCCAGGAATTGATGTCATGTGCAGGCTGGCACTACAGTCCCGGGGCAGGGAATGGAGTGGGGGAGCTTCGGGGGCAATAAAAAGTTGATTTTCAGAGTCTATCATAGAAAAGCATCTGCAAATCTGTACAGAATGTACTGTGAGGGTCATCAAAATCAAGTTGTGGGGGGGGGTTTGGGTAAATAAATACTGCCTGGTTTCTGTTTCCAGCTGGGGGCTGGAGCAGGAGGAAGTCATGTTCATGGAATAACCCCCTGAATCCCACAGTCTGCTCACAGAATGCACTGTCCCATGACAGAGAAAAGCAGAATTTGTTTCAGAACAGGCCAGGAGCCACAGTTCAGTGTCCCCAGCTCCGTGGGGGATTGTGTTCCACGGTGCAGAAGGTTTTACCCAGCCCACAGCCTGGGGCTGGGGAATGGCACAGGAATTTCAGGGCCCATCCCGAGGCCAGGGCTGTCTGGTCACTGCTCTGATTGCAGGGCCTTCTGAAATTCCTTTAATCAGAAAGACAACCCCGACTGGAATTATAACTTCTGGGAATCAGAACTCCTGGAAGAGTTCCAGGTAAATCTGGTGAAGAACTTGCCTTTAGTCTGGAACGGATTAGCACAAAATGCCCAGAATCCCTCCTTGTTCCATCCTGGTTTATGGCTCCAGTTCATGGAGTTAAGACCTGGGATGTTTCCACACACAAACCTACAATTCTTCCTACAGAGAAAAAAATCAGAAAATCTCCATTTTTTGCTCTTTTAAGTGCAAATCCAAGGTTTGGTAACAAGACAGGTGACTGTAGTGCACAGTCCCAGTCCAGGTAAAAGGTGCCTTCTGTGCTTCATCTCTGGAGCAAACACAAATTTTATAGAGATTGAAATGTTACAATATACCCACAGTAGCCAGTTAGAGATAATTTGGGCATTTTGTGGTATAATCCATTCAAAGGCTTTCAGTCCTTCTTGTCCTGTCTTTCTGGGGCTCTGAATTTTCTGAGTTTCAGCACAAAGCCCTGAAAATTCAGGAATTGTTACAGCGCTTAGATCTCTGGCTAATGCCATTTTTGTGGGAGTGCAAACAGCAGGGATAATCTGTTTCCAAATGGTAACTAGTTTTTAAGGAATCTCTTGCTGTAGCAGTGTATCCAGCAGATCTTTTTGAAAATACTGTGTCATTCCAGGTAGAGAGGGAATAGCAACAAGCTTAAAAATTAACCAATCACTCCCATAATCAATTTAAATGTCTGTATATAATCAACAAAGTAAAATCTTCTGGTCTTTTGATGTGTTTGTTGGGGCTTTTTAAGTAGACTGACAGTGAAGAGGTTGTGGTGAAAGGTAATGGCACCTTGGCTAAAATTTAAAACTTATTTTCCTCTAATTCTAACTTTTATTGCCATGATGGAATAGTTTGGAGAAAGAAAAGGGGGAATGCCACTTGCTCATGACAACAATCACAGAAAACAGATTTCTGCTGATAAATCCAGCTGTAAATTCTTCTCCTGCCAATCAATCTTCTTCCAGCAATCAAAGACCAGCGTTTTCCTAAAATTCTCATCATCCTTCTCTGAATGGGGAAGAAACCCCCATTATTTCCAGTCCCAAAAGCAAAGGAGAGTTTGAATTGAGGAGAGCTCGGTGTGAGGGAGAACCCAACACTGGAAGGAACAGAAAACCAAATAAACAAGTGCCACAAAGCCACTCAGGTTTTTATGGAGCTGAGGGAATCTGCTGCCCAGGAAAACACAGGACACACAGAGCCACAAATGAAGCCTGGCATTTCAATCAGGTCAGGAGAGTTCTGGACAAGAAAAGCACATGGATTTTGGCAAGAATGCTCGGAGGCATTTCAGAGGATGAAACTGAGTCCACGGCTGAGCTGGTGGACAGAACTCCTTTCAGACAGGGCCGTGCTGCTCTGCAGATGACCAGAGAGGGATGGGGAGGGTTTAATCTTCATCTCACAACAGCGCAGATCAAAACTGCTGCCAGGCTTTGGGACATGACACTGCTATCCATCCAGTCCTCCTGCTAAAAAAGCCTGGGCACAATAACTCAAATCAAAACTAAAAACTGTAGCTTGAGCTAAAAAAAAAAAAAAAAAAAAAAAAAAAAAAGAATCATCCTGTCTGGAGAAAGCAAACTCCTCATTTTTCACAGTTTAAGAGTTGCTGGTTTTCTCACTCAGGCTGTGTTTTGAAAATAAGCTGCCTCCCTGCTGGGCCGTGCTGCTGGATTACAATTATTTCCCTGGCATTAGCAGGAGGGCCATCAAACTGCTGGAATGGGCTGTGAACTTTCCTGCTGCACTAACAGCAGCAGGTACAATGGTGATTTTCCACTTTTATTGATTTTTTGTGGTCCCCACGTGGATGTTTACAGCATTTCCCACAGGCAGAGACACAACATTTATGTTCTGTTAGTTCAGAGCATCCTCAGGGCCCAAAGCACACAAGAAGCCTGGGAAGCTGCTGAAAGAAGCAATTTTATAACTTCTTTATTTTGGGATGGGCGGGAAAAACATCCACAAACATGATTGCTAAATCCTTGTTAAAAATACTCCAGTTTTTTTTTTTTTTCTAAAGTACACAAACTTTTCAAGACACTTCTGGGTGGGATTTTTTAAAATGGAGACAGGTCAGAATTGACATTATTCCTTGGGATTGCTGGACTGTGCTGCTGGTTCCTGAGGAGCAGCTGACAGGGCAGTGACATGCAGAGCTCCACACCCCACAATCCAGGCTGTGCCCAAATTCCTCAGGCTGGGACTGCCTGGAATGACACACAAACAAATTAGCTGAAAAATAACATCTGCTGTTGATTTGAGGTCACTTTCTGTTTGCAGTACAAATATGCAAATGTAAAGGTAGAATTTCATGTCTCTTTTTCTTGGCAGCAGTGGAAGTTCCACCTCTTTTTTCTGGGCTCTGTGCCCAGCCCTGCTCGCTGTTGTAGTGCTGAGGGTGGCAGTGGAGGAACTGCTGGGCAACTCCTTGGTGCACATTGCTCCTGCCAGGAAATGTTCATTCTCACCTTCTCTCTTCTATGAGAATTATCTATGATATCTAATTTGTGACTAAATAACAGCTAATGAACAAAACTGATGAACAGAATAGAAAAGAATAGTATAAAATAGAATAGAATAGAATAGAATGTAACTTTCCACACATAAAGTTTTTGATAAAAACCCGCAAAAGCAATGATATTTGGAATGTGAATTATAAAATCTCACTAAGGTACTGATGACTGTGTCAGTTTGGGCCAGGCAGTGGCTGTTCCCTGCTCCACAGCCTGGGTTTGTTTCCAGAGGAGGCAGCAGGAAGGAAATCCCTCAGCACTGCTCTCTCCAGGTTTATTATCAGTTCCATATTGAATCTGCTTTACCCCCATTTGGTCTGTGGGGAGGCATCTGGTTTACTTCAGCTTTACCTCTGCTGTACCATGGATTTTATTTCCTATTTTTTTTTAAATTGATGAGTTAATGGTTTTGATTTGATACAATATGAAGAGAGCTGTCTTCCCTTTCAGACAAAACAGTAGTCCTTGGGCAGGCTGAACATTCCAGCCACCACCAGGATTTGCTCAAGCACAACTCCAGTAATTTCATTCCCTGGAATATGTTCTTTTAAATGCTTATATTGAAACATAACACATGAGGATGTCAACATATTTTATGCTATAAGCAAATAAATCCCACTTTCAATCAATGGGGAGGAAACCAAGTGAACCCCTCAAAGAAATGAGGCTTAGTTTCAACTCCCTCACATTTCCACAAAAACCATGGAATCAGTTAAAACATGGAACCAGATTCCAAAAATCTATTGCATTTTTTATATCAACTGAAAGTACTCCATGGAAAATATTCACAGATGTGTGTGGGTCAGAAATGAGAAGGAAGGGAAAACTGGAGGCAACAGGTCCCAGAAGTCCAGAATTTGTACACTCAATTTTTGGATCCCTCTGAAATAAAGTGTATTTAGATGCTGTAGAAAAATCTCTCAGTAAAGACTGTGCTACATCGTGGAGAACATTTTATTGTTGTAAAAATTTACCTTTCTTCACCTTCTGATTCTTGAGCTTACAGTACACAAACTATGAAATCATAATTAGGTCCTTGTTCACATAAAAAAGCAGCAGTGACAATCTGAAGGAAGTGAAACATTTGCTTGTTCAGTAGGAAAATAATTTGAAATTATTTTCTCTCAACTGCACAGAAATGTTGCTTCATAATCATAATGTGAATGACAAACACCAAATCACTGCCAGAAATAAACATCAGTGTAAATATTTGGGCAATTCTGACTTGGTTTAGAGATGGCAGAAATAAGAGAAGCCTGTGTTAAGCACAGAAGGGCTCAGAATGAACAGGGAGCTCACAACTCCCCGAACTGGAGAGCTGCAGTTCAGATTGGCACTGAGGACTAGGGAGCAATCCCAAACCTGAGCCATACCTTGCTGAATTCCGTGCTCACAAACATGACAGTTTTAATGTACAGCCCCTCTCCAATTAATGTTTCAGCTCACATTTCTGCAGCTCAACAGCTGAGCAAGCGTGGTTTGATTTCCCCTGATCTCCACAGCCCTTTCACCAGGCCACTAAATGATATCCCCATTATGGGGACAGACTTTGGAGTCTGCCCCATTTTTCCCAGGCATTTTCAGCTGCTGGGATCATTCCCCCTTTTCCTCTGTCATGTCCTACCTGCATGTCTGAAACCCAAAGGCAGTGACCGAGTGATTGCACCGTGCCAGTGCCAGCTCCAGGGCTGCTCCTGACCTTTTCCCAGCCCAAACTGAATTGGCAGGACAGGATTGCTGGGAAAGCATGGATTTAAATAAACCTTGAGCCAGCTTGAGCTGCAAGTGCACACACAACTCGGGGTGGAGAAGATAAGAGAGGAGAGGTGATTTATTCTCATTTGCTCTAAGTGGCAGAGATTAGTGTCAAGTCAGTACAACAGCACAGTACATCAAGCTCATTTGTCAACCACCAAATATTTTTGCAAACATGAACAACATGCTTCTCTGGCATATTATTCTATCTGTATTATGCAGATAGAGGAACATATCCAAGATAAAAAAAAAAGAAAAAGAAAAAGGCAGCTTTTGCAAAAGGCTTCAGGCAAGATTACTCGTGTTTGAATCTGAGAACTGCTTAAGACTTGCAACTCAGGGGAGTGCGGCAGCACGAGCAGACCGCGGCAGCGAGCCCTGCCCCGGCACGATCCCGCAGGAGGTGCCAATCCCGGGCGCTCCGCTCCCGCTCGGCCTCCCGCTCCTGCTGGGAGGCGCCGGGAGCAGCCGGGAGCCCCCGCTGCGCACGAGCTCCGACCCCGCAGCTGATTCCTGCATTTCTGCCTCCATTCCCACCCGTGCAAATCCCCGAATCCGCTTAGGGATGCTGAACATCCTCCGTGCAGAGCCCTGCGCATCCAGAGCGGAGCAGCTCCCGGGAACCTGCCGGATTCCAGGGAATAAACACAGCCCTGTGAACGAGGCATCACCCACACAATGCTCGCTCTCCTTGGCTCATCACAGACACAACCTGGACTCCCCAGAGAGAAAAACACTCCCTGGATCCAATCTGTGACACTCCAGATTTATCACGGCAGCGTTCCAGTCTGAGCTCGTGGTGGATGAGGTGGTTGGTGACACTGAGGGGACAGAAATCTGCTACAGGAAAAGCTAAACCAGGGAATTTATTGGAATCTAAGACCAGAACTCTGATTTTTCATGTTCAGTGTGATGCTAATAAAGTCACATTACTTTCCTTAGAGGTATTTACCCAGATTCTGAACATGCTACTCACTCTTAAAAGATATATTTATATAAAATGTTTATCTATTTGTTGGTTCCATGCAATTAATTTGGAGATAATGCTTTGAACAAGAAGTAAGTTATGACTCAGATTCCAGGTGAGCTTTAAAGTCACTAAAATCCATCCAGCCTAATCAGTGACTCAACACGTTGTCAAACAGTTTGTGTTATTTAACACTCCACAGGAACCATGGGAAGCATAAAAAACTTGCAGAAGGCAAATGTAGGGTGATCCTGACCCCAAAACTCCCTAAATGATGCCACCATTATACACCAAACTATTCAAACCTTGAAAAAGTTTTCAAATTTGTTTTCACAGAGCATCATGCTCTGTAAAATTAGAACTCACTTTGCTCGTCAGCCAGAAACTCCTTTTTCTTTCCATGAGACTTCAGGTTTTTGTGGCTTTAAATGCTGGAACAAGTTTCCTGCAGGCATTGGCTGCCTCTCCAGAGAACTGTCATCATTGGACCTAAACCAATTAAACAATAAAAATACATTTATGCACTGAGAAATCACCTGAACCTGGAGGATATACTCAGTTTATTCTGCTTATACTGGGGAAGTTATTAGACTTTGTAACCATCTTTGAAAATAACTTTTAAAGTTAAAAAAAATGTTGCAAGTTGTGTTTCAAGTACTTCTTATCCCATTCTGGCACTGTGCAGCTGAGCAGACTCACTAAAACAAGACAGGGTATTTAAATTTTATTTTGGATTATTATTATTCAATATTTATGCAGCAGAATATTTGTGTTACCAGTCCCTGAGACTATAATTTTAGTGTTACAAGAATTTCTACTTTTCCTTAATCCTTGGCAAAACATCCTGTCCCAGGAAGAGCAAACCCAGGAATTCTACATGAAAAGAGGACTGCCAGAACATTTCTTTGCTTCCTGTAGTATTGAAGTTGTCGGTGATGAGAAAGGCATAGAATGGTTTGTGTTGGAAGGGATCTTAAAGATCATCCACTTGCAACCCCAAATGAAAAAATTATATTAAAAATGGTTTATGTTCCTATAGCAATTCTTTGCCTGTAACCTCATATTGTGTTTTAGATTGCTGCTCAAATACTGGTTACTTCCATATGGAAAAGTTCCAGAGAAGGTGTGACCTGGGCCCTTGGCACCAACCTTTTCTGCAAAGGTTTAGTGCTTGTCCAGCTACAAACACTGTTGTGGTGGAAGGTTTATTTAGGTCCAAGGTTTATTTTATTTAGGAATAAGGAATCAGTAACCCGAGCATCTTGCTTGGACACTTCTTTTCATTTTAGTGTCTTACTCTGGAATGAGTAAACAGAAATAGACAATGGTTTAGATGTGAAATCCACGTGCTCAGGAGCAGCCTCCCAGTGCAGCCAAGGAAATGCAGGTTTTCCCTGGAATTTGGGAGATTTGCCACAGCTCCTCTGCCTTTCCAGCTGCTGTGAACATCCCGGCGCTCTGGATGTCAAATACCCGGGAATGCAAGTGATGTATGAGGATGTCAGATGTGGATTTGGCTGGTGTTCAAGGTCTTTAAACTGCAGTTAAGAACAGCTCAAGCCCCAAAAGGGGTTCACTTTTACAGTGCTCATCATTTAATTCCTGCTGGGGAAGGAAAGGTGGAGCTGGGCTATGGAATAACCAGGGCTTCTACAAACATGTCCCAGTACTAACCTAGTCACTGGATTTTGGCCAAAACTGCTCTCTGAAAGCATTTTAGACACTCCTGGTTGTGAATTCTTCTTGGCCAGATGTCACCTGGAAACCAAGGCCAGTTCCCGGAGAAAAATCCCAATTTATTTTAACCTGGGATAGTGGAAGGTGTCCCTGGCTGCCGCTAAAAACACAACACAACACCTGGCCATGGCAGGGCTGGAATGGGAACGGCTGGAGCTTTACCAACCCTTCCAACCCAAACCAGGCCGGGTTCTTTGATTCTGTGATCTAGGATTTTATGGTTTCATGAAGAATAATGAAACAGAACAGAAGGAAGCGCCTTTCTGGAGAGCCCAGCACCCCATCCTGGAGATCCTGGAGATCCGCATCCCTGCGGGAACGGCGCTCCCGGGGCTGCCCTTCCCCTTTTCCCTGAGGGGAGCGCCAGCGGGTCCGAGGGGAGCCACGGGAGCAGGCGAGGCAGGACACGGGAATAGAACCGGGAACGGCGTCGGGAGCGGCTCGGGGCACCGGCAGCGGGGGGCACGGAGCCGAGCGGGGCCGGCGCGGGTCTGCGGGCTGGGCTCGAGG
>QUSF01000086.1:258288-295236 GCA_003676055.1 Chloebia gouldiae
GCCCGGAGAGCTCCGCGGGCGGCAGCAGCGCCCAGCCTGGCCCCAAAACCCCAAACTAAAATTGTAATTGGCAGGCTGATGCTGCTGGGCCGGGGATGCCAAAATGGTCCGTAGGATTTTAGAAGGTAAATGGGTGTTTATTCAGAAGTACTTCTCTCTTTTATAGAGAATATCCTGAGTGTTAATTCTCTTGGTGTTAAAGTAAAAACATTTCACCTGATTGGTACACTGGACTTAGGTCAGTGTGGTAGAACGTATCTATAAACAATATGAATGGAAAACAAGATAATAGATTGTTTGTATTTTTCTCAGACTTTTTCCTAGGCTTAGCCTGGCAGAAATCTTTCTCTTTTTGTATCTGAGCTGAGAATATCTACAACAATCCTATGATCTTTGTCCTTTTAGAAACATTGAATGGTTTGGGTTGGAAGGACCTTAAATCCCGTCCCCTTCCACCCCCTGCCATGGGCAGGGACACATTCCACTATCCCAGCTGGATCCAAGCCCTGTCCAGCCTGGCCTTGGCCATTCCCAGGGATCCAGGGGCAGCCACAGCTGCTCTGGGAATCTGCCAGGGCTTCCCCACCTGCACAGGGAAGGATTTTTCCCTAACATCCCACTGAACCCTGCCCTCCTGCTCAAGGCTAGTCCCCCTTGTCCCATCACTCCAGACCCTTGTGAAAAGTGCCCCCGCAGCCTCTTTGCAAGACCCCTTTAGGTCCTGGAAAGCCAAACATGAATATTTTAGAATATTTTGATAGGGAAGAGTGTTGTATAATTTACTGAATTTTTAATACAGTTTTACTTTTTATTCTCATACAGGCTCATCATGTCAGTGCTTGCTGCAGCCTAGCTAATTAACACAGGGCTGGGGGAATGATTAAAGGCAGGCTCTGGGTATCTGCATTGTTCTGGTTTAATTGCTGCTCAGGCAATGGTTCAGTGTTGGTTTTGGCAGTTGAGCTGGATTTGTCTGGCACGGTGAAATTCCCTGTTCTGTGCATGACACTCATCTGTTGGGGATGGGCAAGAGCAGGAGGGTTTGTAACAGTTCTGGTGGCAGGCTTGTGCAAGGAATAGGTTTTGTTGTTGTGGGGAAGGCGTCCCCTCCATCCCGAGCACTCTGGGATTCTGGGGTTGTAGGAGAGGAGCTCTGGATGGACCAACCCTTCATGCAAGCACGTTGTCCAGCTGGCCTGAATCCACCCCCGTTTCCTTTGGATCCCTGCTGTAGCCTTGTCACAGGTCCTCTTTCTCACCTTGTCATCTTTTGTTCTTGAATATTTAAAAAATCATGTTATTCAAAGAAAAAAAGGAGCAAAAAATCAATTTGTATGTGGAAAAGTGGTGTAAATATACCTCTAAAATCCTTCCAGGGACTAAAAAAATTTTCAGAAACAGAGATTGAGATTCCTGGGTTTCTCCAGGCCTGTTGCTGTCCCTGTTCCTGAATAAACACATCTTTGATGCCACGAGCTGCATTTCATGACACTCCCTTAAAAAAGAAGTGACTAAAGAGAGGACAATGTGGAAGACAGCCAATTACTCCATAAATGTAAACGACATTAAAAGTAGTGTGTAACATTATATATTTATGGCTGCAGTTTTGTTCTGCTGTCACATAACAAAATGAATAATGCATCAGTCCAAGAACTTGTCATTAAGTGAATATTTTTGTTGCCTCGCTATTAAAATATAAAAATCCTTTGTGTGTGTATATGTGTGACATTAACCCCTTCTGAGAGCAAAACATAGGGTGGGTGAAGGCACTGTTAGAGTGGCAAATCGAAGTAGATTTTGTTATTTTACAGGTGGGATAATGTTAAGGATTTGAAGACCTTCAGGAAGGTTTTTTTCTGTGGATGAGAGGTGATAAATGCACTTCACTTCTGAGAAACAAACTCCTCAGTACAGGAAGAACAGGGATGCACTGAATCCAGGGGAGAGCCGTGGAAATGGTTCAAAATCCAGCTGGAGGTGGCCTTGATGGTCACTGGAGGCACCTTCCAGTCTCAACCCCACTCTAGGGGATGGGAAACTGAATAATTACAGAGTTGAGACTCTTACTCAGATGGTTGAAGTTAAGCTGAAGAATTTGCTGAGCTGAGATCTGGACCTTCCTAAAGACATCTCTGAGGCTCATGGTCTCCACCCCAGCTCCCGTGGGTTTCAATCTCTTTCCATGTTGTCTTCCTTTAATCCTTGTCCTCCCGAGGAGAGAGGGGAGCATCTATTTACAGCCTGACAGGGGAGACCAGAGGGCCAATCTAACTGCTGATGAGGAGAAAATTGCCTTTATGGTTGAAGGCAGTTCAACTGGATATGGAATTTCAGGCCCCAGCTGAAATCCTCGTCCTGTCCTGAGAGTCCTGCTGAGGGAAAAAAAGGAAACCCTAATTCAGTTGAATGAGGGTGAGACAATTTTGGTGTTGTGCCTCCCAGGCTCCTCCATGTAGATGCACGTGATGAGTTTGCACCTCTCAAAAGTAAGATTAAACTTATCTGAAATACCATTTATCTCAGAATGCATTAATCTGATTTTTTTTTTTATTTTCTCCTATTTCTCCCTAACGTAATTGACAGCAAAATTGAATTGGTTTCCTACTGAGTTGAACTGCAAAGGTGAGCACTGAATTTTCTATTACTTGGTTTTAATGCAATGTGTACACCTCATGATTTAATAAATTCAGACCTGCTGGGGAAAAGCTGGGAACCATATTTTGGACACAAAGGATCAGATCTTGTTTTATTTCACAGGATCTATTGGTTTAAATTTTGAAGTTATGAGAGGAAAATGGTTTCTCTGCAAAATGTGTTGAAAATTCAGGGAGTTGATTTCTGGAACAGGAAGTTCTCAGGTCAGGGAAGATGCCGGAGGAAAAACAAAACAGATACAGTGATACCACCCAAAAAAAAACTAAAACAACCACCCCGTAAACAAACCCAAACTAACAGAACCCCCAAAACACAGAGAAACTGAGGAAATGAAAACTTAGTGAGGATTGCTCAGGAGCAGGACAGGACAACATGAGCAGAGTGAGAGAGAGGTGAAAGTAAAGAGATGTTTCCTTCAAAAAGAGACATTTGAGAGAGCAAAGAATCATTAATTCAGACACCAGAGCAAACCAGTGACCTGGTGTCCTCTGCTCCTAATGGAGTGGGGAAAAGTCTCTGGCTAATGAGTAATTTCCTAATTGTGGAGTGTTGAAAAGCTTTGCTTAGGGAAGCAACATCAGGACAAACATCAGGTGAGCCTAGACCTGACAGCTCTTGCCTCAACAGGTTTGGTAAGCTGGAGGATTTTCCAATCCAACATTCTGCAGTTTCATGTTTATTTACACAAAGAATTCTACAAATCTAGCAAACACAGCTTTGCCTGCCAGGCCACTTCCACATCAGTGCTGGTATTAATGAACGTAAATAACGTTTTCTGTGAGCTGCTGCCCCTCTGCTGTTTCCCCTGCCTGCTTTCCCTTCGCTCCCAAGGGAGTGCTGCTGCTTAGCCCTGCTGTGAAATGAGGCGCTGGTGGAAGCGTGTTCCCCTTGCAAAGCCCTGTGCTGCTCCGAGGGGCAGCGTTAACGATGGAAAGCTTATTTAGCAGATGTTTTAGGGTTTTTAGTGCCTTACTGAGGCATCAGGAGGAGAACCTGTGCTCGAGGAAGGCGTGAGCACTTTGAGGAGCAGGTAGTGCTTCTCTGCCGCGTAACTCAGCACAAATCTCTGCGTTCATTTGCACTGCTATGGATTAGCTGGTTTCATTAGCAGCTTCAGAGGCTGGGTGATTAATATTAATAATCCCTGTTAGCCTCTAGACTTCATTAGGGCGAGAAACAGCTGGATGCGGGGCGGAACCAGCCCTGGCTGCAGACGCGGCGTCTCTGCCCTGATTGCTGAGCTCGCTCTTAACTCGGGCAGCTGGGACCGCCAGGTCCTCACGGTTACCTATCAACACCGCTCCTCCTTCCTGCTTCCAGGACCCTTTGAAAGGCTCCCGGCTCCCAGCCAGGACCTGGCAGCGTGCTCGGAGCAGTGCTCGGGGCCGGGCGGGTTTGTTCTCTGTGGGACAGCCGCCTCGGCTCTCCTGGGTGAGTTTTCCTCCCTGCTGCTCTCAGAGGTTCGTTCCTTGGGCTGTCAGCAGCAGCTTCCTTCGGTTGTCCTGGCTCTCCTTAAAACAAAACTTGTGCGAGCCAAATGCAGCTTTTGACCCCTTGGGGTATTGCAAAGTGGGAAAAGCCGCAGGAATGTGAAAGGGCTCCTCAACGCGCAGAGCTGCGGCCCCAGTCGATGTTGGGTCGGGTTCAGGCTCTGAAACCCCGGCAGCAGCGGAGCTATGCAGCTCAATTAGCACAGTTCATCAACTATGCAGCTCAATTAAGGAAGCCCTGTCTGTGGAAAGCCAAGCCGGTGGAAGGAGATGCCTGAAGTAATAAAATATGCGTTCGGTGGGGAAATGATGCAGGTGGTTAATGAAAATGTTACCCGAGATGTGCAATGTGAATGTGTGTGGGGATGTAAAAACAAGGCTGGGTGTGTTTGAGTTCGTCCAAAGGGAGGCTGAGGTGATTTTTTTCTGTTGTTTGTGAGTATTTTGGAGACCTCTCTGAACCAGCAGTGCTTATGCAAAGTTTCCCTGTTTGTGATAAACTTTATCACCGCGGTGGCGCAGCAGATGCTGGGTTTGTGATGCAAATGAGCCTGCGGAGCAGGGCAGCTGTTAATGAGCTCCGAGCAGCACCAGGCAATACCCGCTGCAAACCCAAAGAGCAGAGCCAGGGCTTGGCTCCTCCAGGAGCTGGGTCACAATCCCAGAGTCTTATTCAGGGAAAACCTTTCCATTTCAGCAGGGGCTGTGACCGTGGCTGGTACATGGTAACTGGAGAATAAGGGATGTGGTCCCTCATTAAAAAGGAGAATAAGCAAGACTTGGTATGGAACCAAGGGGAACCTTTACATGGTCCTCAAGGTGTGTCCTGGCTGATTCCAGCAGAACCAGGGGAACGTTGCCTGATTTTAAGAATCTGACTGGATTAGGGGAATGTTCATGGGTGTCCTGCTTGGAGTGCACATATTTAAAGGCCATTAATAAGTGGTGCCCTGTCCTGGATCCATCCCCTGCCGAGGCCACCCCAGCACAGAGCAGGATTTGAAATTTGTTATTTATCCCATTCCAGATTTCAGCCTCAAACCCAGATAATTATTAGCCAAACTGAACCCCCCTGGAGGTGTGATCTGTGAGTCCTGCACAATTCTCCTTGCTTTTCCATGGCTGATTGCTGGCATACAACAGGATTTTGGTGTTGGGACAGGCTGCAGAGACATAAACCCGATTTTGCCATTAGCCTTTTATGTTGGGAGGGGAGTGGGTTCTTATGAATACCCCAAATTAAAGAGACTCCAGCCTGACTGTGAAATTAATAGAGCTATCAACCCCCCTCTGTCATTATACAACAATTGTTAATTATTTACAAGCAAAATTCTGCAAGAACAGTATTGTAGCTGTCGGCATTGTCGTTATTAAAATTAAAACACTTTGTCTGGGTGGAAGATAACATGAGTCATTTTGGTGAAATGTAATTGAAATGTAATGAATATGGAATATTCTGTTGCTTCTCCCCAATTAGTCGGAGGGAGAACAATAGCCTGTCTCTTCCCTAACAAGATGTTTGTTTTTAAAAGTCTAACAAAATAAATATTTCCAGGGCTTTGCTGAAAAAGGGCATCATTCATTGTAGCTGTTGTACTAAAAATTAAAACCAATTTTTTTTTTCCAGGATGGGGGAAAACATATTTTCATAAAGTAAATTCACTTCTTTCACCTGGTGAAAGATGTATGTGAACCTATTTGCTTTATTACCACAATATCTTGGTTTGTCTTATTACAGCAAAGACTTTAAAGCTCATCTTGTACCACCCCCTGCCATGAGCACCTTCACTATCCCAGGCTGCTCCCAGCCCAGTCCAGCCTGGCCCTGGGCACTTCCAGGGATGGGGAATCCACAATTTCTGAGTGATTTTGGCTGCCATTAGAAGTCAAAATTAGGTCCATGGTGAGCAAAGGAAGCTCTGAATTACTGCTGTACAAGTAATAAAGAAATAAAATCCAAACCCTGCCTGTGCTCTTCTAGTTAGACCACCTTGCCCTGTGAAATTTATTATGTTAAAATATCTTGTTTAGAAAATGATGTTCAGAGTGAGAATATTTCTGTCCTGCCATCATCTCACAAGCTTTTTTACAGTCTCATGGAAGTGGGGGAGAAGCCAGCTGTGCTCCTGTCAATCCTCAGCTAAAAGGAAGATGCAGGAAACACACAATTGGATTTCCCTTAAAGAACAACAGCAATAACTTTAACATTGTTAAAAGAATGTGTTCACCCCCCATTAATTTTGTATTTGATTGCTCAGGCTGTGGTACAATGAACAGGAGCAAAAAAGCCATTAGGAGGAATTGCCATCAAAATTGAGGACCTGTGTGACTGAATGTGTATTCTAGGGAGCAGATTTTTAGAAGAACTATAATTTATAAACTCCTTCAGTAATACCAAAGCCCTAACAAGAGTTGTACAAACGTTTCTCCTCATTATCTTTGGGCAAACAGGCTTGCCTTTCTCCCAGCAGCTGCCCAAGGGTGCTTGACCTTACACTTGGCTGTTCCCAGTTGATTCCTTTGATATTTCTTTGGCTGTTATTAGAAAAATGTCCTTGCTGGGACACTCCCAGTGGGGGTTTGCTCCTGTGCTCTCCCAGGAGAGGAGGACACAGCCAGGCTCAGATCCCCAGGGTGAGTTTTAGTGAAGCTTGACTTGGTGGGAATCTGGAATTCATTTGTCAGAGGGAAGTTGAGGGGGAAAGCGTGGGCAGGCTTGGTGGGGAAGGGTCAGGTGTGTGCCTCTGGAATGCTTTGGAGATGGTTTCTGTTACAGCTGCCAGGCTCTGCAGGTGCCCAGGTAGGTCCTGGGCTCGGGTCCCACCTGGGCAGGTCCCTTTGGAAGGGCTGGCTGAGGTTCAGGAGCTGCTGAGATACCACAAGTGTCAGCTGAAATGTCATTTCCTCAGTGTCCCGCTCTCCCCCGACTTCTCTGGGTTAAAGCTCCTCCAGAGGCACTGACAGGCTCCAGCCTTCCAGAAGAGGCCCCACAAGTAATATTAACTTCTGCAATCTCCTTGTTACTCTTGAGCAGGTTATTAATTAACTGAATGTAACCACTGGCTGTTGATAAATCCTTTTAACTAATTCAAATTCCGTATCGAGCTGGGAGCACTTTCACTCGATCTGCTGCCTAAGTTAAGCTGGGTGAGGAATTATTCCTGATGTGTTTTCCAGCACCGGGGTTGGGGCAGAGGGAGAGAAGATATTTGTTTGCTTGATTCCACATGACAACTCCAGGGTAACTGGACAGACTGCACGGTCGGCTTGACAGGGCTGAGCACCGCCAGCAGCCTGGCTCACATACCAGAGCCAGGGGGATGGAAGGGGCACTGGCAGCTGGGATGGAGCCCGTCCCAATTTCTCTAAAGAGCGCCAATTTCCCATCAATTATTCATGTTCTTCCGAGGTCTGGCTTCTGAGAGGTATGAATAACTTAAATATGTGTTCGTGCAACAGTAGAATAATGAATAAATTACTTCGAGGAGGGGAGTTGAGGAGCAGGGCTGAGTGTTCCATAATGGAGGGAGTTTGGAGGGAGCGTGGTCGTTAGCAGCGTGGGTTTCTCTGCCTGCAGGAGCTGTGGGATGCACAAATGTGTCGCAGTGGTGCCTGGGGGAAGTGCTGTGAGTTGGCTGGGGGTGCAGGGAAGGAAGCAGCAGTGTCTGTGTGTGTGAACCTGCAGCCCCCCTGGATCCTCCTGGGGCTCAGCTGTCCCCTTCCCCTCACTGGGCCTGGGGACACTTTGTCCCTGGCTCCAGAATGAAAGCCTTGCTTTGGGGGAACCCTGGCACACTGGGGAGCTGCTGGTCCTGTTAAATCACCAGCTTTAATAGGAGAGACTCTGGGGTGGATTGCCAGGTCCTGGGAGGAACTTCAGGACATTCAGTGCTTGTCTGGTGACTGCTGCTTCAGGAGACTTCGAGGTCCAGTGATTTTTGCATTTATTCACTGCTCTAGTCCAATGTTCCCTTCCAGAGTGGCATTTCTCATGACAGGGTCCCTGTATTCTGACCCTGTAGTCCCTCCCTGCCCCATTTCCTCCTTCACACCCTTTAGACAGAAATACACATTATTCCCTTTGTAAAATTTTAAGCCAAATTCTTTTTCTGTAACATCACTGAAAATAAGTCACAGATCTAAAAGCTTGTTAAGTGTCCTTGAAAATGAGCAGCTTTTGATGGCATCATTGTGACAGTGATGGAATTGGTGTTTGTTATGAAGCAATTTATTCTGTTTTAGCACTGTGTTGTTTAGTTTAGCCTAATATTTTAATATCACAGGGACATTTAAACATGGAATTCTTATAAATCTGCCTTACTGATGTTAAAAATGCTACGTCTTATGAAGTGTTATATAAAGCATCAGTGTGTGCTGAACCAGCAGCCACATACGATTTCTTATAGATGGAAAATCAGAGAAAACTGTCTTGACAGCACCCAGATTATCAAGTAATTTATGTATATAAAAAATTGATCAGGTTGTCTGTTTGCAGCAGTAGAAGCTGCCAAGTTGCTGAGTACATTGCTGCCCTCTGCAGCAGTGCCTCCTGCACGGGGTGTGCAGCCAGAATTGTCCCGGAGCTCGGTGAGGGCTGGTTCAGTTCGGGCACATTCTGGCCCATGAACCTGCTGGTTAAAGCAGCTCATCACAGGGGAGGACATTCCCACACCTGGGAGGACCCTGAACTGCCTTCAGGCTCTGGTGGTGGCCCAGCCCTGGAATTCTGGTAGCAGAGATCTCTTCCAAGGCTCTGAAGCTGCTGATTGTCCTGCAGGGGCCTCCACAGGGATGCAGGTTCCTTGTGTCCAAGAGCTGGATGCTGAGAGCAAACCAGCTCCCAGCATTTCAGCGAGGTGTTCCATCAGTGAAAACCACTTTTAACCCCTAAAATGGATTTTAGGGGTTAAAATTAATTAATGGACTTCATAATTTATCCTTTCATCATCTGGTCCAGCTTGGCATCCATGGGATTTCAAGGGGTGTGAAGTGTGGAAACCTGTCCCAACAGAAAAAAAGAGAGGCTCATAGGAAACAATGGTTGTCTTGTGGGAAGATTTTAAATATATGCAGCTGATCCCATGGGAACTGCTGAAGACTATTCACCCTGTGTGAAAATGATGCTCTCTCAATATAATCTTTAATCCTTCTCTTTCACTGAAAAAAGAACTTTATTTCCAAGTTTTGAAAGATGCTCTGTTTTAGGGAGTAAATGCTTTCCAAGCATAAAAATAAAATTTTGATTGGTGCAACATAGAGGGGAAAGGTTCTCTGAAATATCTTGTAATATTCTGTCCATGAATTGCATATGTGGATTTCTTGGGAAATGTATCCAGGCTTTATTTCTTTTTTCCTGGGTTGGTGCAGGGAGGAAAGGAAGCATCCATCAGTCTTGAAAATATTACAAACTTCTGTAACTCTTTGAGACAGCAATTCCACAAAATTCTTTCTTGTAAGATGGGGAAGAAGAATTTCAACAGAAGGGAATTCTACCTGAAATTCAAGTTTTTCTTTGAGGATGATTCTAATCTTCCTGCCATTTATGCAAAAGGAACCAACAAGTAAATATCCAGTTGTTGCATCCCCAGAGCATGGAAATCCAAACCTGCTGTGTTCACTCTGTGCTCGGGTGAATAACCAGCCCAGGGCTCAGCAGAGCTGCTCCCCTGGCTTTTAAGAGCCCAGGTGCTGAGGGTTAAACCCTGCTTGGTGCAAACCAATCATTTCTGGGAGGGTTTTACTGACAAGATTTTCCTTGTGTTTTCCTCCAGTGCCTTTCCTGCAAAGCACTCCGTGGAATCCATGAGTTAAGAATGGCAACATGGCTGCGAGGTAAGGAAAGAGTTTTTGTTTCCTTTTTAAGGTTACTCAGAGCTCTGGGCTGTGTTGTGCCCACAATAAAACAGCTCTCAGTTCTCTAAGATGAGTCTCTCCAGGTCGAGGGAATTCCCAGATCACTTTCCTCTTCCTGTAAGTTACATTTTTGAACCAGATGCTCATTCTGAACCATTTAGATTTTTGAAGATTTCACAAAATGAGCATGGCCTTGTGTTTAGCAAAGAGCTTTGGCACCTGTGGTGGCTCAGCCCTTCCATGGGGAGTAAGAAATTCCATGTGGGAGTTGTGCTGCAGCACTGGGGAGAACCACGGTGTGGTGCCCATGGCAGACTGGGCTCCCAGAGGATGTTCTGGTAATTAATTGAATTGTTCTGGTAATTAATTGAATTTCCTTGTCAGCCCTGCCTGGCCTGGGTTGGGAGCATCCCTGTCCTCACTGCAGCTCCAGCAAGGGAGAAACCAGAAAATCCTGTAAATGTTCACTTAACATGAACTCCAGTGGCCTGAGTTCCCTAAAATTCCTCAAACAGAGTGAAGGCTTTCCTGATGCTTGCTGTGTAGCACAGAACTAGACAAGAAATGTAATTGCACAATTGCTTGAAGGTTGTGGTTCTGTTTTCAGTGGGATAACACCCAGAAAATCAAGCAGCTGGATTTACATTACAAGTCTTTTGGGTGTTAAGGAAATTATGTTCTTGTAGAATTTCCTTCACTGTAAATATAAAAAAAAATTCTCCTTCCTCTTTGGTTTAAAAGATTATATTTTTTCTTGTCCTTCTAATGTCATTCTGCAGAAGCTGAGCTCCTGATAAACTGTAAGGCTCAGCCTTTTAGCTCAAGTTCAAATGGCTTTTGGATGCCTGTAGGTCCAACTGCCCTTTTACATGGGATTTTTATTGTTAATCTTCTATTATTGGGGGAATTATTTTGCAAACAGACCAATTCAGTAGTTTGAAGCTCTGAAACCTGTCAGGCTGGCTTTTATTCCGATAGCTTCTGATAAGGAGCTTTGGTAAGAATGCTGTGCCTGCAGCAAGTGGAGAGACTCACCTTGGAGGGGAACAGCTTCAAGGTCCCAGGGAAAGGGTGGCTCTTTCAGCTTGGCATGAAAGGGGAAAGGAGGTGTTGAAAATCAGATCAAACCTCGGAATTAATGTGGGACTGCACCAGAACCAGTGCCAGTGGTTTGTGTTATAAACTGAGGGGTTTTTCCTGCATAACAATGACTTGAAGTTTGTTCTGGGTGCTGGAGTTCCTGCTTTGTTCCCCGTGTTTTGGCCTTGGAAAGGTGTGAATTCCTGCTGTGAATCCCCTCCACAGTGCCGGGCATCAAGGCAGGATGGACAAACCTTGGCCAAACCCTTTGGCCTTTTCCATTCCTTCTGTGCATGGGACACAAACAGCAAGGGAGAAAACTCTGATGGGTGCTGTGGAGTCAAGCTGATGGAGATTGGAGGTGATGAGACGCCTCAGGAGCTGCTCCCTGCAGCAATTTTATTGCCCATCTTGACCCTTAAAAAAAAAAAAATTAAAAATGACATTTTTTAAGGGACATAATTTGTTTTCCCTCTTGCTCAGTGCCTGCTGCTTATTAACCTTGTAGTGAGCAAGGAAATGCTTAAGGAACAATTCTCTTTAATGCAGATGGAAGGAAAGTATTTCCAGCACTGTTACACAATGTAAGCGTTAAGGGGATTTGCTATAATTCCATTTGCAAGGGCTCACAATAAATAAATGTTTTCCTGCATTATCCTGAGTGTTGTCTATAAAACTCACATAAAATTCTCTGTTCGGGTAGAGCTCAGGAGCTCTCTGAGAAACTCCTGTGCAGGAGCACACCCAGGGGAGGATCACATGCAAAAGGCCAGTGATATTCCCAAGGATCAGGGAATATCCTCAGCTGGAAGGGACCCAGGGGGATGATGAAGCCCAGCTCCTGCAGAAAGGGCTGCTGTGTTTCAGAGCAGCTGATCCCAGGGAGGGCTCAGCAGACCTTCCTTCCTGGAGCACTTCTCTGCAGTATGTGGGCACATTTTGCTGTGCTGCTCCCGAGGCTCACGTTAAAAGCCAAAGCAAACCTCAGACCCTCTTTTGTGCTCGTGTAAAGGCTGCAAAACGACAGCATTTACTCCTTTGGCCAGGAAATCTCCTCTCCAGCAAGGCCGTTCACTTGTTGTCTTTCTTTCAAGCAGTGTGAGCTTACTGCGGGCTGTTTCCCCTCCTTCCCAAGGAAGGATAGCTTTCCACTAACACAGAGAGTTCTGTTTCCTCTATTAAAAACAACTGCCCTCAAGTGGAGCAGGCTTTGTATTTTGCCCTGGAAACAGAGCAGCTCATTCAGAGATAAGGCCTCGCTGCATTTGGGTTCCTTGGTCACCTGATGGAGCCGAGGGCAACTTTTAGGCTGCTTTAGTCTGCATTCCTGGGATGCCTTCCCCGTGGCAGTGCAATTCGGAGCTCGGGATGCCTGCCCGGCTCCTGCTGCCCCTGGGGACAGGAGCAAAGGGGCAGGCTTTGTCCCAGAGCTCCTGTTTTGTCCCCAGAGCTCCTGTCCCCATCCCTGAGGATGGCCTGGGGGGATCCCGAGCAGGTAAAAATAATCAGTGCTTGGGGTTTTCTGAGCTTTTAATTTTGGACTTGGGAATGGCTGAGTGTGAGCAGGTGAGGGTATCTGAGCTCCCACCCTCCCTGTGGTTCAGCTGGGTCATTTGTGCCTCGGGATTTGCAGTCTCAGCTCCTTTCTGCTTCTTCTGCTTCTGCTTGATGGGGTTGGGAGTCCTGTGGGATGGCATTGGTAGAGCTGGGGAAATTAAAACAGCCCTGCCCTGTGGCATTAGCGAGTGCTGCCAATTAAAACAGGGATTGGTCCAGAGAGCTGCTTCCAGAAGGTTCTCAGTGTTTTGCCTTAGTTTTCCCCTTTCTGTGGATGCCCCAAGCCTGGCAGTGTTCAAAGCCCGGCTGGGTAAAGCCTTGGGCAACCTGGGCTAGTGGGAGGTGGCCCTGCCCATGGCAGGGGGCTGGGACTGGATGGGCTTTAAGGTCCCTCCCAATTCTTTAAGGTTCTGTGATTATATTTGACTTTTTTCTTTCCCTGAAAAAGAGAATAAAATAGGAATTAAGGGTACTCTGTGTTTCAAATAATAATTATAAGTGATGTATCTTGTGGCTTTGTCAGCTCCAGAGAAGAATCCAGAGGAGCTGACACCCAGAGTGAATCCAAGTGGGACCTAAGCAGAGCTTTGGGACTCGAGTGCAGGAATTCCCAAAGTGTGAGCCTGGCTCAGCCTCTGCTCCCTTCCTCAGCCAAGGAGAAGAGCAGAGTTTCACCTCAGCCAAGGCTTTGTTCTACAGGAGTTTAAAAGACCCTAGGGATCATTTTGGCAACAAAAGTGACAGTTTCTTCTAAACAAAGCTGCTATCTTCTCAATTTTGCTAGTAACGTTTTTCTGGAGTAAACACACAACAACCCAGGAAACAAAGGAAGAGGCTTCACCCTCCTCCTCCTCCTGGAGCTCTGCTGCTGACCAGGGAAAGGGGTTTGGAGCCTCAGCAGCTGCTTCAGGACCAGCCTGCTCAGGTAACACGCAGGGAAAGGAAGAAAACTTTGGCTTCACTTATTAGGTATTTTTAAATAATTTTAAGCTACTTAGTATTTGAAGGTAAAAATTCAAACAGTCCATGAGTGTGCTTAAGGATGTCCCTGGCTCAGGGGGTTCAGTGTGACACTTCCACAAACATTTAAAAACCTTTGCTAAACTGGGATGTGTCAATCAATGCATTTGCTATTTTTTGTTGTTGTTATTGATTTCTTTAAGACTGGGGCCACGGAAGCCTTGAAATCCAGGCCAGATTTATCCTTCACATGAAGCTGAGTGCTCCTGGCCGGGGTTGTTCCCGTTTTGTCCCCAGCTGAGTGCCCATGGTGCCTGCAGAGGGCTGAGCAGGGCCATGCATCAGCTCTTCGGGCTGGTTTTGGCACAGAAGGACCTGTCCCGGGCAGGGGATCTCTTCTCCCTGGAGGATGCTGAGATCGAAGGAAGCCTCTCTGAAGCTCTTGAACAGATCAGAATCATTAGTTCATCTGCAGTGAGTAAACACTGTCCTTAATAAAAAAATTAATGAGATTATATTGCGTAAATAAGGGGGCTGTATAGAAACAATTTAAATTTCTGGTAAGACTTAAAAACCAAATACTTTAAATACATTTACAAATTTGTACAAATAGTTTTATTTATATATTATATATTTATATATATATTATATATTTTATATATATACATATAAATAAAATATATGTGTATTATATATTTATGTAAATATTTATATTTGATATATTCATATATAAACAAATATATAATTTTATATAAAATCTATTTTATTTCATATATAAACATATATTATATATTTATATACATATATAAATATCTATAAATATAATATATTTTTTTTATAAATTTTATATTATAGATATTTTTATATATCTACTTATATAACTATTTATATCTTAAATGTCTAAAAATATTTTTAAATGTGCTGCCAAAACCCAGTTAACACCAGATTCAAAGGTAATTCCAGTTCGTCTTCAAAATAATTTTTATCAAAGAGTTATTTAAAGCATCTTAAAGATTACATGAAATTACAGGGGTCCATGCCTTAATGAGAAGGTATGGACCCCTCATTCCTTAATGAGAAGGTATGGACCCCTCATACCTTAATGAGAACCAAGACCTTTGGGATGACAAACTGGAGTTCTATCACACTGAACATTTGTTGTAAAGGTGGACACGGAAAAATGGGCACTGGAATGGTACAAAAACTTCAGTGGGCACTGGAATGGTACAAAACCAGAATTGGGTGGGGTCCTGGCAGCCCAGCTGATTGGCAGATGTTTTTGCTGTGCCCCAGGACTACCAGACCAACGCCAACGACCAGGCCGTGGTGGAGATCTGCATCACCCGCATCACCACGGCCATCAGGGAGACTGCTTCCATCGAGAAGCACGGCAAGGCCCTGGTGGCTCTCTGGGAGTCCTGTCTGGAGCACAACCTGAAGCCCTCTGGCAAAGATGAGGATGCCCCCCATGCCAAAATTGCATCTGACATCATGAGCTGCATCCTGCAGGTAGAGCTGGGCCGGGAGCAGCAGTGCTGGGCTCCCGGTGCCAGTGGCTTTGGTGTTGTTGTTTGAAATGCTGTTGTAACTCTGCTTTTGGGTGATTGTGAGTGGTGATGTTGGAAACCTGCAGCCTGGGGAATTGCATCGTTCTGATTCCTCCTCTCCTGAAATCATTGAGGTAACTCCTAGAACCATGGAATGGTTTGGGACGGAAGGATCTCAAATCCCACCCAGTGCCACCCCTGCCGTGGCAGGGACACCTCCCACTGTCCCAGGTGCTCCCAGCCCTGTCCAGCCTGGCCCTGGGCACCACCAGGGATCCAGGGGCAGCCACAGCTGAGTTATAAAAGTGCATTTGCTGCTCCCTAAAACAGAGCTTTTATTGGCAAGCTCCTTTGCATTAAAACAAAGAGGTATAAACTGAGGTTTTCCAGCAGATGTGGGGGACAATTGGAACAATAATGAATATCTGCCAGCTGGGCTGGATCTCAGGCAAGTCTCTGTTGATATCAGCAGCAGGGAGGTCCCCAAGGTTTGCAAACATCACTGTATCACTTTATTGAAATCTGCTCTTCATTGTCACCTCCACATCTTCTAAGTGTGCCTTCCTGCTCTGATGTTTATCATGGAACAAATGAAACCTGTCTCCTTCCCTCTGAATTCAAACTTTTTCTTAACCAAGGATTTTATCTTTATTGTAGGGGGTGGGGCAAAAAGAAAAGAATTGTTCTTTGGAATTTTCTTAGATCTTTTAAATCCTAGTCAGAGAGCCAAGCCTTATCTTCCCATTCTTTGTGTGGAGTAGCAGAGCAATAACTTGGAGCAGCATTTGGCTCCTGCTCTGTGGTGCCTCAGCCAAACATAACAAGGCATTATGTTGATTTAAACATGCTGCTGCAGAAAGCTCCATTTATTTGCAGGGCTTTTCTCATTAAAGATGCAGCTTTTGGTCATATGGCAGCTGCCAGAATTATCTGTCTTGACACCAAGGGATGGCTGCAGTCCCTTCTTCCTCAGGGGTCTCTGGAAGGGAGTGTCCACTGCTTGGCAAGTCTCTGATCTAAGGGAAAATCCTCAGAGCTGCTCAAGCTCTGTGGAATAACAGATTTGGGGTTTCTCAGTCTAAATTTATTCTATTCAGAGCTGCTCCAGAATGGAAGTCCAGAAAATCTGCTCTGCCTTCCTTAGCACTGTTCTGTTGCTGTCTGAAACATGTGGGTTCCAGGCTTCCCTGGGATTTCAGCTGCTAATTAGACATAGTTGCACTGCAGGATTCTTTTCAGAAACAGGGATGTGTTTCAGTTTCAAAGATCTGAGTGGAGAGGAGAGCACAGCACTGGTTAAGGAGGCTCCAGAGGGAATGTGGGTGCTCAGTGACACACCAGCGTGTCCTGCTGCTGTGGGAATTCAGCAGGCAACGGGTGTGTGTGCTTTGTACACACAATTTTCTGTGTAAGTAATAGAAGAAAACCTTCTCGGACCTTAATTCAAAACCCCAGGGTACACTCAGGGACCCTGAGATTCCAGAAGCTTGGAGCCATTTTAGGAACACTGAAAAATCTCAGTGTTCAGAGGCTTTGGCTGGAGGATCGCAGAGCAGCTGTGGCTGCCCCTGGATCCCTGGAATGTCCCAGACCACGCTGGACATTGGGACTGGGAGCACCTGGGACAGTGGGAGGTGTCCCTGCCATGGCAGGGGTGGCACTGGGTGGGATTTAAGGACCTTTCCAACCCAAACCATTCTGGAATTCTGCGAGTTTAAATAAAAAAAATAAAATCTTAATGATTACAGAGTAATTAATGATCAATACTAGTGCCATCACACTGTGAGGAAGTTTCCAGTGCAGTTCCAGGGAGTGGCTACTCCAAGGTGTTTCCTGTGCTGGGGAGGATGGATGCAGCCTCTGTCTTCCCAGGGAGCACCAAACATGAAAAGTCTCATTAGAAATGTTAGCATGTAGTTAGTGCATGTCATATCTTCTGTGTTTTATTTATATTGATTTATGTTTCTGCACCACATATTTTGTTACTGCCTTTCTGCTTCCTCTAGCAGAAGACAAAGATAGGGCTATTCTTAACATTTCCTGCTGCAGTAGTTTTAAATTTCTGTATTTGCTCTTTCTTTGACTCCTGCCTTCAGTGGTGGTACCAAAACATGACTGTTCTTGCCAAGTTTTTTTTTTCTCTTTTCCCCTTGTTACTTTGACTTTGGTTTCCTTACTCTGCCCAGCACAAGACTCTTATGTAAATCTTTTTTTTCCCATGTTTTTGCAGAATTACAACCGGCCTCCAGTGATGGCCTTGGCTGTGCCAGTGGCAGTGAAATTCCTGCAGAGGGGCAACAAGGAGCTGTGCAGGAACATGTCCAGTTACCTGTCCTTGGCTGCCATTGCCAAGGCTGAGCTGCTGGCTGAGCACACAGAAACCATCATCAGGAGCGTCCTGCAAGGTAGGCCCAGCCCAGACTGGGGCTTTAATCCAGTGTGTGACCAGATCAGGCTGTGCTAGGCATGCACTGAACCATGACCTTGTAGAATCAATCAGTCTTTGGGGTGGGAAAGACTCCAGGATCAATCCAACCATCAAACAAATCATATGAGCTGTGTAAAGCAGACCTATGGAAATATCTATAAATGTGATCAAATGTATTAATCACACTCTCACAACAGACTTCCTCAAGGAATATGTGAATTTACTGCACCTCTGGAGGTTTTGGTATGGATTGGCTGACCCACAGGGCAGGAAATACATCTGTACTCGTTAATATTCCCTGCTAATGGACTCCAAATTATCAGCCCTGATAGGAGGCACCAGCCATGGAGCTCTTATCCTTCCTCTTAGTGTCACTGGCAAGGCTCCAAAAGAGAAATGGGGATGAAATTAATCCCATTCTGTGGTGGAATAGTCAGATGGAAGATATAAAAGCTTTGTAGTGGTTCTTTCATTTTTCCTACGTTATTAGCTTTATATAGAACAATGTTGCTAATCTCTTTACAATTTATTTTTTGTGGTTTTAAAAGCCAAAAATATTCATTCCTCTATAAAAGGAGCTCCAATTGAAATGGAGTAATAAAGTTCACAGTGTTTGTTGCAACAAAGTGCTACTGCAGTGGTAAAAATCAGTGTTCTCCTCCAAGCAGGGGTAATAGCAGTAAGTAGCAATAACTATTTATTTAAAGAACATTGTTGTGAAGATGCTAAGCCCTCAAATTAAATGTGTGCATCCTGCATTTATTAATTTACAATTTATTTTATAAATTTATTATTTTAAGTCTTACTAATGTGCTAACGTTATGCATTGCCACTTGTAACTGTGGGGTAGTAAGAGAAGGAAATAGTGAGTATATCCATGGTTTTGGGAAAAGTGGTGCACAGCCACAGCGGAGGGTTTCAGCTCGGCTGAGTTGTGCATTTCTGTTCTTCCACCAGCAGATGTTGCTGTGGATATCGGGTTTGGGAATTCCAGGCTGGAAGGGGCCGCTCGGAACAGGCAAAATGATTTGTTTTGCATCGTGGCTTAATTCCACTGCGCATAATTGGCGTTTGAGGCGCGGGCAGCCGGGTTTGCGGCAGGCTGGGAACAGAGAGCTGCCCTGGGAGCGTTTGCTGAAGGGAGCAGGAGGCGATGCCGAGGATGGATTTCCAAGGCAGAGTTTGGAGACAAAGCTGAGTTGTGGGGCTGCACAGACGGGGCTCAGCCTCGAGGCACCAAGCTGAGCAAACTCTGGCCCCTTGCCTGCAAATGTTGGACAGGAACTGGAGGTTTTCATTACTTGGGGCAACTCTTTGGCTGCACAAGCAGGTTCTTATCTCATTAGCTAAAAAAGAGCTCTTTAGGAAGGGTTTGACTGCCCTGCCCCATGCATGTGGGCTCTGACCATGCCTGTGCTGACAGCGTCCGTCAGCGCCGGGGTCACACGGATTTATTCCCGTTTATTCCCGGGGACAGCACAGCTCTGCCCTGCAATGCAGAGTCCCGTGGCTGCTGCACCTTCCAGGGCAGCTCAGGCATGCTGTGCTGCTGGGCTCTGGCTCAGCCTCGCTCCTCCATCCGCGCTGGCAGCGCAGCACTGCAGGGGCTTTTCCGTAACCGGAGCCCAGATTCCCCCAAAATGCCATTTCCTCCAAAGTGCTGACAAAGGAAAGCGTAGCTGGGCGAGGAAGGAAGAAGTGGGCTGGGGGCTGGGCTGTGGGAGAGCTTTGCTGGTGCTGGGGGTGATGAAGGAAGAGCGGAGCGCTCTGGAAAAGGGAACTTTTCCAGCTGAGTCAGTGAGGATGGAAGGCCTGGCTCTGCACTTGGTCCTCTGCCAGACCTGAGCTGAGACAGGAGAAGGCTCCTTCCAGGACAAAGCATTTCAGGTATGAGCTGCAGTGAGAGGAGCAGCCAGGAAGGATTTCTGGAGATCGTTTTGAGGCTTTTCCTTTTCCTGCTGCATTTTGTGGACATTTGTTTTCACTTAGTGGAGGGCACTGAACAGAGGGAGGATTTGAGAGTGGTTTTGCCCTTGCACACTGGTGGGACCCTGAGTGTTTCTGTAACTCTGAAGATTTGGGTTTTGGCTGCCAGAGATGAACAGAGGTAATATTTCATTTTTCTGTAGCTAAGGTTATTTGCAGATATTACTTAGTGAGGGATTTTTGTCAAGTTTATTGCCAAGCATTTATAACGTGGATACATTTTTATTGCAGGGGAACAGGAGAAATTCCAGCAATCAGAGCAATTCTTTTCCCTTAAATAAGCAGTGCTTCCAAAACTTTGAAGCAGGTCATATAACTTCAGGTATGAAGCACAACCCTCTTGAATGGCACAGGAAAGTGGAATTTACCTTTTTTACTACTTTTTTATCCAGGCAGCAAGGATCTGTCATGGTCAGGAGGAAGTGTAGCAGCAACATGCCAAGAAATTTGTCAAAGTGTGTTCTTAGGACATTTGTGGAGAATGGGAGAGACAGGGAAATATGGGAATAGAGAATAAGGATGGGCTGCTTCCAGGGGAAACAGGAATTGTTTGAATAAGACATTCCTCATGATGACTTCTTCAGAGGCTTCAGCAGGTAGCAAGTAATGGTTCTTGTTGTAAATGGTTACATACCCACTGAGTAGGGTATTCATCATTCTCTGCTTGTGCTGTTTTCTACATGAAAATCATCAGCAGTTCCTTGGCTCTCTGCAGCTGCTGCTGTGCTGTATCCAGCCCTAGGCTTTTAGGGGATTTGGGAGAAGTTTGTGTGAGAGAGAATCACTGGCACTGAGCAGCAATTCTATCTTGTACAAAGCCCCTGAGGACAGCAAACAAGTCCAAATGTACTTTAAAACCTGGCTCCAGAGGGCCAGGATTGTGCTTGTGGTCCCTTCTCCTGTGAGATGATGCTGTTGATGTTTTCTCTATCAGCAGCTAAAACTGCAAGGTTCAAAATGTGGAAAATGCTCCACTGGGGACTTGGTCCAGAATTTTAGTTTATGAGAAGAATAGAGCGTTTTAGTCTAGTAAAGTATCTTTATTTACAAAACAGCTTTACAAAAATAATTTCAATAAAATTATCACAAAGTCAATGTACAATATAATACATCTGCATTTCCTCCCAATGTCACGTCAGATTATGATGGGGGATATTATTTTGATATCAATCCATGGCATAAGTAATGCTTTAAACATGGAACTAGCTTTCTTAGAGTCTACACATTACTAACAACGATTAATAGGCAACACATTTCTTGATTTGGGTGGTTCCTCTGTAAAATTCACATTAACACTACAGAACCCAAAGACTGGAGGAGCCTGGAGGAAGCCTGGAATGGTTTGGGTTGGAATGGACTTTAAAGCTCATCCAGTCCACTCCCTACCATGGGTAGGGACACTTTCCACTGTCCCAGGTTTATCCAAGCCCCAATGTCCAATCTGGCCTTGGGCACACCCAGGGGCAGCCGCAGCTGCTCTGTTCTGCAGAGCCAGGTCGGATTTTCCTCAGCAGGGATGTCAGGAGCTCCATTTGGCTCCTCAGTGTCCGTGGTAACCCAAGGAACAGCTTTCCCACTGGCACGCCTTGCTGTGTGCCTGTGCTTTCAGGGTTTCTCCAGGGCAGCAGGCAGAGATGGATCCCATCTCCGCAGTGCCTCCTCCTGTGAGCCGGCAGCGCTGACGTTCCTTGGGAATTGCAGAGGCAGGGGCTCCTGCGGCTCTGGCTGCTGCAACGCGGACGTTCAGCTCGGTGCAAGCCGCTCCCCGTGGGTTTAGGACACGTACTGGGCCCCTCCGTAGGGCAGCACCTCGGTGACCCCCCAGCCCACCACGTTGCCCCGGGTGCCGCAGGTGTCCCCCGCGCTCTGAGCCGTCACCTCGGCGGCGCTCAGCACCCGGTCCCACAGGTTGAAGCCGGTCAGCTTCCCCGAGAAGGCCAGAGCCTCGTCGAAGCCCCCTCCCAGGCAGCAGCCGTTCTTCTCCTGGCCGAGCTGCAGGATGCCCCCGTCGGGGACGGTGTGAGCCCCAGCCACGTCCCAGGCGCTGGCCGCCAGCTGCCCCTGTGCCCACAGGGCTGCGGATCCGTTCTCCGAGCTCCAGGTGCCGCACAGGTGGAGCCACTTGCCGGGAACAACCACGTTGGTGGCAGCCAGCCTGTGCTGGGCGCTGCCCACGGCGAGCACGGCCGAGGCCCGGCTCAGGTACAGCTGGATTTCGTAGGGGTTGAACTTGGTTCCGTAGGAGAAGACGATGGTTTTGTCCAAGGCCTCGGTCACCTTGAGCCAGATGCAGGCAGTGAAGGAGCTCAGGGTCATTCCAGAGGTGGGGTGGACGCTCCCAAAGATCTTCCTCGAGCGCATGGGGAACAGAATTGCCGTTTCACAGCCTGCAAAGGTTTAGAAGATTGTCAGGTAAATAAGAAGTGGTTTATTTGTATGTGCACACCTGGGACCTTTGTCATTGCACGGCATCATTAAGGTTGGAAAACACCTCTGTGGTCACCAAGTTGTGGCTGCCCCATCCCTGGCAGTGTCCAAGGCCGGGCTGGACACTGAGGCTTGGAGCAACCTGGGATAGGGAAAGGTGTCCCTGCCATGGCAGGTGGGATTGGAACAAGATGATCTTTAAAATCCCTTCACCCCAAACCATTCCATGATTCTGTGAACTGCCAGCCCAGCACCACTGTGTTCACCACTAAACCAGGCCCTCAAGTGCCACATCCACCCGCTTTTAAGCACTTCCAGGGATGGGGACTCCATCACTCCTCTGGGCAGCCTGTCCCAATGCCTGATCCAGTGCTCACTCCCAGGCTTCCCAAAGGGAGCTGAGAGCTCAGCTCATCCAGTGGGATGCAGGAACCAACCCCAGGATGATTGGAAGGAGCTGTCAGAGCTGGTGGAGGAATTGCTGGACACTGTGGCAAGGGATAATCCAGCTGCAGGAATCTCTTGGCTCTTCCCTGCCTGCACAGGGGGCACGGCACAGCCCCAGGACATCCAAAGGGTGAATGCAGCCTGTGTGCCCTGCTGCTTCCTTTGGGAAGCTGGGCTTCCCAGCTCTGAATGGAGCACCACCCCTGGCAGAGGGACTCTGTCAGCCCCTGGAATTGAGTAATTCTGCCAGGTAATTGGGTAACCCTCCCTCATGATGTTTTTTCCTCCATTCTAAGTGTGGAGCAGTGAAAATCCCAACACTGCTGCGGGAAGGGGTCAGGGATCCTCTCAAAGAGCAGGTTTGGACACTGTGGCATTCTCAGGACAGGCTGTGCCTGGAGAAGGGAACTGCTGGGGGGCTGTGCTATGGATAACAGCATCAGGGCACAGGAGCTGCTGAAAAGCAGAAAATGCTGGCAGGAAAATGCTGAGATGGGCTTGCTTCTTTAATTTACGTGATTCCCTTTCCTGGCCCTGCCTTTAGAATTTTTGGGTCAGGAGCTTTCATGGGCACTGGATAAACAGGGGAAGTTATGAGACAACTGATACTTTTAAACCAGCTCTTCTCTCATGTCCAATTAATCAAAGTGTTGATGATAGAAATTAGATTAGCTAAAACCACGAACAGAAATTTATGCAACTTGGGAAAGCAACTGGTGATCAGTAAAGCCAAGACATTTCTGGTGGTTTCTGTGCTGCTCCCTGGCTGCACCCAAGTTAATATCCAAGGTGACAGGAGGGAACAAGCAGCCCCTTCTCCAATTAAGCTGCTTCATTTCCTGTTTAAAGAAGCTGGAGGATCTGAAATGTCTAAAACGTGTGTGGAAATTTCTGCTCCAGGGAATGAAGGACTCTTTGTGCCCTCCAGGACTGAGCTGCTGTGGTATTTCATGGGTTGCTTCCTTCCAGCTTTGAGCAGATTTTTGCATCTTCCATTGACCCTTTTGAAGAGGGGCAGGGTCAGTGAGCAGCTGCTGGGGATTCTCCTTAAAATGCTACTTAGGAGCACTATTGTGAAAAAGCTTTTAATTACTAGGCTTTCAGGCTCTATTATCAAAGCCTCAACAAAATTAAAACCAGCCTCAGTGAAGAACAAAAAAGTGTGATTAGAAAATCCCTCAAGAGTATGGCTGGCAGTAAGTCAAGATGTGAGAAATTAAAGTCAGTTGCTAAAAATTCCCTTGGAAAAATAAATCCAGAGAGATGCTCTGGAAGTACTTAAAATGCAGCCTTTAAATTTACAAGTATGGTTGTTTTATGTAAAATCATGTGGGAACCAGTGGAAATAAACCGAATTTCCACTGATGATCCTCAATGCAGATCGAGTTTGTTGCTCTCACCTAGTGCAGAGTAGCTGCTGAGGCTGGCTGGGGTGCAGGGAGATAAGGAATGAGATCATGCTCTCTGCAAGGTTTGTGTTTGGGGAAAAGAGGAATATGCTCAAAGACCTCACCCCAACGTTCTGAGGTGTTGTGATAAAGCAGTGAAAACAATTTGTTTCTAAAGCCAAGTCAGCCCTGCACGAAGGGATGGGCTCAGGTTGGGCTGTAAAAGCTTTGATGTGAACAATTTTGTGGCTTTTGTTGCCTTTGCTGTAGCAATTACTGCTCCTCTCTGCTCCCTGGGAGAGTTCCCTCTGGAGATGCTGCACCCCCTCCTTCCTACGCACCCACCCTGCGGGGGTAGATTTTGGGGGGGTTTAAGTGGCAATAATTTCTATTTGTGGAAAGCAGAGCCATTAAGCAGCAGTTAGAAGCCGGGCAGTGAGAGCTCGCTGGTGGGCAGGGTGATTTCAGTGCAGCTCATCTTGCACCTGGAGATTCTGCAGCCACATTTGAACAAGTGAGGGGCTGCTCTGCCACACCCGAGCTGCTGCTGCTGCTTTTTTGGGTGTCTCCTTGCCCTGCACAGAAAAGCTGAGTCGGGATTTGAGGTATGAGCTCACCTTCCTGCAGCCACCCCAAGTGTTTTGGAAAGGGAAAAGTCCCCCAAACAACAGCAGCACGGGTTACTGATTTCTCTGTGCCAGTGGGAATTTCAGGGCAGAATGTTCCCACTGGCATGCAGGGAATGTGCCCTCCCTGCCCTGAAGTGTGCTTGGCTGGCCAGCAGCAGCTTGTCCAGCTCCTGGACACTGGAGCTGGTGAGGAGATGCTCATGGAGGAAGAGGAAGGAGTGGGAACGGGCAGGAGAACAGGAGAGCTCCGTGACTGCTGCAAACGCACAGGAGTCACCAGCTGGGAAGGCAAAAGGTGAGACAACATAATCTGGGTGTCTAAAATACATTTGCTGCTCTCTGACAATGGCTTTGATCTGGGAGAGCCTTGAGGAGGTGGGATCCTGGCTGGCTCTGCCCTGCACGAGGACTTTGATGAAACCTTTCTTTGATCCCACGTTTGAAAAGCTCAGTGCCTCTTTCTCCACGAATTCTGGGGCTCCCCCCTTCACACACAGCTTGTTCAAAGCTGCCCTGCTGCTCCTGGGGCTGCTTTGGCGCAGGAGGTGCCCAGGAGGGGGTTTGTGGATCCCTGTTAGTCTGGAGTGGCCTCCCCAGAGCTCTCACCCAGCCTTACCTGCTGGCAGCAGGTGCTGAGCTGCCCATTGCTGTGACGCCCTCAGCTCAGCCCGGGTCTGCTGCAGCTCCTTCCACAGCGAGCTCAGGATGAGGCTGTCCCCCCTGGCATCCAGTTTGTCCTGCTGCAGAGCTGTTTCCTGCTCCCGGGCCCTGCTGCGCCAGGCGCTCTCCAGCCAGCCCAGCCTGGCCGACACGTTGTGGCTCAGCTGCAGGACGTGCTCCAGAACCTTCCCTTGCTCCGACTCCTGCAGCCTCCTGGCTTCCTCCGCCTGCTCCCTGCTCCCCGCCAGCGCCTGCTCCACCTGGGACACGGCGTGGGAGGTGACAGTGGTGAAGGTGCCCGCCAGGGTGGCGACCAGCTGGCTCAGCTCTGCCTTCAGGGTCTGCAGCTCCACCCTGGGGAGCTCATCCAGAGCCTGCAGCATCATGTTCTCCTTCATCTGCGAGTTCTCCAGCATGATGAACAGCTTGTCCCACTTGCTGTGCTCCCGCTGGCAGTCGCACGAAGCAGCTGGAAGGGAAGGTACAGATGTTGCTGTTCCTTTGTACCGAGTTCTAAACGGCAGCTTTGGCAAAGTCTGGCTCTGTGCAAGGCTCGTGTCCTCCAGACTGCCACAGAGTCGTGGACTCAAACTGGTTTGTGCTGGAAGGGACCTTACAGACAATCTGGTTCCAACCCCCTGCCGTGCTGGGGCTGTGCCTTTCCCTCTGTGTCGGGACAGAACAGTGCAGGGGTGTGATTACAGAGATCCCAAACCCCTGGGACAGCAAGAGCTTTTTGCAGGAAAACTGAGAAATCGAGAGCCTAAAGCACAGCCCAAGGCACCCCATCCGAGGGCTTTACCTTTACTGCCCACAATAATCCCTGCTACGAGCACGAGCGTCTCCCTCTGGAAAAAGTACATTATGTTTGCAGTAGTAACTCTTAAAAGAGCCAGGCAGCACCGAAGGCGGTTCTGCACTTCAATTCCGGGTAAGTTTACTCACCATCCTCAGCCGCAGGGGCTGGAGCTTCGATTTCATTGTCCAGGTTCACGTACATGAGCTCGTAGTCATCCTCTTCATCCACGGCAGAGGCAGCGGCGCTGAAAACACAGAGCAGCGTGAGCAGGGAGAGGAGCTCGGGGGGCAGCATCCTCCCGACCTGCTGGGCTCCGAGGAGCTGCGGCACAGCCGGGGCGCTGCGCGGAGCCGCCGAGCCCGAATGAATGAGCGCCGGGCGCTCCGGCTCTGCCTTTTGGCCGCCAGGGGAAGGGAGGGAAGGCTGGAAGGGGGCGGGCAGCTTGCTCAATGCCAGCCCTCCAGGTTTGCCCGGGGGATGCTCTGACTGGCCGAGGGGAGAGCCGCGCTCGCCCCAGCGAGGGTCGGGGCGTGCGGCAGCGCCGGGGGCTGGGAGCGCTCGGGCCGCGCGGGCGGAGTCGCTCTGGGTTGTTTTGTGTCGTTTGTGCAAAAGAAAGTGTTCCCTGCGAGTTCGGTGTGTGCCAGGGCTCTGGAGGGGATTGGTAGAAAAATAAACAGATCTGGAGTTGGTTTGGAAACACTGGTTTAGCTAAATAGTGCAGGGCTTTTTGGAGAGTTCGGCACTGCTGTATAATAAATTCTGTTGCATACCAACAGTTTATTGCTTTAAGCAATAATGAGAGCTCTTAAGGAGTTCTAACAGCTTTTTAGGGTCCTGCTTTTCCAGCCCTAATTAGCACTTACACCACCATTACTCCGTGGATAATCTGTTAGTGCTGTATCCTGTTTTGGGAACTGCAGCTTCACAGAGTTGTGTCTGTTACCTTTGAAAAAGCAAAAGGTGCTTTTGGATGAAAGATTAATTTAGTCTAAGTCTTATTGGTATTAATCTGGTTTAAGATCTGTAATCTTGCTGGTTCAACAGGCCATTAATCATGTCAGAGATGCTTTGCTTGGGTGAGATTAGGGGTGATCTCATAGAAATTGTGTGTTGGCCATGAAATATCCAGAGAATAGCAAAAAACCCCTCCTGTAATTACGTCTGACTTGGAATCTGTGTTCCCTTTCCATTTGTGTCTCTGGTTTTGCTTATACAAACCTGCACTACCTGTGCCTTGGATATTGGGGAGGAATTCCTCCCTGGGAGGGTGGTGGGGACACGGTGGGGATCGGGCACAGGTTGGACTCTGGTCCTGGAGGTCCTTTCCAACCTAAATGACTCCGTGACTTTCCAGTAGGTATGGGCCAAACCTGATCACCCCCAGGGAAAAACTGGTGTTTGAGTTTTGTCTTTGGAATCTCCCTTTGGAGAGAATCCCTCTGCCCATGGGACACTGCAGTGTGCTCCAGGTGCCTCGTTCTCCCCGAGCTCTCTGTGCTGCTGGGGTGGGCAGAGCTGAGCTCAGGGCAGCCTTTGCCAGGAAGGGGTGCAGGGCTGGCACCACCCCACCAAGCCCCCGGGCTCCCTCCCTGCCTCTTGTACAGCCACGGAGTGTCCCCAGCTGTGGGACACTGTGTGCTGCAGTTGTGTCATTCCCAGCATGTGGTCTGCTTGGGAAGGGTGAGGAAATCTAATCTGGAAAGTATTGGGGGTCAGGGTGGCAGGGAAGGAAGGCACTTAGGGAGTTGAGTGGGATGTTTTTTCCATTCTCACACAATAAACATTTGCAGGCTCTTAGTTTAGATTGAGGCAGATGAAGCAAGATTGGGAACAAGTGAATTATTCATAATTCCTGATATCACCTCTGGCTGTCTGAGCTCTGGGAATCAGCGGGTTGGGAGCTGGGTGTGCATAAATCCCCTCAGAGCCCGTAAAGATGTGACAAACAAACAGCTCTGAGTATCCCTTGCTACCTCATAGATGAAAAGACCAGAAAGTGGCCAGCTGGGTTGTGCCTGCTGACCTTTGTTGCGGTTCTGAAGAACAGACCCAAACTGGGATATCTGGGATTATTTACATGTGTGCACACAGGTTCTTCACTTAAAAGCAATTCCATGTCAGTGAGGTCACTTTAATCTCTCTGCAGAGGGAGGGGATTGCTCTGATTGCCTTTGCTTTCCATTTATCTTGGTTAGGGAATATCAGCCCAGCAGTGTTTGCTGCAGGAAGCTGCCCAAAGCTGCTCTAGCACAAAGTATTTTTTGTTAGAGAGGTTTGGTGGCTGCAGTCCATCATCTGTGATTGCATCACTCCTCTGATACACCCCACACTCCAAACACTCCTTTGCCAGACAATCAGTCTTCCCTTCCAGATCCCTTCCTATCCCTGAGATCCCAGCTTAGGCAATAGCATGGCTCAGGCTGGTGCCTTTCCTTGCTTAAAGCTGTTAGTTGTGTTACTTCCTCTTGGATTCCTTCCCATCACATTTCTATAGCTGGGAGGAAATTTGCCTGTCCAGGAATATGGGAATTTCATCTTTTGCAATCGTTGCTGAAAATTGACTGGAGTTTAAGGGCTCTGCTCCATGTGGGCAGAAAACTCCCAGTGCAAACTAAGCAAGGGCAAGTGCACAGAGAGGACTTAGTGCTGGAAGCACGACGTCATTTGGAGAGAAAATCATTTTTGTACATATTGAGTACAAAATGTTTCCATTTCAAACTATGACGTGAGTCTAGAAAAGTTCCTGTGAATCCATCTCTCACCTTTTTATCTTTGAATATCCTGAGCTGGAAGGGACCCCCAGGATCCTTCAGTCCAGCCCCTGGCCCTGCCCAGACCCCCCAACAATCCCACCCTGGGCACCCCTGGCAGTGCTGTCCAGACTCTCCTGGAGCTCTGGCAGCCTCGGGGCCGTGCCCATTCCCTGGGGAACCTGGGCAGTGCCAGCAACTCTGGAGAAGAGCCTTTCCTGAGCCAACGTTGGAATTGGTGCTTGGCATCAATCCCATGGAACTTTAGTGGTGACATTTTTGTCCAGATCCACTGGGAACATCAGGAAGAGCCCAGGGAACGTGGTTAGAAAGTGGCCAGAGTGGAGCAGTGTGCTCATCTCTTCAGGGTGTTTCATCAGCAAATCTTTCCTTTGCCCCTGGCCTTTGTGACTGTGTAGAACAGAACAAGATAAATTTGCCGTGTCAGTGGGGTCTGAGCTGGCCTCTGGCACTGCTGGGGCTGCACGGGGGGCTCAGAGCAGGGATCCCTCCTGGAAGCAGCCAGGGATTCTCCAGGCAGGACAAGGTGCAGAAGTGTGGCTGGCTGGAGTGAGAGCCGCTCCTGCGGAGGAGAAGGACCCTCAGGGATCATTCGGAGCTGCTGGGCTCAGAGCTGTCTGAACCTGCCCTGAGTTATGTGCTCGTTTCTTGGCTCAGGGGGAGGCTGGGAGACCCAGCCGTGTCCTGGGGTGCATTTTCTGCATCTGGCAAGAGCCCCACGTGCTCCAGTCTGAACCCAAATATCCTTTTCCTGCCATCCGTGATCCGATCTGCTTATCTTCCAAAGTTATCGGGCTCAGATGTAAATGGGAGGAAAAGCAGCAGGCCAGAGCAGAGATCCGATTCCTCTTGCAAACCAAATCCAAAGAGGCCGTGAGGACTTCCAAGGGTTTACAAAAAGGAGCCATGCTAGGTTGCAATAGGCAGATGTTTTCCATATGTTGCTCGAGTGAAACTTAAATCCATTGAGGCAGGCATGTACTGCGATGTGAAGTTATATATTTTGGTTTGAGCCTGGGCTTCAAATTGAATTATGCACAGACATCTTAAGAAAATGTGTGAGAGAGGGTTTAGCGTATCTCTGTCTGTCTGCAATTGGCTCTCTCTGGCTCCTTTCTATTCTGGAAATGGCATGCTTAACTATTTCTGTTCAAATCCATGTTTAGTTCTCTGTTCACCAACTGTTCCTTCCCTATGATGATTATTTAATTTGAAAATCTGAATCTCTCAGCAAAGGAGAAGTGTAGGTTTTGTCTTTTTTTGGTTTTGTTGTTTCTTTGTCATTTCTCTCCTTCTTTCTTCTCTTGTTTCTTTGTTAATTGAAATCACACTTAGTTTGGCCTAGGACTCAACAGAGCATCATCCAAAACTGAAAGTTCATTAAGCATCATTCTTATGATATTCAGAAATAACATGATAATTAATAGGAATTAGTGAGGTTTTTTTACAGTGTTGTTACGCCTGCAATGATTTGCTCTATTTTGATCATTTATTTGGTTTCTTGGCCCAATATATAATTTTCTACAGTTTTATGCCTCCCTGGTTTTGTACTGATGATCCTTGAAGGCCAGATTGGAGCAGCCTGGTGGAAGGAGATGAGCGTTAACATCTCCCCAACCCAAACCATTCTGTGATGGTTAACCTGCTCTCTCCAGAGCTGGGCACTGACTGACAGATGGTCCCTGCCCATCTGTCTGGGTTTGAACACCCAGGTGTCTGCTGAGGAAGGCAGGAGCCTCCCCTGAAAAGGGAAATGTAAACCCCCTCCCTCTGAATTATTATAGTTTTGAAATTAAGGGGCTCTCAGACAAATATATGGGAGTAGGAATAGCAGTTCTTTATTAGGAAAGTTAAAAATACAAATGCAGTAGTAAAAAAAAAGAAAACAAACTCTGCCAGAGTCAGAGCAGCCCTGTCAGGCTGGGGGTCAGGGAGGTGGCTCAGCCCCATCCCAGGGTGGCTCAGCCCTCCTGCAGTGCCAGCTGTGCTTCTGCTGGAGCAGGGATCCTGCACAAGGTGGGAGTTTTCCTCTGGAGCTCCAGGGCTGGGGGAGATGGGCCTGGGCTCCTCTGGGAATGCAGGGGGAAGAAAGCTGCTCCCCTGGGAATGCAGGGGGAAGAAAGCTGCTCCTCTGGGAATGCAGGGGGAAGAAAGCTGCTCCTCTGGGAATGCAGGGGGCAAAGGCTGCTGTGCTGTTCCCAGGGCAGATTGGATCCAGGTAGGAATTCTTAGCTCCTCCCCTGGGCAGAGCATCTCCCCATGGATGATGGAATTTTCTCAGCCATGCAGGGACACTCAGTGGCCATGAACAGAAGATAATTAATAATTATTAATTATCTTCTTGTTCATGGGCACTGAGTGTCCCTTCTGTTCATGGTCCCTGAGTGTCCTCCACGGCCCATTAACAGGAGGTATCTCCTGGAGGGAGGATTGGCTCTGGGAGAGATAAAGTGCGCAATGAGCAGCAGAGAACTGCCCCAGCTCTGACAGCTGGGGACAGAACACCCCCCAGGTGAGTCCTTCAGCCTGAGCCGCTGTCCCCGCTGTGTCCCCAGGGAACTGGATGCTGCTGCGGGTGCTGCCCGCGCTCTACGAGAAGCAGCCGCGGCCGATCCACGCCCGCCTGCGGGAGCTGGTGGCGCCCCTGGCCCAGCTGGACCCGCCCGAGCAGCTCCACCTCCTCAGGCTCCTGCACGCCGTGGCCAGGAAGAGAGAACTGGGGGTAAACCACGCCGGGCACATCTCCCTGCCCCGCCGCTCGGGGGGTTTGTGGCTCACAGGCTGGGGGAGGGAGGAATCGCACCATGCAGGGTTCCTGTGCTAATTCCCTGTAAATTCTCCGATTCCATCCCAAGTTCTCCACCTTGACATAAGGAGAACAGAGCAAAGACTCTGCTGGACCAAAAGGTTTGGGTTAAACCATTTGTCTCCAATGTTTTTGGCTCTTCCTCTGTCAGCTGAGTGTGAATTCTCATAACTATTTCTGTCAGTGTACATGAACTGTATTAAAATCCATGTCACAGACAATTAAAGTTATTTAGGAACCAAAAAAAAAAAAAAACAAAAAACCCCAAACAAACCAAAAAAAAGAACAGAATAATGGTATTATGGGTTTTATGCCCCATGTGTGTGTCTGAATGTCTTTTCCACAGCTGCAGCAGTTTCCCTGAATCCAGGTTGCATTAGTGTGCCCGTGTACCCTGAATTAATCCTCAGTGGGGACTTGTACACAAGTGCATCCTGTTTGGCAGATGGCTCTGAGGACTACAGCAGCAGTCTTCCAAAAACTGGCGTCTTACAAGAAATGACAACTTACCTACAGCACATTTATTATGCAGTGAAGATCTTGCCCCCCGTTTTTCCCTCTAGTCCAGCTCCTGACCTTGTCACATTGTTTAGTTTCTGGTGAAACCCAAATAGTTCTACAAGTACTTTAATGGACTGTATTATTGAGGAAGGCTGAGTCTTATGTTGTTTTAATCAATAAAATGTACACTGGCCTGGAGCAGGGAAAATACTTGGTAAAATTGTTTGGGGTTTTTTTGTCTTTTTTAAATTGGGCATTTCCTTACTTATTTATGCATAACTGCCATATTTTAAGGCAGAGCTTACCCTTATTCCATATGTTCAGTTGAACTTGGATTGGCCTCAGTGATAGCTCCATGCAAAGGTCACCAAGGGTGGAAAACTTCTATTAACTCGGAGCCTGGTGGCTTATTTTTATCACTCTGGTGGTTGTATCTCCTCTGGTTATTGGTGTTCACAATTCAAAACAGAGATCAAATTTGTTTCTGTTTTTTTAACAGGTGCTGAGAGAGTGTTTGCCGTTTTTATTTGGACACCTGAGGGACCCCAACCACAGCGAGGTGATTTTAAACATCCTTCTGGAAATATCCAGCTACGAACCTGCAGCCTTGGCCCCTTTCCTTCCCATGCTGAGGGAAATTGGAGAGAGTTTTCCCAGTTTGATTGGGCAGACAGCAAAGATCTTCGGAGCTGTTGGACATCTCGATGAGGTAAGATGGGAAACAAAAGACTTGCTTGGGTTTGGGCTTGGGGTTGCTTTTATTCTTGTATAAAGTAATGCATCCATGTATTTCTTATCTAGTAACCCAACTGCCCTGCCATGGAATCACAGAATGGTTTGGGTTGGGAGGGACCTTAAAGATGATCTTATTCCAGTTCTTCCCCCTTTGACAATTAATTTGAGTGTGTATTGGCTGGGCCTCGTGTCTGAGCAGCACAGGAAGACACCATCCTCACTGTTTCTACTGATCTGGAGCTTTATATTCATGTAAAATTAGATTTATCTCAGAAGAATCAAAACCAGATTTGGTTTGGCTTCATAAATCTTATTTCTGTTGTGTGGAAAGAGGAGCCAAAATCCCATTGAGGTCTGGGAGCCAAATGAAGTTTTTTGTTCTCTCCTTGTTTACTTCCATCCCCCAGCAAGTTTTACTTTTATAAGATCTGCAGGTGACCAGATTTAATTCTGTGTTTAGTATTTGAGTGTCAGCATTTTTTAGAAACTTTACGGCTGCTAACCAGCCAATCCTCAGCTGAGCACAGCTGGGCTCAGAACTGAAGGATTTCATTTGGATTCTGTGTTTTGGGGTGTTGAACCAGCTCTCCCCATCTGGGTGTCTCTGAGGCTCCATTTCCGCTGAGTTCTGCTACTTCAAAGGGGCTGAATTTATTTATTTTGCCTTTTGTTGCTGTGATTGTTTTATACCAAACCAAGAATAAGCGAGGAACCAAGTGGCCCTGTTGGATTCCAAGTAGTGCTGGGAATTACACACCAGAGTAAAGCTCACAAAGATAATATTCAAAGAGCATCTTCCCCTCATGTTTTTAACTGGTTGGTTTATGTGGCTACACCAATCTACTGAGTGGAGCACACACAGCCTGCACTGAATAACTAATGTGCAGTCTCCCTGGAGTAAATGTTGAGAAAGCTCTCACCATGTCCCGCGCCATGAGTCTGATTTTTTAGGAAGCTGCTGGCTCAGCAGCATCCCAGCCCGTGGGGAGGACACATTTGTCATTTGTTTGCTGTGTTTGTCACTGACATCCAGGGACCCTGTGCTCCAGACTCAAAAACAGGGATAAAGGCAACACACAAAGGGTGGCAGAGGTGAATGTTCCTCCAGGAGATCAACGGCTCCTCTCTTGTTTTGCTCTCCAAAAGGTTGGGAAGTGTCAATAATTCTGAATTATGGAACATCTTAAAATGACAGAGTGGTTTGGGTTGGAGGGGATCTTGAAGCTTATCCCATTCCCCTGCCATGGGCAGGCACACTTCCACTACTCCAGGTTGCTCCAAACCCTGTCTAAGCTGGTCTTACAAAAAGAATCACTCATCTAAGAGGGGAAGAAAATGCCTCCATGGCTGATTCCTGAGCATAGGTGAGATCATGGAATCATAAAATCCACCAGGCTGGGAAAGACCTCCAGGACCATCGAGTCCAACCACCAACCCCCGTGTGCCTCTGCTGGTCTCATCTCACAGCCCCCGTGTCAGGGCCTTCCCCAGCCCTTGTCCCCCTCTTCCCTGTCCTGACACGAGCCGTGCCGTGGATGTTCTGTCACTTCTCAGACAGGAATCGGCGTCCCCTGCCTGGCCAAGCAAAACAAGCGGGCAAGGAGACATCAATGGCAGTGCTGGAGCTTTATTTGTTGATGTTTTATTTCACTGGAAGGCTTGCCTGGGGAAAAGAGGTGGCAAGGATTGAGGCTTGGCCCTGGATGGTCGAGACTGTGGATCTGAGCAGCAAATCCTTGCTGGCTCCTAGAAAAAGCCTCTTGTGCTTCCAGGGACCCTGGGAGAGAGGAGAGCTCTGGCTTTGAGAGGTTGCCCCTTGTTTACACACACCACTTCTGCTGGTGTCAGCGACACTCTCAGGGGGCAAGCTGAAGTCAGAACTTGTCCCTTAACCATAAACTTGTGCAAATGAAAAACCATCTCGGGGCTCAGGGCAGTCGGACACTTTATTTTTTTCCCCTATGGTTTGAACCACCTGGGAGTTGGAGTTATTTCTGAAAGCCATGTGATCTTTTTGTAGTCTCCTGAACCTGTTTTTAAGAAAAAAGCACAACACTTTGCCACACCTCATTGCTTGTGCTTTAGCTCTTCACCTTCTGGCAGATGTAATGCCATAAAATGCAAGGGCTGCTTACGAGAAAATACACGAATACATCAAACAGGCATTGCTGAAATAACAAGGGGTTATGTGCATCCAAATAGGCTTTGTGAAACATTTTGGATAAGAACTGTGGCAGGGATAAGGGCTGCTTTCATGTTGAGCTATTTTGCTGTAATTTTGTTTTGTATAACAGTTACATATTATATTACTCAGGCGAGTTTATTGTTCTTTTACCTCACTCCAGGCGAGTAGCAGCATTTCAGCATGGCTGGAGACTCTCCAGCTGGATCAAAGTGACAGGAAAATGGTCAAAACTACTCCTCCATTTAGTCTGCTGCACAGTTTGTTTAGAAAACAAAAATGTGTTTTAAATGTTAATTGAGCCTCTGTTTATCTCTTGGAGGAAGGATCGGCTTTCAAATAAATGAGTAACTGTGCACCAAAAAGTCAACCTCGTTCAAGCCATTGAGGAAAAAGCTCCTTGGTCACATCAGCCCAGCCCAGGGTGTAGCTGGAGCTCTCCCCCATATGGCTGAAGGGGTGCAATTTGTCTGATCCACTCTTCCCGTTTATCTCTGTCATGGCACGACGCAGCAGAGCTGCTTTTCCTTGAATTACGTTGGTTTGCTCTTCAAAAAAAGTCTCACCCATGATGCAGGGCCATGTCTGCCAAAGCCTCCTGGGTATTTTCATAGCCCAGCTGGATCTGGAATCAAACTTTTGTCAGATTTTGCTCTTTGGTTACGAGGTCCCAGAAGAGAGGAGGAAATGGGGCTGGGACCCTGCAGAGCCCAGAACACGTGCATGGCACATGAGCTCCCTGCTGGCCCTTGGGAAGAAGAAAGCTGTTTGTTTTTCTGCCTTTGTTTGTGTTTCAGCACAGGCTGAAATCCAAACATCTCCCAGTTTCTCCATCAATCTGCTGAGGACCAACTGGGCTTCCCTGAGTAAAAGGATTCCCCCAGTGAAGGGTCTGAGGGGAGTTCCTGAGTTAATTCTTGGTTTTTCCACTGCTTTTCCCACTTGCATGTTTTTAGGACTGTGGAACCCAATCTAATTAGGAGAACTCTGACAGAGGAGCCTTAAACTGGAGATGTTCAGATCCAGGCTGGATGTTCTCCATTCCTGGAGGTGTTGGTAGGGCTTGGAGCAACCTGTGGAAGGTGTTCCTGTCCATGGCAGGGGTGGGATTGGGTGGTCTCTAAGGTCCCTTCCAAACCATTCTCTGGTTTTAGGAAGTAGCTGAGCCAGACCCATCAGAGGTGAAAGGGGAGCTTGGTGCTGCTGGGGCCCTGATCACTGAGCCAGGCTGATCTACCAACCCAGAAGAATGTAAGGCCCTTAAAGATTCTTCAGGGATCTGGCTCTAGGTCTGAAGAGGAGACAAGATGTCCTGAGTTAGGCTGGGTTAGGTAACACCAAGAGGAACAAAAGTCACTTCAGCATAACCACAAATAAACTGTGTTAGAGGCAGCTGCCTGTGTCACCGTGGGGCAGCCACTCTCCCCCGGGGAGGTGACTCAGTGCCAGCACACACAGCCCCTGGCACAGCAAACAATGAATTGGTGTGTTCAGCCCTGTTCTTATCTCCCCACGCTGCCCAGGAGCGAGCCAGAAGCGCCCTGCTGTATCTGGTGAACCAGCTGGCCAACATGGAGCACTCCTTTCACCACCTGCTGCTGCTGGAGATCAAGAGCCTCACCGACACCTTCTCGAGCATCCTGGGCACCCAGAGCAGGGACATTTATCGCATGAGCAACAGCTTCTCTGCCATCGCCAGGCTGCTGGCGCGGCAGCTCGGCACCGACGGCGCGGCGGCAGCCAGGTACCGCTGCTCTGACACGGCCTCTGCCCTCCCCAGGGCTCTGCTCCTGCCTTCAGTTCAGCTTTCATCTTTTCCAGACTCTGCCCTGCCTCAGTGTGTGACTCTGAACCCCACACAGAGTGCCAGCAGCTCTCCTCACAGCTCAGGCACTCAGAACAATCCTTCTCCAGCCCAGAACAGCTCAGGCACACTGAACAATCCTTTTCCAGCCCCAGAACAGCTCAGGCACTCAGAACAATCCTTCTCCAGCCCAGACCCAGCTCAGGCACACTGAACAATCCTTTTCCAGCCCAGAACCAGCTC
>QUSF01000086.1:295246-305802 GCA_003676055.1 Chloebia gouldiae
CCAGCCCAGAACCAGCTCAGGCACACAGAACAATCCTTTTCCAGCCCCAGAACCAGCTCAGGCACACAGAACAATCCTTTTCCAGATCAGACCCAGCTCAGGCACACAGAACAATCCTTTTCCAGCTCAGAACAGCTCAGGCACACAGAACAATCCTTTTCCAGCCCCAGAACCAGCTCAGGCACACAGAACAATCCTTTTCCAGCCCCAGAACCAGCTCAGGCACACTGAACAATCCTTTTCCAGCCCAGAACCAGCTCAGGCACACAGAACAATCCTTTTCCAGCCCAGAACCAAGGACACTGCTGCAGCTCCAGCCCCAAAAAGTGCAACCAGCAGGGAAGGGAGGAGAGCAAACTGGGAGGGTGGGACTGCAGCACCTGGAGCTGGAATTGGACAATGAACCCAAGATGGAAATACACCAAAACTTATAAAACTGTGGAAACTCCTGACCTGGAATCCATCTTGGGCAGAGCTCTTGCACTGCCCAAGTTCCTTCGAAGGCCTTTTAATAAATCCCTACTTTATTCCTTTAACTCTGCCAAGCCTCTGTTCCAGGTAGCCTCTTTAGGCATCACTGTGAGGCACCAAAATTCCCATTAAATATGCTCTCATTGCCATGCAGAAAGCCTTGCTCCAGATAAGTAGACTTAAGCAAGCTAAAAAAGCCTTGATTAAAATTGAATCAGTGAAGTCAGGCCTCTCAATTATCAGTGAGTTTATTCTAGAAAACGCCCACTGAGGGTGATGAGAACAATGGCTGGCATAGCTCCCTGATGAAGATTTGCCCAAAAAAAAGTCTGAAAAGAATTTCTGAAGCAGCCACAGCGAGATGTTCTGCTCAGTCAGCTGCTTCTGGCTGTGCATCCTAAGGTTGAAGCTTGGTGTTCATCATGGTGAGGGTAGGAATGTTATTTAAATACAGGGTGGCAGTCACTTCTAATTAGTGAAAGACTTAGAGTTAGAGTTGTTTGTCCTGCAGGAGGTCAGGGGGGCACACAGGGGTAGTGATTCTTTGGAAAAATGGAACACAGGTGTCAGAAAACTCCTGACAGTGAAGACCAGCCCTGGAGCCAGACTGGGAGCAGTGGAGCCAAAACACTGAGGTCAGTGGAGAAACAAATAATTGGTGTTCTGGAGAGAGGTGAAAATGAGAAAGGGGAGGAAGCCAGGTAGAGCCCCTCATCTGACTACAGGGCTGTGAGAAATGTCCAAGCCTCACCTGGAGGCAGAACCTCAGCAGAAAGCAGCCCTTGGCATTCACAGCCCATCGTGGTCCCTCCATTTATGGTTGAAAATTTACTTTGTTTGTTAAAATACTGTGATATTCCTATTCCTTATTATATTCTGTTCTTAACATTTATCTCTAGAGCTGCTAAGAAAACCCAGTTAAAAACAAGGTTTTCATCAAAATCTGGTTGTTTCTTGCTAAAATTCTCTTTAAGGACTGGCTGAAGAGTAGAAGCTTCATTGTCTGTGTGAGTGTGGTTACAGATTATTTTCTCTCTCTTCTCCTTGGTTCTATTTATTTCTTTATTTATTTGAAATTTCATTCCCTCCCCAACCCTTTGTGCCCCCATTATCTCAATATGGCTGTGAGGGATCACAGCAAGATGCTGTGAATGTCTTTTCATAGTTTTTAGCTATTTAGTTTCACATTTCAGGCCTGTGTCAAGCAGAGTATCAGCTAAATCAGACAAGAGTTCTCTGCTAATTTAAGCAGAGCTGGTTTTGACTTGTGCTTGGGAAATGGGACCAGTCCAGATGTGAAGGTGGAAGTGCCCTCCCAGCTCTGGAGCTGCTGCAGTCACTGAGCTGAAGAGCAGCAATTCAGAGTGTTTGTGCTGTGAAGGGAAAGGATTTTAAACTGTGGGCCTGGCTTATAGCCATTCCTCCCAAAACTCCTGTGTTTACACAAGGAGAAGCTGAATTCTTCAGAGCCATGGCTGGCCTGGCGTTGTTTGACACAGGGAGTTTTACATGCAGGGACTGGGGAGCATAATTAGAACCAGGCCATGCCCTGCTGCTCCTAACTGTCCCAAAATTGCAAGTTATTCAGTCCCAGGGGGCTTTTAAAGAACATATGCAGGGTTTTAATGGAGTGATTCAACCTAGAGGGCCAGTGTAGTCAATTAAAGGGGGAGAAAGCTTCAAAGCCCTCGTTCTGGGTAAGAACTGAGCTTAAGGGGCTGCACCAGTGCTGTGGCTGCTTGGAATTGTTTTACACTGGGACAGGAGAGATTTAGGTTAAATATGAGGAAGTTCTTTACTCAGAGGGTGGTGAAGCCCTGGCACAGGTGCCCAGAACAGCTGTGGCTGCCCCTGGATCCCTGGCAGTGCCCAAGGCTGGGGCATTGGGGCTTGGAGCAGCCTGGCACAGTGGAGAAGTCCCAGTGGAATGGGATGGAATGGAATGATCTTTAAGGTCCCTCCAACACAAGCCAGTCTGGGATTCTGCTGACAATTCCATGATCTTTTCTCCACCACTTGCCTTCTTCAAACTTTCTTGTCCATCCTATTGGAGGAGGTGATTTTCTCTCCCTTAACAAACCATGAACACCTCGTAGCCTCCATGAGCAGAGAGGTGAAGCCCTGGCCACAACCCCAGGTGTATTTTCATTAATCTGCCTTTGGGATGCTCTATTCCTCACTGGTGCTGTGATAATGGTGCTGCTGCTCTGGAGAAATGTCCTTTGTGCTAATGCATCAGCTGGACACGGAGGTGCATTTGTGCAGAGGGTTTAAAGCATGAAGCCAGCAGCAGCCTGGCACTGCACTGTTTTTGGCATGATGGTTTCTCTGTGAGCTCGTGCACCCTCCTCCTCCTCCTCCTGCAGACAGCTTTGGTGTAAACTGATCCTGCTCCAGCAGCCTCAGCAGTGCCCCTTGCCAGGGCTGCAGACAATGGTTGGTCTGAGCGGGGCTGGAAGGGAAGCCCAGCAGGAAGGGCTGCCAGGGGTCCCCTGGGGTGGGATGGAGCCCTCACTGAGGGTTTTGTGGGGGTTTGTGCTTTTGGCCTCCCAAGGAACTGATGTGAGCACGGGCTGGTGCACAGGAGAGCTCCTGAGCACTCCTCTGCTTCCCCCTTGGGAATCCTGGCACCAGCAGGGGCAACAATGGGGGGCTGGCTTGAGGAGCCCACCCTCCACACCCTAGGAGTGACTTTTTTCTGCTCTACCTATGGAAAATAGGATTCATCCACATTTCTTTTCCAACCGTAAAGATTTTGTGGCTCTTTAGGAGAAGCACTTCCTTGCATTCCCTTCACAAAGCCATGGGAGCTCAGCAGGAGAGTGCTGGACAAAGAGGTGCTGTTTGAAACACCATTTTTAATCCCAAACATCACCAAGGCTGCCTGGTTGGGGTCTGTCCCTCCCAAAGCCCATCAGTCCATCAATCCCCTCTCTGTGCCCCGAGGCTTTGCCCGTATTTACACAGGGAACAGGAGTTTTCCTTAGAGCTCAGCTCCCACAATGGGAGCAGTGTTGGGAGCTGTGGTGGAGTGAGTGCTTTCCAATAAATTAAATCTTGTCCTACATCCCCAGAAAGATTTGTTAGGAAAGGTCGCATCAAGGGTCTTTATTACAGAAGAATATTTTTCAAGGGCTCCTCAGTGTTAATATATTATGAGATCTTGCTTGAATTAAAAACAAAGCAAGACAAAACTTGCCAGCTCCCCTGAGAAATATCCTGAGCTGCCTTTATCAAAACAAGTGAAAAAGTGCATTTTGTGATGCCACATTTCTGGTTGTTTTGTAAAAACCTGGCTTTTTACAATTGGTAATGTGCAGTTTGGGGAGTTTTTAATGGGCTCCCCCACTGCGAGTGTGACATGTGAGACTCTGGGCTTTGGAAGGGTTGTGTTAAACCCCTCATTTGTGGTTTTATATATCCATCTTTTACAGATTTAGCTATTCAGATGTTTTTTCATCAGGGAAAAAAAAAAGAAAATCAAACAAAGAAATAGAAGCATAACAAACTTGTTTTAGAGCTGTGGGTGGAGTTTAAAAAGTAAATAGTGTCCAATGCGCCTTGATTCTCCAAGAGATTCCTGTTTGCTTTGTGCTGCTCCATGATTTTTGGTGCCAGCTCCTCCCTGCTTGCAGGAGTGAGCTGGGAAGGTGCACATCATCCCAGCAGGACAGGGAGAGGGGAAGGAGCAGTGATGCTCTTGCTGTTGGTCCCTGGGAAATCCAGACTTGCTGCTGCAGCATCTCCAAGGCAGAGTAAGGATACTCAAAATTCAAATTTCCAGCAAATGGTCAAATATTTGGGGAGCTGAGTCTCACTGCAGGCTCTGAGTAATGAGGGAACCCAGAAAAAGCCACTTTCAAAGCTGTTTGAGGGAACCCAGCACGTTTTTACCAACCGTGTCTTTTCCAGCAGATTTCTTTTTGTCCTGTAAGATCAACAGCTTCCCTTCAATTTATTTGAAAGTTACCTTTGAATTTTTGCATTAAGATGTTCTATTTTGTGGCTGCCCATCCCTGGCAGTGCCCAAGGCCAGGCTGGACAGGGCTTGGAGCAGCCTGGGACAGTGGGAGGTGTCCCTGCCATGGCAGAGGTGGCACCGGATGGGCTTTAAGGTCCCTTCCAACCCAAACCATTCCGTGATTCTCTGATTCTGTGATTTTAGGACAAACATAACAAATCCAAAACAAAAGACCTTGCCCCGCAGTCCTACAAGTTCATTTTAACTCTTCATTTTCTCTTTGTTGAGCTGGAGTCACATTGCTCAGAACAGTTCCTGAGTTTTAAAAGGTACTTTTCTTTCTCAGAATGCAATAATTCAGGAAGAATTGCATGTACTTTGGTCAAAGCTTTAAAACCACAGAATTCTATAAAGTCTGCAAATAGCTTGACTTTTGCCTTGTAAAAATAATGTAATAAGCCAGTGTTTAGCAATTTTGAGAGAATGGTTTGAGTTCAGATTAAAAACTTTTGACTATCAGGGACAGAGTTGTGATTTGCTGGTGCTTGGCAGTTTCCAGTCCAGGGTTGTCAGAGATGGTTCAGTGCTTCTGATCCATCAGAGATGTTGATCTAGAAGATGTTCCTGAAAATAACCTCAGGGAATCTCTGTTTAAATATAATTATTTTACCAGATCCAAACCACAAGTCCCAGGCAGAGACACAGCATCAGCACAATGAACACAGTGTGCCAGAGTTAATGCTCTGCTTTCTGCTTCCTCAGGATGGAAAACGACCCTGAGGCAGAATGTCCTCTACCACTGGATGATTTAAAATCTGTTGTGAATGGCAGTGAAGAAGACGAAAAGCTGCAAGTCAAAATCCAGGCTTTTGAAGAGAAAATAAGTGTGGACAACAGCACCCCTGGCTCAGTGAGGAGATACAGCCTGGGCCAGGTTTCTAAAGAGGAAAGGAAGGATATGAGGTTTAACAGGTATGGCTCTGGAAAATGTGTGAGGGGTTCAGGAAGATCAGTTCTGTCATAAAACTTTATCCAAATGTGGAGGGTTTGGTCTGCTCATGGATTACCCACAGGCAGCATAAACCTAAATTTAACCGATCTTTGCACCCATAAACTTAAGGGTTGGATGAAAACTTTCTAAATCCCAGAATCCCAGAATGGTTGGGGTTGGTCAAAACCCATCCAGGTCACCATGGACAGGGACACCTCCCATTGTCCCAGGCTGCTCCAGCCCCAATGTCCAACCTGGCCTTGGGCACTGCCAGGGATCCAGGGGCAGCCACAGCTTCCCTGGGGAACCCATTTAATCTTTCCTGTGCCCTAAAGCAGCAAAAAGGGCAGGAAAAAAAAACCTGCATTGAGATATCATAGACAGGAAAGTCCTGAGGGCTTTTCTGGGGTGTTATCTCTAACAATATTTATTAGTGACAGCAACAAGACCTCAGGCTGTCCCTGCCCCACAGCTCCAGTCAGAGCTCTGCTCTTCCTGCTCCAGGATTTACCCTTTCAGCCACTTCTGCCCTCTCTGCTCCCCTCCTTCCCCAGCAGGGATCCAGGGCAGGGAGAGCTGGATTCAGTGAAGTGCTGCTGTTGCCAGTTTTATGGTGGGATTGGTACAGCAGCTGCACCACCCTGGGCTCTAGGATCCTTGCAGAGGGGCTGCCTCACTCCCCCCATGGCAGATGTTGGGACATGTGGGTATTATTTGGATATTGTTCCATTTCATTTGCTTATTAAAGCTGAGGTTTGAGCTTGGCTTTGGAAATGCAGATTTTCCAGAAGGTTCTTGCCCCTGGCTCGGTGAGCCCCACACTGGGCTCGTTGCGGGGGGATTTTTGTGCCCTGCCTCTATTCCAAAGCCTTTTCCCATCCTTCCTCCCTGCAGGTCCAAGAGCCTGGCCCTGCACGCGCTCAGGGTGAAGGGGCTGAGCTCGGAGGGAGGGCAGGACGAGGAGAGCGGGGACATCCCTGCTGGCATCTCCTTCTCGGAACTCTACCTCAGCCAGGAGCACCTGGAGGTGCCTTTTGGGGTGCAGCCCGAAGCAGGGACCTGCCTGCTTTCACAGCAGAGTGCTGATCTCCCCCAGCCAGCCAGGCTGCCAGACGTGACCCTGGAAAAGGCCGGGGAGGGAAGGGCAGAGGCAGCCGCGGACCCTGAGGAGCACCAGGACAAGCTGTACCTGCACCTGAAGGAGAACCTGGGCAAAGTGAAGGAGTATGTGGTGGAGATGGGGAGGAGGATTCCCATCCCTGAGCACTGTGTGATCGAAGGTAAGCAGGATGAGCCTCCCAGGGACTTCAACACCCACCCAGACACCCTCAGGGCCCAGAGGGGAGCAAAGAGCCCCAGCACAGGCAGGGAGGAACATCAGCTGTAGAAAACAACATTTCCCGAATGGAGTCTTTTGAAACCTTCAGGATTAATTTCCTTAGGGACACAGCCCATCCTGTGCCTCTCCCAGCCTCCCAGGGAGGCTCAAGTGAACGTTTCCTCCTGGGTGTCGTGGGCAGTGGACCCTGAGGGGTGGCAGAGCCTCTGGGCACGAGGCAGGGCAGCGAGGGACATGCCCAGCTCCAGGCTGGAGCTGCGGAGCTGGCTGGGACATCAGGGATCCATGTGTGCCATGGGCCCTGTGCTGCTCTGTGAGACTCCTGCTGGGTTGGTCTGGGGCAGATCTGGGGCTCCTTCCTCACTACCAAGTCATTAAATCAGCTGGGTTGGGGCAACAAAGGTCAGGACCCTCAGGGCAGCACATTCCAACACAAACCGGGGTGAGATCCCCACGGGCTGGGGTGGGTTGGATCCCATCTCACCAATCCCTGGGCGTTGTAAATGCTGCTTTAATGTGTGCTGCTTTCATCTCTGGCTCTGTGATCTGCTCCTCTTTCAAGTGAATGCTTTGGGTTGGGTTTTGTTGGGAGCCTCCTGCTTTTTTCGCCTTGAGGTGAATTTGGGTGCATCCAACCCCTCGCTGGTGGCCATGAGCTGTTCACAGCCCAACCTTCCATGGCTCATGTTGATCCCAAAAAGCAGCTGCCTCAATCAATTAAATTAAATTTAATAAATTAAATTTCCAGTCACTTCAAACGTCACCTTCTAATACTGCATCACTTCAGCTCCAACGAGCATCAACTGAAGTTGATAAAAGATTTATTTCTTTCCTTTCTCAGTGGTGAAGAAGTGGAAAAGCAGTTTCCACTCATAAAAGGGATACAATACTCTCTACATATATATTTTAAAAACTTATGGTTCTGAAAGGTTTCCTAAATACCTTGAATTCCATGTTTAGTAGTTGAAATAGTTTTTTGGTAGAATTAAGGATAAAACTTGTGTTGCATAAAATTCCAGTGAAAACATGAGAGTGAACAACATGGCTTTTGAAGTGCTGAGTGCTCTGACCCCACATTAATGAAATCCCATATATTGAATGTTTTTTAATGTATTGCTTAGTTTCCTTTCTGCAGTACCTCTTATGATACATTCTAGGCATGTGACTATTTCAAATTCATTCAAATTATTGTAATTTCCTGAAAATCCTCAACTAGCATTCCTAGGGAAATTCCTTGAGCAGGGACACATGTGCAGAGCAGAGATTTATGGGAGTCATTCTAAATCTGTTGAAGAAATGCAGCCCTGCTCATTCCACAGGGGACAGCTCTGTTAATATTCCAGATATTGCATAAAGCTCTCCAAAAGCCTGCAGTTATTGCACTTCAGAGATCCCCAAACTCTAACAGGGCCCACTCAAAGGCGTGTTTTACATTTCACCAATGTGTTTAGCAGAAAAAAAATGAGATTTGAAAACATTAATAAATATAGTTGGCTGATTTTATGTTGGCTGTGTGGGAGTCTGAACTGGAAATTTAATGTGTAAGACATGGAAGATATGAAAAGATAAGAACTCCAGAGCAGCCCCTCATGACACAGAGTATTTGAAGGAAATAGTGGCAAAAGGTGTTGTGCATTTCCCAACCTTTCCTTTCCCTGCTCAGGCCTTTCCTGGCATTTCCAGTGGCAGCTCTGGGGGGTCAGCAGGGTGTTAATAAAGAAGAATTTAGAAGAATTTCCAAGGGGTGATGGGCCAAATTTTGCTCTCTTGACCAGAGTTCCAGCCCTGCTGGCATTTCTGCTGCTGCTGGTGTCTGACCCGGGGCAGCCTGTCTGGGAATGGGGTGAATTCCTCATTCTTAACCCCAGACTGGGGGGTCCCCCAGAAGGGGCAGTGCTGGTGAGGGCAGAACCTTGGGAATATCCCAGTTTTCCTCAGATCTGGGCACTAATGACACAGGGGAAGGTGTCCAGCTCAGGAGCTGGAGGGGCTGTAAGGTCCCTTCCAGCCCAAACCATTCTGGGACTGCCTGCATTAATTAGAGCCTCAATGTGGAGGATAAATGATGAGAGTGGCTGCAGGAGTGTGAGGAAAATCAGAGACCTCCACGTGGAGATAAGTGGCCTCTGCAGCCTGGAAAAGAGATTTGCAGTCTCACGAGTGCCTGGGAGGATTAACTGAGTGTCTGCCCCCATCCAGGTGCTGGAGAACACGCCATGAAGTTGTCAGAGGCAAGTTCAAAACACACAAAATAGGCACCTCTGCTCTGCTAAATTGTCTGTGATTTGCAAATTAGCTTTTTTGCTCTTGAGTCAGATGTTTGTGGAGGTCTTACCCCTCACGGAGTATTTTTGCTTTACAGGGTGTGATTTGCAGGCTCCTTGTTGACTTCTAAGCTCATTCAATTTATATTCCGTGTCCAAATGGATGCAATATTAACTGGAGTGTCAGATTTTACAGCTGGGAAGGGCTGCAGGTTGAGAAGTGTCAGGGTGGATCCATGAGCTGTCTGTGACAGTTTGAAGATGCCTCATACAGACCTTGAAAAATTGCCATGTCAGCCCTGTTGTTTCATATTTACAATTTTTGGCTGGCTGTGCCTTGGGCAGGGGAGAGCTGTGAATTGGGTGATGATCCTACAGCAGGAGCAGTGCTAGCACTGGGCTCCTGGCCAGAAGGTTTTATCCTAAAGAAAAGGGCTAAGCTGGGGGTGTTTCACAGAGCAGACAAGCTGCAACACCAGACTCATGTGCATAAGGGAATTTTTTGGAATGACACTGCAGTCAGAGAGGGGATTTGAGCTGAGGCAGTAAGAAGGAACCCAAACCCACAAAAATCCATTTATTGGTTCAGTTCCTGCTTAGCTTGAAACCTTGTGCCCTGACCACATCTCTGACATACCTGATGCAATCTGAGGCATTTTTTTATGTCATGTTCATCACTTAAAGCCTCTTAATCCTGGGGATCTTTTCCTCAAAAGAAGATAAAAACAAGCCACCATATTTGTCAGGCTCTTCAGTTTTCACAGAGTTCAGCAGCGTTTTCCTCAGCCCATATTTCCTGGGATGGGTTGGGATCCTGTATTCTCCTGGTGGAGATTTCTGATCAGGATTTCTGCTCTGCTCTCCTTGTTTCCCACCCCTGGCAGGACGGTGCCTCTGAGCCATGGTGTGTGTGTCCTGCCCTTGAGAGGGGCTGGGTGCAGCTGATTCCCAGACAGGAGCCTGCACAGCTGCTGGATTTGGCTACTACAAGGACAGGCCCCTGCATTCTCTCTAGTTCTGCTCGATTTTTAGGTGATTTGGATAAAAAAGCCACCATTAATGCTCAGAGCTTTGGATTTCGAGTGAGCTGCTGGAAGGAAAGCATCTGATAATATCTGTGTGCCAAGGATGCTGGAGGATTTGCCATCTCCAGCCTCTTTTTGCAAGGACAGAGCCCTGGGAGACCACGGAATCATTTCCCCCTCACTCACTGAGGCCAGCTCAGCAACACCCAAAGAAAAGCTTTAGAACATTTTCCAGCAGTCCCTCCTGGCTGCTGGTGCCATGCAGGAGGAAATGCATTCCCTGGCATTCCTGGCAGAGGAGGAGGCAGCAGGGGGAGCAGGTTGCAGCGTGCTGGCCCCCAGTGTGGTTGTTGTTATGTTTTATGTGGTGCTGAGGGGTAATGGGGACCAGATGACGGCGTGGCTGGAAAAGCTCACGGCTCCCCTGCAGGGCTCAGCCCTGCTCCGGCCTGATGGATTCCGGCATTCCAGCAGCCAGGCCCTGATTGGGAACAGATGGGGCCTG
>QUSF01000086.1:305812-321053 GCA_003676055.1 Chloebia gouldiae
CCTGGGAGCAGGCTGCCCTCAGGTGGGCTTCACCTGGGACCCTCCTGTGGGTGGTGGCATCAACCAGAGGACTTGGATGGGGCTTGGAGCAGCCTGGTCTAGGGGAAGGAAGGGGGAGTAGAACAGGATGAGCTTTAAGGTCCTTCCAACCCAGTCTGTAATTCTGGGATGATTTTATGGCTTCTGAGCTCCTGGATTTGCCCCTTGGATGTGGGGCCTGTGCTGAGTGCCTCATTGTTGGTGTAACTCACACCCTGGGACTGAGTTATGCCCTGCACACAAAGTTAGTGGTGTTTAAAACAATATAAAGCAACACTTCTTGAAGCTGCTTGCTTTAAAAATTGCCCTCTCCTTCTATAAATGTATTTATTGTTTGCATACTTTTGTAACCCAAACTGAAGAGGTCAGGCAAAGGAAACTCAGGAAGCTGAAAAAGCTTGGACCCAAAATTTAAAAAGCTGCATCCATTCCTTATTGATTCCATGTTTATGCATGGGTTTGATTCTATTTAGGAAATTTATGAGCATACTTTTACTCCTATTAACAGATTTCATGTAATAGTAAAGGATCACAATGTAAATCAAATAACACATTAATTGTTCCCAGAGCCAGTGACTCTGTGCCCTCCTGCTTCAGCCCAGCATGTGAAGCTGGAATAGGTAACAATTAACAGCTCTGCTGACATTCTCCTGGTTGTATTCTGTTCCTTTTCCCCAGGCACAACCACTCGGTTGTGAACTTTAAAACTGCAACATATCTTCCCTTGTTTCCTGCAGGAGAAAGGAGCTGTTGCTTATTCCCTTGCTGGAAGGCAGAGATGGGCCAAGAGCTGGGCTGAGAAGTGTTCCTTAGCTGAGGAACGTTTCCTTGGGGTTCTGATGAGCCTCCTGGGGCATTTGGTGACTCTGTGGGGTGGGTTTGTGTCTTGTGGTGCTCTTCACACGTTCTCATGTTTTCAAATCCTTTTCTTGTGGTCCTTGGACTCTCCTGCCAAGGCTGAGGAAAGAGGAGAACCTGGCAGATAATGAAAGGAGAGGAGAAAATGGTCTTAAACTGCCAGAGGGCAGTGTCAGGTGGGAGATTGGGAAGGAATTCCTGGCTGGCAGGGTGGGCAGGCCTGGCACAGGTGCCCAGAGCAGCTGTGGCTGCCCCTGGATCCCTGGCAGTGCCCAAGGCCAGGCTGGACAGGGCTGGGAGCACCTGGGGCAGTGGGAGGTGTCCCTGCCATGGCAGGGTGTGGAATGAGATGATATTTAAAGTCCCTTCCAACCCAAGCCCTCCATGATTCCATGATTCTGCTGACAGTGGAATAACTGATATTCCCTGTCCGAGGTGGAACCTGCTGGTTCACCAGGAGCTGCTGAAAGCTGCACGCAGCAAACGTGGGCTGCTGCTCAGCCAGTGCCAAACCCAGCACATCAAACAGAGCAGAGCAGCCCTGAGGAACTGCTCAGCTCGTTCCAGAGCCTGGGAGATCGTCTGGGATGGAGCTTTCTGCAGGGGTAGTGACAAATGAGCGCTGCAGTTTTCCAGGAACTTTGTGCTCAGCCAGCCAGGGCTCTGCTCTGGAGCTGCTGTTGATTCTGGCACGTGTCCTCAGCCCCCGTGTGCTCCTCAGTGTCACCAGCAAAACCTTGCTGAGCCCTTTCTCAGGAGCTTCTCCACAGATCCTTTGCCATTTTTTATTTGCAATATCCAGGCATGTCCTTCCCAGCCCATCAAACAGATCCCACCTGGGTGCCTTTTCTCACCAAGGGCTGCAGTCCTGCCCCTTCTGCTCCCAGGTTTTTTGTCAGTCCATGTGTGTAACTGGGAGAGTAATGGATGTGTTCCAGGGAAGAGGAAGGACAAGCTGCCTGCTCCTCTTCACTTTGGTTTGGGGTCATTTTTAGCTAAGAGTCATTTCCCATCTTGAAACATCAACTTTTCACACACATGGCCCAAGGCCAAGCCTGATTTCTGCTTGAGTGCATGAGTGAAGGTTATTTTAGCATCTGTGAGGGGTCTGCAGTTTGGAAAAGCATCTGTCATCAGCCTCCATGGAAATGTCACTGTGTGCTTTCATGTGCCCCAGGATCCAGGATGGCTCTAATTAACCCCTTTGGCTTCCCAAACTCCTCTGTTACAATGCACTGGCAGGTTTGGGTGAGAACTGGCAGGTTTGGGTAATGAAACTCAAGTTTTCCCCATAGCCAGTAATCCACGTGTGTGCATTTTGTGCCATCATCCAAGAGAAGTGGATTTATGCCCCGTTTTTCCCTGCTGGGGTGTGTTGCTCATGGGCCAGCCATGCAGGGATGTGACTCAGTCTCTCACTGTCCTGGTGAGTCACCGTGGGGAGAAGGGGGAAGGAAGAAAATCCTCAAAGAAAATCTCCTAACTGGAAAAATGAGTTGTGACTTTGGAGAAAACGTAAGCAGAGATGGTTTCTGGATCTCCTGACAAGGAGAGGCTGAGAGCAGAGGCAGCCTGTGTGTCCACAATAGATGGGCTTGAAATGCTTGGTTTTAACATTTTCTATCTAATCAAGTTGTAAGTGCATAGGAGGGAAATGTAGTAAGTTCAGTATTTCGTGTAAACGTGTGACTTGTGAGGAATGAGTTTACCAGAGGTACAAAATAATGCATTGCCAGAACAAAGTGTCAGTGTCCAGATTCTCACTGAAAACACAGAAAATTTAAAAGTGGGATGTTGGAACCTGCCAGAAATGCTACAGAGAGGCCAGGAGGCTGTGAGGCTGGGAGCAAACCTCCAGGAGCTGGCAAAGGGAAACCTCTTCATCCTCCTCGACAAAGGGGTTTGGGTTTGCTGAGAAAACGGCTTCCCACTGCCAGAGGGCAGGGATGGATGGGATTTTGGGAAGGAGTTCCTGGCTGGGAGGGTGGGGAGGGGCTGGGATGGAATTCCCAGAGCAGCTGGGGCTGCCCCTGGATCCCTGGCAGTGCCCAAGGCCAGGCTGGACAGGGCTGGGAGCACCTGGGACAGTGGGAGGTGTCCCTGCCATGGCAGGGCTGACCCTGGGTGGGCTTTGAGGGCTCTTCCACCCCAAACCATTCCATGGTCTATAATATTTAGCAAAAGCAGAATTGTGCATCTCGAGGGCTCCATTTCCAGGTCAAACCATCACCTCAGCAGGGATCCCACAAGTGTCAGCCCCACCTGGCTGGGGCCTGCTAGGGCAGGGGTTTTCCAACAAACTTTTTAAATAGGATAAGGGATACAGAGTTTGGATGGGCCTGATGGTCTGATATCCCAAATGCATCAGAAAGCACAAGGACTACGAACAGCCTGGCTGGGCTGTGCTGCCCCTCCTGCATTTGGCAGTAAAGGGTTACTGGGTAAGCCCTGAAGCTCTGAACACTGAATTTCTCTCCTGCTTTAATGGTGCAGACACATCAGTGCCCTGCTGACTGCAGGAGTGCCCCAAATCCTCAGTGGAATGTTTTCCCACGTGCCTGTGGCACCCCAGCACGGGCAGTGAGATTCCTCTCTGCTTTATAGCTGATTTTAACGTGCCATGTATGTCTTTGCAGACTCTGTTCAAAGCTGTGTGGCAAAGCTGTTCTTCAGCTGTGCCCTGAAGGGCCACTACTGCCTGTACAGCAAATCCAGTTTCACCCTGGTGAGCCAGCAGCCTCCTCTCTGGATCCACATCATGTTCCTGTTCCAGCAGGTGAGGGCCACAGCCACCAGGGCCACCTCTGGGCTGCTCGTGTGCCACTTGGACAAGAGTGGCACATGGTTAAACTCCTTACACACACCTCTAACTCACTGTGACCATTTGTGACCCCTCAGGAGCTCCTTCCACTGGGCTTTGTAAGTTTTTATTGTTCTGTTAAATGCCCCAAATTCAAACAGGCTGGGGAGATTGTAAAGTCTGAGGATAAAAAGGTGGGACCAAAGCATAATGTTCTTATTGAGGCAAAACTTCCAGCTAGGCCCAGGTGCCTTGGAAGCAGCCAGGAGTTGGCAGCGGATTTTAGGGGAGCAGCCCCAACCCCAAGGCTGCAGGAGGAGGTTGGAGTGGCAGAACCCACTGGGGTTTTACACAGAGGTTTGGGCTGAGCAGAATTTGTAAATCTGCTCTGTGCTGTTCTACCACCCTTCAAGGGATTTTCCTGTGTTTAATTTTGTTTCCAACAACAGCCCAGTACTTGCACATGTGTGGAATTTCCTAACAGGTGACAAATAGTGTGAAACTAAGAGAGAACCCTACATTCACACTTCAAGATGCAGCAGGTGGGGTTTGAGCTGAAATACAATGTTCAGTTCTTAACACACAACACTGCAGCTCATCCCATGCTAAGGCAGCCTTGGGAACACCCAGGAATTATCCCAAATTAACACAGTGAGGGATGCTGTGGGTGGAACAGGCTGAATTGCTCTGCCCTGTGTGTTTTCCTAGAAATAAATACTTTTCAAGAACACTGGTCAGTTAATTTAAAAAAATAATAATGGAGAGTTCTACTATGTTTCAAAACACTTGGATAGAAACTGGGAAATTATTAGTGCAGGAGAGCAGGATTAGGCTGGGTGAGTTTGCTCAGACAGAGGAGACAGAAAGTCCATCCAGGAATCCCACGTTTGAAGGACGTTGCCCATATTGTGAAATCAAATATTTGCAGGATGGAAAATCAGATTTGTCGTGCACTCTTATCTTGGCTCCTGTGTGTAAATGCATTCTTTAATTAAAGATCACGGAGGGGATAGAGGAGAGGCACAAATGTTCTCAGCCCCAGTGCTGCTGTGCCACTGCCTGTGTGAGCAGTGATGAACAGAGAGCTTGGGGCTGTGGGGTGCCAGGGTCACTCACGGTGCTGCAGGGCTGGAGCCTCGCTGTCCTGTGGCTCAGGGAGCTCCAGAGGGGACAGCAGCCCCCAGCAAGGTGTCATCCTGTCCTGTGGGTGTCCAGGAGCTGCAGCCTCCTGCAGTCCGTGCTGAGAAGGTCCTGTGGGGTTCTCCTCCTGTGTTTCATCCTGCTCTCTGTCCACTGCTCTCACAAACGCTGCTCGTGCTCGAGGACTGAGAGCTGGAGGAGCTCCAAACAAACTCACAGAACCCTGCAGGGCTGTGAGGCACCTCCTCCCTCTGGCTGGAAATGCCAGCTTTTCCCAGGGGGATGCAGCTCCCCCAGGTCTCTGCGTGGTTCACAGAGGCTCGTGCTGCTGAGTGGTGATAAATTCACATTTCAGTAGGGAATCAGGTCATGTAGTGGCCATTGAAGGGGAATCCTCGGTGAGCCACAGACCTCAGAGATGTGGGATTGCAATAAACTCCAGAAAGCCCAGAGGAAATGAGATGTTTGAAGTTGTATCCAGTTGTGAGCCCATTGATCCATCAGAACTCCCTGGAGAGAGCTGGGCTCACCCCTGGCTGTCCCACTGTGAGGAGAAGATGCTCTTTGGTAACACCTGAGTGAAAAACCACCTGAAATGATTGCCAACCTTTTCTGCAGAGCCTGTTTGCAGAACCTTTGTCTGGACAAAGCAGCTCTGTGCAAGTCCTCAAGGCCCTGTGGGAGAAGACACAGCTCAAGGGGACGCACAGCTTTGAGACTGCCATGATCCAGTCCACCTTCCCACACCAGAAGGTAAGGGGGTACTTCCCTCACAGACTAAAAGAGCAGAAGGACTTGGCCCTGCACTTTGGAACCTTTGCTCTGTTCAGGGGTGTTTTGTGCTGTGCTTTGGAAGGTGCCCAGGCTGGTTCTCCACCCCTCCACTGAACTGAGCCCTGGCATCAGGAGCAGGGATGCTGCACGTGGGTTTGCTCCTGCTCACAGTCTGGAGCTCTGGACTCAGCTCAGCTGCTGCTCTGGGGTGTTGGGCAGCCCTTGGAAGTTCCCCCAGCTAAACACAGCCCTGGATTTTATGGAGTTATTTTGTCTGCACATGTGCCATTAGTTACCCCCATCAGCTGAAGGGATTGCAGCCCAAAGCTCTTTTCTGTCTCCAGGATTTCAGTGAATGCTCTTTCCAAGCTATTAATCAGCTGCTTGGAAAAGGCCACTGTAGGATTGGAAAACAAGTATCTATTTATTCCTGAGCATCTCCATCCAGCTCAGCTGGATGAAATGAGTTGTCAAACATGATTTTAAAACACTCTTTCTCAGAATATTGTGGGCATGAAGATGTCTGGTGGAATAGGATTAAATTACCAAGATTATGGCTGATTTAAAACCAGAGTTTTGTTAGGAACACCTTCAAACAATGTGGTGAAGAAGTGGGAACTTTTGCTGGGGCTCAGAGGAGTGGGGGACCCCCACATCTGAGAGCAGCTTTGGGGCCAGTTTTACTCACAGAGGAGCTGTGCTAAGGCCTTGAGCTGCTGTTGAATCCAGGCCTGGCTCAGCCAGAGGCTTTAGAGCAGCTTTGCTGCTCATCATGGGCTAAACTCGAGCCCCTGGCAAGCTCCACTCATCCAAAATCAGAGTTGGTGCCATGTGAAGGGTTTGGGGAATGCAGAGCACAGGGCAGAGCTGGATGTCACAGCCCTGAGTTCTACAGCACTCCACTCCAACAAACTAAAAATGGAGCCTCATCTCTCTCTCTACAAGGCCTTTTAAGAGTAAACTATCTAATTAACAAATGACACCTGAATTATTTTTACTTTTAACCCAATAGCCAACCACCTGTGGCCTGCAATGGGGGCTTTTTTATCCAATTACACAAAACCACCCAAGGAGGTGAAGAAGGAGCAGCCTCCACCCTTAAACCTCCATCTTGCTTTATATCTATTCCTGTATTCTAAACCCTTAAACTCTGAGTTTTCACCCTGTGACATCACACACTTCTATCCAAACTCCACCCCCACAATCCCAGTTCTGCCATTCCATTCTGGAAGCTTCTCCAGGGCCTCAGGTCAGTGCAGAGTTCTCCTGGGGGTCAGAGCCTGGCAGCACAGAAAGTCTGGAATTCTCAGTGACCAGGGTTCCAAACCCTTGGAGGTCCCACAGCAGCAGAGCTGGGAGGGGGATCCTGCTCTCTGCAGGCTCAGGGATCCAGCAGGGATTGGAGCAGGGAGCAGCCCTGGAGGCTGAGGGCAGAGGGACAGCTGGGACCCCTCTGAGCTGCTGTGACACTGCAGGGTCCCCTCCTGGGCTCTGCTCTTTGCTGCTGGATTTACTTTCTGGTTTGGCTTTGTTTATTAACACAGAACCAAAGTTTGTTCTGCTTTTGTTTACTACTAAGAGCCCAACTTTGTCTCTAGTGCAATTTCCATTCCATTTTCTGGGAATGAGGACTAGGACTGCCATAAAGAAGGTTTTCTTTAGCTTTTGCAATTCCAAAAAAAAATCTGCCTGGAACATTCCCTGCATTACCTAGTCCTTAGTTTCCTCAGCTTCTGTCATAATTGCAATTTGTCATCTCAGAAGTTCTAACAGGACTTCAACAGTGTGAATTATTGGACAAAATTATTGTATTTGTTGGTGTTATTCCTCTGCCAGTAGTCCAGGAAGCAAAATTCTGTGGGTGTGGTTGCTTTATTAAGTACAGCACTTAATTTTCAATGGCTTGAAGTGTGCTGATGCAAAGGCAGCCTCAACATTGCCATATTTGAGACTAAGTTTTATGCATTGTGTTCTAGCAGAGTCTGAAATGCTTTTTCAGGGATGGGGTATTGGGAAGGAATTCCTGGCGGGGAGGGTGGGCAGGCCCTGGCACAGGGTGCCCAGAGCAGCTGTGGCTGCCCCTGGCAGTGCCCAGGGCCAGGCTGGACAGGGCTTGGAGCAACCTGGGACAGTGGGAGGTGATAATTTTTTTCCAATATGGATTCTAAAGCATTTTTCAAACCTGGAGAGTAATGTATGACATCAGTGCTTCACTCCAGACTGAATTCTGAGAAATGCCTTCAGCTGTGGTGATCCCTGGAGCTGCACTGAGGGCCTGGCTCACACAGAGCTCGCTGTGTTCCACTGGGCAGCCTCTCCATGCCACAGAAAACATTTATTTGTTCATTCAGCACGGCTCGAGATGTGCCAGGAGCAAAGCACTTCCAGATGTGGATCCTCCCAGGTTCCCTGGGCTCTCCAGGGCTCCTTATCAAAGCCCTGTGTGTGCCCAGCCCAGGGGGGCTGCCTGAGCTGTCCTGGCTCCTCTGTGCCACCTCCCCGTGGCAGCCCTGGCATGGTGACAGCTTTACTGGCCCCTCAGTGATCCCTTTGTTGCTCAGAATTAACATTTTTGGGCCATGGGTCGTTCTGTTCTCCCCTCTCAGTTCACGTGGCAGAAGGAAGGGCCACGTTGGCACAAGGGGCTCTCTGAGCTTTTCAGGGTGATGGAGCACAGGGATGAGATAAATCTCTCCTCTCCAATTAGGCTTTCCCCAGGCTTCCCCTCCTGAAATAAGTGGCTCCTTGCAGGTTATTTCAAGCGTGCTGGAGTGCAGAGTGGAGCAGGCAGATTTCTGCACTGATATTTCAGTGGGATTTGCTCTCTTTCAGGCTGGAGTTGCCTCGTGGCAGCCACCACCAGATTTTTTGTGGGATGGGGACGCTCCCAGGCTTTCTGTGCAGCCTTGTCCCTGTGTGCTGTCATGTCCTGCCCAGCCTGTGGGCTGCAGAGCCATTGCTCTGCCCATCGTGTGTCCCCCAAGCTGGAGCTGGGGGCAGCACAAGGCACTGGCCATGCTCTGCTCCCTCTCCTTCACTCCAGCTTGCCTGGCAAGGCTGGAATCCTGCTCCCCTCCCAGCCTGTGCAGGGTGATGGGCTGAGAGCCCTGGCAGGGGACAGGGTTTTCCCCACCGTGTCAGTCCGTGTTTTCCTTGGCTGCAGGATGCTGCTGCAGCTCTCTCACCCCACACCAATACTGGGAGGGTTTCTAGGGGCTGGCAGGGCCCTGGGTGTTGGCAGTGAGGGACATGGTTGCTAAACAAACCCCAACGTTTGTGTAGGTGTGAGGTCAGAGTCTGGTTTTAAATAAAATCCCAGGGTGTAAATCACCCTGGACAATGCAGTGGCATTAATTCCTCACAGTGATTATCCTCTACCTTTTCTGTGCCCAGGGCTGCAGTGTTCTGCCTGTCCCTTTGAGCTGTTCCTTGGTGGATGCACTGCCCTGGCTCAGGTGGGGCTGCAGGGACAGCAGAGTGCCCAGCACTGCAGAGTGTCACCATGGAGCCTCCTGGGGCACTGGAACACCCCCGAGAAGGGGCTGGGGAACCAAACCATGGAATCTTTTCAGCTGGAAGAGCCCTCAGAGCACTGAGTCCAACCCTTCCCCAGCACTGCCAAGGCCACCACTGACCCATGTCCCCAGGTGCCACACCCACACTGCTTTTCAGTCCCTCCTGTGACTCCACCACTGCCCTGGGCAGGCCTTTCCATGAAGAAATTTTCCCAATATCCATTCTGAGCCTCCCCTGGCAGAACTAGGTGCCATTTCCCCTTGTCCTGTCATTTATTGCTTGGAAGAGGAGCCAGACCCCCCCTGGCTGTTCCCTCCTGTCAGGAGCTGTGCAGAGCCAGAAGACCCCCCTGATCCCCCTTTGCTCCAGGCCCTTTCCAGCTCCCTCAGCCTGTCCTCATCACTCTCATGTTCCAAGGTGGTTCAGCTGTTGGGAAAAGTGCTGGGCCAGGCTGTTGACAGCAGCATGGAAGAGGAAAAACAAATCCCAGACTCTTCCCAGTCCATAATTCATGGATCAGCTGCTACTGCTGGTGAAGAGAGAGAGACCTGTCCTGCCCAGCTCAGTGCCCAGCTCAGTGCCCAGCTCAGTGCCCTGGCCCCTGGTCCCTCTGCAGGAGATGTGGGAAGGACCCCCTGTGTCCCTCTGGATTTGGGGTTCTGGTGCTTCTTCACCTCATGGGTTTGGTTTCTCTCCTTCCCTCCCAGGACCTGGAGAACGTTCAGATGCACCTGGAGGAAGTGAGGTTCTTTGATTTATTTGGCTACAGCGAGGAGGCAGGAGCCTGGCAGTGCTTCATGTGCAACAACCCTGAGAAGGCAACAGGTACAAGAGGGGTCCTGCCTCTGTCACTGGGGGGCTGCAGTGTGTGGAGTGAAGCTCACTGGCCATGCTGGGTGTCTGGCCATGGTGGGGAAAGGGGAAACCAAACTTTCCAGGGGCTATTTTAATTTGAATTCTCCATTAAACTCATCTTTGGTGAGGAAGTCAGGCCCAAACCTGATTTGGGGTGTGCATAGAGGGACACAACCCCAAATCCGGACCATCACTGAGCCCTGGGGAGTGGGAGAGCTCTGCACCCATCCTCCAGTGTCCAGATACAGGATTGCATCTCCTGGACCACATCCCAGCTCCTCTGCAGCCCACCCAGGTGCCACAAGTCATGTTGGCACGGAAACGACACCTGGTTCCTGCTTTCTTCACTCAGAATTATTTGCTTTAATAGAGTTTGCTCCACCCTGCACATCTCCTTAGGGACATGTGATTAACTCTTATAAAGGCATAATACTTCAGCTGTATTGGAGAAAAGGGTGAGTGGAAAATGGGAAAACCAGCCTTTTCCCCAGGTATGACCTCGTGGTGCCCTGCTTTTGAAGCTCTCTGGCAGCCAGCACTGCCAGATGAGTGCCCTGACAGGCAGAGGAATCTTGTTCTCAGATGCTTTCTGACACTCTGTAAAAGTCTGAGCAGTCCTGGCCAAGAATTTGGAATATTTTGGCCAAGTGTTTGAATAATTGGCTGTTCCAGAGATTTATTCTAACAGTTAGTGTCTCTCCAAACTGCATCAACCCCAAATTTAGGAAGTGGCCAGCTGCTGCTGCAGGCCAGGCTGCCCCTGCTCACTCCATGGGTGCTTGAGCATCTTCTCCTTCCCCAGCTCCTGTGGGACACCAGGACCAGGAAAGAAACTCTGCTCTGAGTTAAAACTTCATCTCCACAGAGCTCTCAGTGTGGTCTCCGCATCACGTCAAGGATGTTGAGTGATGAGGAAAATGAGACTCTTGCTTAAAATGTCAAAGCATAATGAAGCAACCTTGGTCTGAATTTCCAAAGACATTTAACCAGTCCAGCCTTGCCTCACTCCTGCTTTCCTGGCTGTACTGTCCTTTTCATCAGCAATTGCTCTCTTTGTCTCAGTTTAAAAGAATTTTTGTAAGAAAGGCTCCTTGTGAGTATCACGATTTGCCTCTGAGCTCCAAAGGTCTTTAGAAAACCCAGAAGATAAATTCCCTGAATGGGTCATGTGAAAGCTGAGGAAGACAACATGGAAGAGGGAGCTCAGTGGAATAAAAATTTGCAGTGAGTGTCAACTCCACCTTTGTATTGGTGCTGCAGAGCTGGGGCAGCTGGGAAGGGTCGTGGCAGAGTGGGAGACCCTGCAGGGTCTCTCTGGGTTTGTAGGATCTGACACAAGGAAGGATTTGGAAGTCTCCTTGGATTGGTAAGGAATTTAAAGGCTGTGAAACATCTCTTATTTTCATTCCAGAGTGTGAAAGACCCTTTGAAATCTGAAATACTTTTGAGAGGCAAAAAGCAACTTCTTCCTCTCAGCAATTCTGTTTAGCAACTGAATTCCTGTTGAAGAAGGAATTCTGAGGCAAAATTGTTTTCTATTATTGTCTGCTGGGTTTGCTTCATGTGGGGTTTTGTTGCATTTTTTGGATGTCACATTGTAAGATGCAATTTATGCTCCAGACTTGGGCAAACACTGCCTTAAAGGCCTGGCCTTGCCTTGGGATAGAATTCCCAGAGAAGCTGTGGCTGCCCCTGGATCCCTGGAAGTGTCCAAGGACAGGTTTGGAGCAGCCTGGGAGAGTGGGAGGTGTTTCTGCCATGGCAGGGGGAGGGTGAGATGATATTTAAGATCCTTTTCAGCCCAAACCGTTCCATGTTTCTGTGATTCATGTTTGGCTGTAGCTCGGAGGCATTCTGGGGCTGGAAGCTCATCCTGTGTGGAAAGAACCAGTTAAGATGAAGCAAAGTGGTTGATGCACCCACAGTGACAACTGGGGAAAGTTCAGCTCCTTCTCTTGCATTCTTGTGGTGCCAAAACATGTCTTGTACAGCCACACTTTTCCAGAAGTGCTGTTAAATCACCCTGGATTGGCTTTTCGTGCCGCTGAGGAGCAGCATTCCCACAAAGCCTGCTGATCTGCCCTGGGCTCAGGGAGGAACTCCAGCTCACAGCATCCTGTGTTCCATTCCAGCACAGCCACCAGGCACCTGGAGTGCTGGAAAACACCAGGATTCCTCCTGTTGGGACAAGCTGGCTGCTGGGAGCCTCATTCCAACACAACCCCCTGGACTGAGAGTTTGGCTCCACGAGCTCTTGCACAAATCATTCCGCAAAACCACGGCAAGGAATTGAGGGAATTCCAGCTCCTTCCCCCTTCTGGAAGCTCACAAAGACAGGCAGGGACCCCTGGGGGCTGCAGAGGAGCCATGGGCAAGGATTCAGGATTGGGGAAGAACTGAAGGTGTTTGGGAGTTCCTCTGGAAAACTGCAATTCCCTGGGAAAGCAAACATCACCTTAACTTGGGAATACATTTATCTGCCTCCTGCAGTGCCAGCTATCCAGAGAAATGAAGGAGCCCAGCTCTAATCCTGACTGGAAAATCATAAAAAGTGGCATCCAGCAATCCAGGTTTTCAGCAAAACCCAATGTGGTGATTAATGGAAGAGAGCAAATCCATATTCCCCGAGGTTAATTGCATTTATCTGCCACACATTCCAATCTTTCAAGTTCATAGGGGTTTATTATCACTGAGATCATTCATGAATTCTTGTGGAGGATTTTATGTTTCATCAAATTCAAGATTTAAAGCTTTGGGTTTTATCTGTCTCGAGTTAATCTTGGAAGAGTTTGGAGGGTTTTTAACTTTTTATTCAGTACCCAAACTACTTAGAGCTGGATGTGCTGTAGTTCTGCAAAGAAAGCAAGATGGAAATAGAAATTGCAACAGACACATCAGCAGGAGCTACTCAGGGTTAAACTGGAGTCAGTGTGTCTATATTAAGGTGATTTAAGAAAAAAAATGGGTATTTCAAGACCTTTAGACCTTTTCAAACTGAAAGGGGAGAGATTTAGAGAGGATATTGGACAGGAATTATTCCCTGTGAGTGAAAGCTTTCCCACCATGAGGATACCAAGCACTGGCACAGCTTGTCCAGAGATGTTGTGGAGATTTTTCAAGTCCCACATGGATAAATCCATGAGCAGCCCAGTCTGACCCCATGGGTGACCTTGCTTGGAGCTGGAGGAGAGACCCCTCAAGATCTCTTCCAGCTGAGATATTCTGGGACTCTGTGAAGTCAACCGCAAGGAAAATAAGCAGAAGGACTTAGAAAAACACTGGGAAAGAGCTCTATTCTTATCTTGCTTGAATCTCTCTCTCCTAATCAGCCCCTCAGACACGCTGGCATCAGATTCATTAGGGCCACTTTGGAAGCTGCCACCAGAGCTCCCCCGGGCTTCCTTGTGGTTGTGGATACACAGGAGAAGTCCTCTGGTAACACTGCCTAAAGCCACTGGCTCCTTAAAAAGATATCAACATTTCTTAGCAGATCCTGGGTTTGAAAGCTTTTGGCCATAAAAATTCACTTTAGGCCAAAATTGCACATTCACTTCCCTTCTCACATTGTGCTCCTGACCACAAACTATCTCAGTATCATCTGGTCCCTGAGCCTTTTGGGCTTTACCCCTCTTTGGTTGCAGCATGTTACTATGGCTCTGGAATGGGATTGAAGGTGTTCCTGTGGAACCAGGAGCCAGGCAGGGAACAATATTTAACAAAATTGCCAAATTTTTAGTACAGAGAACACTAAAACATGGTTCTGTCCCACTAAAGAGTGTGTGGGGAGAGGGTGCAGCCCCAAATCAGCCTCCTGGGGAATGTATCCCCTTTTGCAGTGACAATATTTAAACAGGGAAAAGCAACCCTCTCTGCTTTCCTCTGTCCCATGCCAGGCTGGGTGCTGTGATCGGTGCTGGCACAAAAATATCCAGAAGAGTTGTGGAGTCGGGGCTGAAGTGGCTGCGTGGAGCAGAGCACGGCCTGCTCCTGCTGTGGCAATCACAGCTGCAGTTCCCCCAGCACTGAGGCTCTGCCAACCCCCTTTTCATTCATCCATCTCCTTCCAAGCGTTCCCTGCCTGCAGAGACAGAAATATTTATGGTCTTTCCTGAGGAAATTGCACGAGTCCACAGTTCACCCCCCGCCAGCCTCGCTGCCAAGGAAAACAGCGCTGGGGGAAGGACACATCCTTTGTCTACAGCTGATGCCTTTTCTTGGAGTTGGTTTGCCCTCTTCCAGATGGGGGCTGGGTGCCTAGAAAGCCACAAAGCCTTTGGCACTCCCTTGGGTGGCACTTGGGCACCCTGGGCAGCTTCGGGCTCAGGAGCCGCCGATGGCAGCGAAGGCTTTCAAGGAAAAGTGGTGCTGGAGGGACAAGGGGCCTGGGAGAGCGGCCAGACAGGGATCACTGCCCCTCTGACAGATGCTGGGATGGGCTCCAAGGCAAACATCCCATCCAAAAATATCCCTGCTCAGACTGTCTGTGCCTGCACTGCCCTCTGGTCTATCTGGTCCTTCATGTCCCGGCCATCGATGTAAAGACAGAAGAGAAAGGAAAAAGAAACTCTTAGGAGACATCAGGGCTTTAAACTGCCAGGGAGCAGGGTTAGGTGGGATCCTGGGAAGGAATTCCTGGCTGTGAGGGTGGGCAGGCCCTGGCACAGGGTGCCCAGAGCAGCTGTGGCTGCCCCTGGATCCCTGGCAGTGCCCAAGGCCAGAAATAGGTGCTGCAGGGCTGAGGAGCAATGGAGAGGTGCAGTGGTGGAGAGGAGTTTGGGATGGCTGAGGGAGGAGGAGAAGAGCTGGAAGAGGGGTGTGGGCTGTCAGCTCCATCTGCTCAGCCTCCCCAGCAGGACACGCTGGGGGCTGAGCTGTGTGAAGTGAGAGCTGAATGCTAGAGGCTGGGAGGAGGAGGAAGGCACAACAACCTTCCTGCCTCACAGCACGAGCCTTCAGCTGTGGAAGGGAGGGCAGCACTGACCCTGGCTGTGCTCCCCTCCCCAGGCGTGAACCAGGACGGGCAGCCCCTGATGGAGGGCAAGCTGAAGGAGAAGCAGGTGCGCTGGAAGTTCATCAAGAGGTGGAAAACGCGCTACTTCACCCTGGCTGGCAACCAGCTGCTGTTCCGCAAGGGCAAATCCGTGAGTCACGGAGCGGCCCTGAGTGTCACAGGGACACCTGTGCTGCTCCCCACAGCTCCCACGGCTGGGCACCCTCAGCCTTCCTGGGTCTGGTATTCCCAGAGCCCTCAGCCTTCCT
>QUSF01000086.1:321397-332162 GCA_003676055.1 Chloebia gouldiae
TTCTGGTATTCCCAGAGCCTTCACCCCTCAGCTTTGCCTCTTCTGGTATTCCCAGAGCCTTTCATCCCTCAGCTTTGCCTGTTCTGGTATTCCCAGAGCCTTCACCCCTCAGCCTTCCTGGGTCTGGTATTCCCAGAGCCCTTCACCCCTCAGCCTTCCTGGTTCTGGTATTCCCAGAGCCTTTCATCCCTCAGCTTTGCGTGTTCTGGTTTTCCCAGAGCCTTTCACCCCTCAGCTTTCCCAGTTCTGGTTTTCCCAGAGCCTTTCATCCCTCAGCTTTGCCCGTGGTGGTTTTCCCACTCACAGGGCAGCCAGAGTGCTGCGCAGGAGCTGTCACTGCTGGGTCCCCAGTGTTCAGGGGACATAAAGACCATCTCATTCCATCCCGCTCCATGGCGGGGACACCTCCCACTGTCCCGGGCTGCTCCAGGCCCTGTCCAAGCTGGGACACTGCCAAGAGCCCTGAGCGTTTGTGAGGCCGGGGCTGGTTCCTCACTGGGTGACCCCTGCCCTGTCCCTGTGCTGCAGAAGGACGAGCCCGACGAGTGCCCCATCGAGCTGAGCAAGGTGCAGAGCGTCAAAGTGGTGGCCAAGAAGCGGCGGGACCGGAGCCTGCCGCGGGCCTTCGAGATCTTCACGGACAGCAGGAGCTACGTGTTCAAGGCCAAGGACGAGAAGAACGCCGAGCAGTGGCTGCAGTGCCTCAGCGTGGCCGTGGCGCAGGCCCGCGAGCGCCGGAGCCGCGAGGCCACCACCTACCTGTAGCCCTGGGGCCACCAAACCCTGCCCCAGTGGCCACCCCGGCCCCTGTGGGGCAGGCACAGGGGGCACGGAGAGCTGCCTGAGAGCCTGAGGGACAATGGCACCGCCAGTGCCACCGTGGGAGCCGCGGCACTCTGCCCCCAGGAGCAGCTGCCACGTCCCCTGGGGAAATCCAGGGGTTTTTCCTCAGCCTGGTGTCCTGACAGCCAGGGAGTGTGGTTAGAAACCCAACCCTGAGGTGCACCAGGTCTCTGGCACTGCCAAGACAATGCCAAGAGTGAGGACTTTCTGCTTTCCTCAATCAACTCGATGTAAAAAGTTAATTTTCCTTATTTAATCCCGGTGGACTTTATCCTTTTGTTGTTTATATGCGTCTGTGCTGCTGCTTTCAGGTTGAAATTGGGAAAGTGAAAGATTTTGTATGGCTGGAAAATAATTTTAAATATTTAATTGGTTTTATTTTCCCTCTTTTTTCCCCCGCCTTTGCTCTACTTTGTAACAAATGTAATTTTTCAGTTTTCCTTTTTTGTTTTTTAATTCTCTTCTACATTCTGTAACTTTTCAAAATTTCTGCAAATCTGGAAAATTCCCAGTTTGTTCAATTTTCTTTGTTACTTTCAAATGATCCCAAGGAAGTACTGTAGAAGAGACTGAAAGGAAAAGAGAGGGGCAAAAAAAGAATGAGAAGTCTGCAAGTGATGAAAGGAGCTCAGAGATCATTCAAGGCTGAGTAGAAATAAAATTTGACATTTTCCAACCTAGCAAAATGTATCTTTGGCAAAAAAATGTTCCTGGAAATGTGGAAAAATGAGGAAATACTGGGTTTTTTTTCTGTAGCTTCTATGCAAGGGATGCACAGGAGCAGGGATGATCCTGGCCTTACCCAGCCTGGCTGTGCAGTGCGTGAGGAGGAGGATGGGCCTGAGGCTGGAAAGGGAGAGGAGGGAGTGGGAGCTGAGGGATCTGCCAGGGTGGTTTGCTTCCTGCTCCCTTGCTGTGGTTGCTGCACAGGTTTCTGCCTCAAAGCTGGGAATGTTGTCCCACAAAATGCAAATGTTTGTCCTTGGAGTCTGGTCCCTCACAAGCACTGAGTGTTCCTGGCGTTTGTCTCCCTGGCTGCCAGAGCTCTGTCGTTTGTTGTCCTGACAGGTGAGATGCCAGTGTTTGGGAATGAGCAATTACCCAAATTAGAATGAGGAAAAATTAATTTCTGGCAGCACGGGAATGCCTGAGCTCTGCTGCCTGTGCCTCACAGGACTGGCAGCTGCACAGAGGAGTCCTCAGCCTGATCCACCCAGACACCCTCAAACCTTTGGGGAGACACCCGGGACCTTGGAGTGAGGAACTGCCACAGCCAGGGAAAGGGGAATCAGGCTGAACTGCAGAGGCTGTTTGCCTTCTCCTCTTGGGCAGTGTGCACTCCTGGGGAACTCTGCGTTCCCCTGCTTGGCTTTGTCCCCAGAATTTTGAATCACTTCCCATTATGGTGGCCCCAGGGAACAGTGGTGCTCCAGGGGACTTGCAGGAAGATGGTGAGGCCACAGGTGGGCTCAGCACAGGGCGCGCAGGGTGGGGAGCAAAACCAAAAATACTCAAAACTGGCTCCAGACTTCCCAATGCTCTTGGGAAAGGCATGAAATGTTCAGATTCCCAAAGATCATTGTGTCAACTACAACTACATGGGGATGGGTGTCAGATCCTGCAATGTGGCAAAGAAGAACCTTGTTAAAGCTAAATTTAGCCACAGAAGATATGGAAGCGCAGCAGGGAATAGCAGCAGGGCAAGGGTGAGGATGGAGATGAGGAAAGGAGATTTCGCCCATTTTATCTTCAACACCTGGACAACAAATCCTCATCTTACCCTCAGGACAAAGCACTGAGTCTGTGGGGAATGAAGTCAATTCATAGGTGAGAACTTGAAATTTATCACCAGTGAATCCTGCAATTCACTCTGAGTTCACTGATAACGGTGAGTTTGGCATCAAAACCAACTTTTACACATGAAATATTCTGTTTCCTACCCTCAGAGCCAAGCCTCAGCCTGCCGCCTCTGAACAGTGTCACTGATGTCGTGGTGTCACCAATGGGCTGCACCTGGTGTGTGGGACCAACACAGCTCTGTGTCACCTGCTGTCCCCAGGCCTGTCCCCAGGCACTCACAGCCTTCCTGTCAACCCCAGCCTGATGGCAGCAATATGGAATGCACTGCTCTGGAGTCACACACACCCTGGGTGCCATGCCAGGAAATAATTCCCTAAAATAGGGAGCCCAGCCACACTTCTCCTGACTTCAATTAAAACTTGGAGGAAAATAAAACAGAAATTCAGCTGGCAGCTTCTTCCAGTCACCCTCCTAAAAGGAGAAACACAGAGATCATCAATGCAGCTTAGAATGAGAGCAGGGAACTTCTCAAGAAAATGTGTAAATAGATTTTGTTGGTTCCTTTTCAAATAACATGTATCGGAACAGTTTGGATTTAAATATTCAAAACATTTTGGATTTAAATATCCAAACCAATTTGGATTTAAGTAACCAAAATATTTTGGATTTAAATATCCAAAACATTTTGGATTTAAATATCTGAACCACTTTGGATTTAAGTATCCAAAACATTTTGGATTTAAATATCGACCAGGAACATGTTGGCAGCTCTGATTGTGCAGTATTTTCTCTGTTGTTTTGCTCATTGTTGCAGGAACCATCCTGGCCCTTGGCAATGAGCATTGAGAGCTCATGGAGGCTCCTTGGGCACATCCTGGGAAAAGGGCTGGATGCAAACAACCTCCTCAGAGCCCACAGCTCCAGGACTGTGCCATGGAAGAGAGCTCCCAGTCCAAACCAGCACCCCCAGTCCCTTCCACACACTGGGGGCACAGACCCAGCTTTAGGGTTTAACCTAAACCAACCCAAAATCTGGCCCTGCTCATTCCTGAACATGAGCAATTTCCAAACCCTCCAAGTTTCATAGATCAGCTTTGCTTCTCTAGGAAACAAATCCTGCAAAATATTGGCTCCCACTTCCATGAGCGGGTTTCTGCAAGGACACCAATCCATGTTTTCCTGAAAGAGCTGATGTCCCCCGTGACTCCACGGCTGCATCCCGTGCATCCTTCAGGAATCTGAGTCTGGGTGAGTGTGTGGCCTCAGGAACACCCAAAACCAACTGGGCTCAGCTGGGAGTGATCCCAGGGCTCTGGCAGGGAAGGGCTGGCTCACACCTCGGACTTTGTCACCTCCCCTCGTGCAGGGGGGACAGAGCTCGGGGCAGCTGTCCCCTGGCAGGGTGGGAGCAGCCTGGCTTCCAGCTGCCTGCAATCCACACAGTCCCCAGGGAATCTGCTGCCAGTGGGATCAGGCTGGATGGGATTTCCTGGAAATGGGAACCATAGGCTGTGCACTGCCTTCCCAGGGCTACTTTGTGAGAGCTGAGCCCAGCTCTGGGAAGCTTCCCAAGGAAATTTTACCCCACAGCTCCCCCCTCCATCCCAAACAAAGCATTCCCCAGCGTGTCTGATGGGATGGAGGAGAGCAGGCGAGGAATGCTGAGGTGTTGCACGCAGGCCTCGCATGCAGCACGGGGATAAATGGAATAAGCTGGACATTATTTTTCCAGCCGTTCCAACTCCCAGCTCAGCCACCCATGGGACTAACCTTGCCTGCTTCTTGTTGACAAGTCCTCTAATTCATCCTGATGCTGATGACTAATATTCCTTGGGTAAAATCCTTGACCTTGCTGAGGTCAAATGCAAAACTCCTATTAACTCTAATAGGGCCAGGATTTTCCTCGGATCCCTGCGTGTCCTGGTGGTACCTGTCCAGCTTCCTGCACTGCCCAGCCTTGGCCAGCTGCAGGAACACAATCCCTCCCTCCCCACCGACAGACCTGCAGCACCCAGCTGGCAGCCAGGAGTATTTTGGTGAGAAGAGCTTCCCAAACCTTTAGCAGCATCAGGAGGCAGCTGTGCCTCCAGCAGCCAGCACCGAGGCCATCCCGTGGCACCTGTGGGATGGGACCACCCGGCAGGGTCGCTTCTGCTGTCTGGGGGCAACGACAGAATTCCTGCAGCTTCTGTGCTCCAGTGGCAGGAGGAAATGAGAAATGGGGTTTGATTGGGTTTTTTTCCACAGAAACAATAGAGACATGCCTGCAGCAGTTAGGAAGGGTTTACGTTGCACCTGTGAAGGAGCAGGACATTGATTAATTAGATGTCAAATTACAGCTACATTGAGTTGGCTCAATTATTCCATAAATCTCCCTGTTGTCTAATTAGGCAAAGAAAGAAGCAATCAGACTTGATTCGTTTGACTGCTTCATTGAAATGACCTGGAGCTCTCCAAACAGTTTGTGCTGGGGTTGGTTTTGCCAGGACATGGATGTCCCTGGCTGGCCCCACCTGGGACCCCAGTGCCCCAGCCCAGGGTCTCTGTCCCACCCCAGTGATCCCAGCCCCTCCAGGGGATCCCCCAGGCAGCCCTGACAGCTCTCACGCTCTCTCGGGACATCACAAGATTTAGATTTATTTGTTTCTACAGATGTGGATACTGTAATGTAAGTGTTATGTCCATCTTCTCTGGATATGGACTCCCCAGCCCTGGAGGTGTTCAGTGGGGCTGGCACAAACCTGGCATAAAGAAAGATGGCCCTGCCTGTGGAACAAGACAGTCTTTGGGTCCCTTCCAACCCAAACCCTTTTACGATTCCACAAAAATCCTGGCATTTAAGTAACTGCAACTTTTAGGACACACCAAAATCCCTTGGTTTTTTTAGGACAGAAGTAAAGATACATTTACACAATAGCTATTGTTTGAGAGCCAAGATTTGCCTCCTGATCTCTGCCCCTGCCCCTCCCTTCCAGCTCCTCCTCAGCAGGAAAATCAGCGTGGCCCTGTGGTGGCTGTGTGTCCCAGAGGGGCCGGATGGGGACACTGGGTCCGAGGGGTCCCTCCCAACCAGGCCATGCCTTTGCTGGCAGTGCCACAGCAGGTGGCTCCTTGGGCTCAGTGGCACCACGGCCACCCCTGGGCACTGCTCAGCCACTGCCTTGGATGTGGTTCCACCACCCAGAGCGTGGGTAAAGGTCGTTGAAAACCCAGGATGACAGAAGAGACGCCAATGCCTCCGGGTTAGGAGCAGAAATCCCTGGTTTTCACTGGCAGCTCCTCGTGGAAAAGATGCGTCTGTGAGAGGTTTTGTTTGTAGGGATTTTGTAAAGGGTAACTCTGCGTCACCACGAGCGCTCCCGGCAAAGGCTCCGGGTGCCTGTGGTGGAAGCAGGCTTTTCTGGGGTAAAAGCAGGAGAAGGCCACGTGTCCCAGAGCAGGGCCCAGCCTGGCTGAGCTGGGGGCCTCCAGCCCAAGGGAAAACATTCGTGACCAGGGTGTTGTTTTTGCTTTGAAGGACACAAGTGTGAGGATCCTTTGCTCCGGTGCAGGTGGTGTTTAGGCAACAGCAGATTCTGTTTTTCCAGCTGTCCATGACTGTGCCTCAGCTCAGGGAGTCACAGAATCCCAGAACAGTTTGGGTTGGAGGGGACCTTAAAGACCACCTTGTCCCACCCTGTTCCACACCTTGCACTGTCCCAGGGAGCTCCAAGCCCTGTTCAGCCTGGCCTGGGACACTTCCAGGGACAGCTGCTGGTTCCAGAAGTCCCTCTGTGTCCCACTGCCCAGCCAGCAGGGAGCAGGACAATGCCAGCACCAGGGAAATCATGGAAGCACAGTGTCCACTAACACCTTTGGGCTGTTGCTGATGTTTTAAAGCCACAGTTCCCATCAGGCCTGGTCACTGAAGAAGTTCAGAGAGGTGCATCTTGTTTTGATCACTACATTTTGGGTTGGGGAACACAGCTTGACATTAAATCCAAAAATGCCAGAAATGCCTTTTGTCCACCAGTGGTTTTCAGCAGCTTGTTAAACACTCACAGATTGTTTGGGCAGCCTAAACCCTGATAGGCCTGTGATGGAGACAGCTTTCCTTTACTTGGGCTGATGTGTGAGGTTACACAGCTCTCACTCCCTCAGCCATCACTGCATCCCAAAATGTGGCTTGGGAAAAACAGAGTGGTCAGCTGGACTTTGCCAGATCTGTCTGGAACATTCCCATTAATCACTGAGCACACAAGGTTTTCTGGGCTCCTGGGGAGGTGGGCATGGAGAGGAGAATGCCTGGCTCCCTGTGCTGACAGAGCTCCAGCTGCAGGCGTTTAGGCAGTAATGTGCAGGTGGCAGAGAGATAAACAATGTGGGCATGGAGAGGATGAGCAGGATTTGCTGATGGAAGGAGGGGGTTGTGGCTCAGGACTGCTGGGTGGGGAGATTTTTTGGCTCACAGGCCAAAAATGTAGAGTGGGAAAAGTCCACCTTAAAGAACAACATGCTTGGCTTGGATCCATGAAGCTCCTGGATGTGCTGGAAGCTGGGTGGTGACCTGGAGAAAGCCAAGGTGTGGCCTGCTTGGTCTTGGACTCCTTGAGAAGAGTCCCAGGAGCAGGATGTCTGCTCATATCCAGATGTTTTGGGGTTCAGGAGGTCCCAGCTGGTCCCACTTCCATGCTGTGCTGCTGTGCCAAGGGAAGCAGGTGAGTGTCCAGCACCGGGGCTTTGGTGTTATCCCAAAGGAGCCAAGAGCTTTAGGGACAGCCTTGCTCTGCTCCAGACATAGAGGGGAGGAGAACTCAATACTATGGGGGAGCCCAGGCTGTGAAATCCACCCATCTGAAATCCTAAATTGATTATTTTGGTGTGGTGTGGGCACAGGAGAGCCAGAGCTGCTCCATGCATGGCTGAGGTGCTGGGGCTTTCAGCTGGCTGAGCCATCCAGCTTTTCTGTTCAGCTCCAGTGCAGCAAAAATGGTAATTATAGTAAATTGTGACTTTTCTGATAAAGATGTATGCAAATGGACTTTAATGGGAACAATTGAATTTTGCTGATCCCTTCTGGGGCTCCACTGTGGCACCAGAGTAGATGTCTGGCACGGTTTGGGGGCCGAATCACCACAAGTCTTGTTCTGCTGCACAAAAGGGTCAGAAGGGATTTCTTCCAGCCTTCCTGGCAATACCTGCCGGCTCAAAAGGACCATAAAATCAGAATTAACACATTTTGAACTTGACATCATCCTGTATCAGTACAGTCCTATTTTCAACTAGTGCAGGAGAAATGTGGAATTTCCCTTCTACAAGACCCCCGAGCTTCCCACCCTGTCCCTGAGCCCCTCGGCCTCGCTTCCCTGCTCGGGGAGGATCAGAACTGCAGGAGCCACTCCTGACTCCTCCTCTGGCAAAGCTGCTGCACACAGGCACCAGACCGTGGCTGCTATTTGGATTTTTTCTCCAGTTTAATTCACCTCAAAATTGAGTTTTACCTGAAGTCATACACAGAAGTTAGGAAGTTTTGGGGTTTTTTTTTTTGCAGTAAAGTGCTGCCTCCTGCTGGGTGCAGGGCCCTGTAAAAGAAACTGCTCAGTAATTTCTTATAGAGGACTTCTCTCACCTGAATTTTGGAAGAGGCTTTGCAGAGATTGCTGAACGTTATTATTACATACACTTGCCAAACCCCGTGGTTTTAATAATTTAGGGAAATACTAGAAAATTATATTGTGAGTCTTTACAGAAACTAGAGAAAGCTTAAAGCATCTTTAAGAATCCCCTAGTCCAGACTCTGATCTGTTCCAAAAATGAGTGACAGAATTACTCAATAATGTCAACTAAAAGGAGATTTATATTAAAGACAAGCCTTACTCTAATGTATGATACTGCACACTGGGGGGCAACTTTGCTCATAAAGGCAGAAATCCTTGTTTCTGTCAATCCTTGAATAGACTGTCTTCCCACATTCTCATAAATTACTTATTAACATGATTTTTAAAAATTAATTTTATTCCTTTGTGTGATTCCCTTAACTAACAGGAACTGAAAATATTCTGAGATATGGATACCCCAGACTAAATTTACACACCAGTACACCCTGGCAATGTACACCTTCCCTATGCTTAAGTGCCAATTTTCTCTGGCTGCTTTGGGGATGGAGAGCTTATTGATGACACCAATAACTAATTATTTCAAATAATCAATTTATTCTATTTACAAATGGCTCATGGGCTGTCAGTGGCAATATCTGGGTGTGATTAATATTGCTGTTGTTGCATCAGTAAGAAAAATCTTGCCCATATATTCTCACTTTGATTTTTGAGGGGACTCCTTTTCCTGGGGAGGCTCTTGCTGTTCGTGTCCCTTTTGCCCGTCCCGGGATGGAAAGGGTGACACAAATATCACCATCCTGAGGCTTGTCTGCAAAATCCCAACAACCCACTAGATGGCAAACAAGCCCTTGAAAAAGCGCGCCAATACTGCCGTCTTATTTAAACAAAACCCGTGAAATTCACCAAATCGGTAATGGAGTTATATTTTGGCTTTTAGTAACCCCACACTACAGTGAAGTCTGTCAAAAAAACCATTCGTAAAATATAAAATTTGAAGGTGTTTCACATTCTTGAATGCTTAGGCACAATACGAGTTTTTCCATGGAATGGTTTGGGTTGGAAGGGACCTTTATAGGGACACCTGGACTGTCCCAGGGCGCTCCACCCTGCGAGGGAGGAATTCCTTCCCCACGTCCTGAGTTCACCCTCTCACTTCTGTCAGTGCAACACACACCTCAACGAGGCTGTGCTGCTTTTCTGCCCTGCTCCCCCCACAAGGACAGGATTTCATGTTTTATTGCAGCCAGCGGGGAATTTGCCACTGATTCAGAGGTCACTCAGATACTGCAGGAGAAGGAAAGTCAGAGCAGTGGATGAAGAGGCAAGGACCTGATGGCCCTGATCTTTCTGCTGTGAATCATTCTCTGAGGAGGAAAAAATAGCATAAAAGAGCTTTTGAGGCTAAGGAGACACTTGAAAATGCTCTAAAAGCAGAACAAACTTGCAAAGCCAAAAAAAGCTTGAAGGGCTCACAGACCATGACAGGAATTCATTCCTGCAGGGAGAGAAGGGGCCAGCTGACATCACCCCCAGCTCTACCCTCGCTCTGCTCTGTGCCCTCCTTGCTTTGCCGACTGGTATTTTAACATTTTAATGACAGAAGTAACAGCTTGTTTAATGTTAAAGCAGCTTTTTTTCATGTATACACAAAAAGAGTTCTTCCTCACGAGCAGAGCAGTGAGCTGTGGCCACAAAAACCCAGCAGCAGAGCAGGAGAAGGGTGTCAGAGCCCTTGCAGAGCAGATCTGAACAGCCCAAGAGCCTTCCTGGCTCCTGTGAGCGTGCACACAGACAGCGCTGCTCTCCTGACCTCGCCTCACCCTCACCCCGTGCTGATGGCAGCTCGGGAAATGCAAATGTGCAAATGGCGAAGTGGTGACAGATTTGCTCGCTATTTCCATCAGGTGAAGCATGGCTGTAGCGGCTGTGTCTGTGCAGGGGAAGCACCTGTGCCGCTCCGTGGGCTGCTGCAGCGCGGCGCTTCCTTCCCCGTGATCTGAGCAGAGGGTTTTGGTGACAGCCCTGTCCCCCGCAGCAGGATGTGGCCCGGGTGTGCTCACACGGGGCCTCTCGGGGCTCACAGCCACGCTGTGTCCCACGAGCCTGCCTGCGACAGGCACCTGCAGCTCTGCTGCACAGCAAGGTGGGAGTGGGGTGTCCCTGTGGGGCTGGGGTGTGTCCCTCTGTGGGGCTGGGGTGTGTCCCCCTCTGGGGCAGGGGTGTCCCTCTGGGTCTGGAGTCACCCTCTGGGCCATGCCAGGGCTGCTAACACAGTCTGGGAAATGCCCCACGGCTCCCACTGCCCGGAGCCTGAACAGCGAGGCAATTCCTGGGGAAAGCTATTCCATCTGAAACAGCCTTGACTCGGGAATGCTCACCTGCGCCCAGCCTGCTGGCCCAGGTCAGCACAGGTGATGCTGGGCTCTGCAGGCCGAGTGCCACAGTCATGACAGGACCTGACACTGCACTTGGTGGCTCGTCCATGTGCACGTGCTCCTCAGCTCCTGGAGGTGCCTTTGTCCATG
>QUSF01000086.1:352162-372598 GCA_003676055.1 Chloebia gouldiae
TTGCCGGGGCTTCGAGCGGGAAGGGAAGGGAAGGGCGGGCGCCGCCATTGTGGCGGCGGGAAGGGCGTGAGGCGGACGGGGGGGGCGGCGGCGCCTCACACAAAATGGCGGCGGCTGGGCCCGGCCACTGACTCGGCTCCTTCTCCCTCCTCCTGCTCTGCCCTCACAGGTGGCCATGGCGACGGGGCAGGTGCTGTTCCATCGGTTCTTCTACTCCAAGTCCTTCGTCAAGCACAGCTTCGAGGTGAGCGCGGCCCGGGGGGGCACCGGGAGAGGGCGGCTGGGGCGGCCACGCGCCACGCAGGCCGCTCGCTTCGGGCCTGGCGGGTTTGCTTCTTAGTTACGTAATTCTCACTTTATCTGGGTTGAAAATTGCTTGCTCAACGGAAACCGGGCTTCTTTTCAGATTGTTGCTATGGCCTGCATCAATCTCGCGTCTAAAATCGAAGAGGCGCCTCGTCGGATAAGGGACGTGATCAACGTGTTCCATCACTTGCGGCAGTTAAGAGCAAAAAGGTAAGATCAGCTTCGTTATGAGCATAAGCACCTGTTACCACTAATGTACGCTGCAGTTCTCAATTCACAGTATTTTTCCAGGCTAAGTTCAACGACCTAAAATTGAGAAGGGAGTGCCCGTTGGCTGCTGTGTAGGCAGTACAGTGCAATCTCGGCTGCCTCTGCTTTTGTTCACTTGGTAGACCCGTTTTCGTTGTTGATTTAGCTACGAGTTATGTTTGGCAAGTGTTGGTTCTAGTTTTAGGACCATGGTTGTAGTTTCAGGTTTGTTGGTTTTTTGGCATCTCGTAGGTAGTGTAAGATAGTTTTAGGTGTGTGTAGTCAATTAGCGAGTTGCTGTGTATTCTCCAGCTTTTTAACCATATTTCGCAGTTCTGATGGTTTTTTTTCTCGTTAGTTTTTGGCTGTCCAGGTGTGGTTGTGATGTTAAGAAAATACTTATTAAGAAGAAGCTGAACTTTCAGTGGTGACAATGTTGCCTTCTAGAAAAAGCCATTTTAGAAAGTACCTGAAAAAAGCCTGGTTTGGCCTGAGGTGTTTGCAGCTGTAGTGGTGAGGGAAGAGTAATTGAGTCTGGGAGGCTGAAGGCATTTTTAGGTGCAGAAAGTGAGAGCGGCGTTGTTCTGGTGTGCTTGTGAGGTGCAGTGGGGGCTCCCCGGGCCGTGTGCACGTGGGGTGGAGCTGTCCCAGTTCTGGGTGCCCAGTGCTGCTCTTTGTGTGTAGAGCAACACTTTTCATTTGTAGAGCAAATAACCGGTGCGTTGAAAGGAAGAAGGTGTGGTTGAAGAGAAAGAGTTCTTTAGGTTGCTGTTAAACACAAAATCTATTTAATTCTGTCGGGCAGCAGTGTCACAGTCTGGGACTGGGGACTTCAGCTTTGCCTCTGGTACCTGATTGTTTAAAGTTTCAGGTACTCTGTAGTTACAAGAGGATTTTGTTTCCAGCTGCAGTGTTAAACGCACACTTTATTTCCCTGTCCTGTGTCACCAGGTGACTGCTGGAATTTAAACTCGTGTCGTGCAAGCTTTTCTGAGAAACACAATAGAAATCCCTTAGGGAAGCCAGCTGTTTGTTGGTGTCTATCCTGGTCATGCTTCTGTTGAAGGTAGAGCTTTGGCTTTTACTGCCTCCTCATGGTGTTGTCCTAGTTAGTTGTAGATCCAAGAAGGAAGAGTTGGTGTTACACTTTGGAGTTGAGCTTTGTGCTGTGTGGCCTTTAAAGCTGTTCTCCCCGATGGCCCAGAGAGAGCTGTGTGAACTTATGCCAGGTGTGAATTCAGTGGGATTGTGTTCCCTGGTTATTAAGGGAGTCTGGTAGTTGGAATTGCTGCAGCAGGCTCAGTGATTAGTAATGTTCTGGCCTCTGTCCAGGCAGTGAAGGTTAATTAATCATATGCCTTGCTTTTCTTTGCGATGAGAATACAAATTAGTTGTTTCTTTGTGCTGTGTGAAGGATCAGAGAAACTGAACTTAACCTGTGAATTTAAATCTTTCCAGCTAGCCTGTTCCAAATCCCAACTTGTGCATGTTACGTGGTGCCTAAAGTGCATCATGTCCAGAGAAATCGTGCACTGCTACCCTTTATTTTCGGGAGAAATGGGTATTGTTGCTCTGCGATTCTGAGTGAATCTGCATGAAATTAACCTTAAAAATGCTGCAGTCTGACATTCAGACTTGCACACCCCCCCTCCCCGTTTTTTTTTTAGCAAGCAGGATGTAAACATTTTTCTGTACTTTTTACAAGCTGACAATTCCATCACCTGTACACGTTATTAACTTCAACTCTTTTTTCCCTTGCAACCGACTATACAGCGACCAGCTACATTTACCAAAGCCTGGGTGATGTGGAGTGGTACATAAAGATGAAGCTGTCGTCATGGCAACAGTGAGTGAAGTATCGAAAATCCCCAAGGAGAAGCCAGTGCTCTGAGCATAGGTCACTGGAATCGGGGGACTAACAGGTTGGCCGCTGGTGAACCATTTGGAAGAACTCCTGTATCTTGTTATAAGCTTTTTTCTTTGCTGTCCAGGTTTTTAGAATACTAGCTTGACTTTTTTTATTTTTATTATTATTTTTTACTGAAGCTAACACTTAGGCTGTAGTTAGTCTCTCACACACAACCCAGAACTGAAACAGGCTGCTGTACTTTCTTTTTTAGTCTAGCATTTCTGTTAACTGAAGCTCTTAACCTGCACACGAATTTGGGGTAGTTTGGGTAGGCTTTGCTTTCTTTCTTAACCAGTTTTGGGTTCTTAGTTCCACTTTCTGGCTCTGTATAATTGCAGCTTGAATTCACAGTAAAACAAGGGTATGGAAGTCTTGAATTTGTACATTTTTATAAATTATGATGTAAGCAGTCCCTTCTATGTACCTGTTTGCAGAACTGGGAATTGCATTGGAATTGTCTTTTTATGAGACATGTAGTCGACCGAGGTGGTATTTCTAATGCTGAGAAGTAAGAAAAAGCTAAATAAGTGTTTTGAGCAAGCATATTTTCTTTGGGATCTTTGACGAGCGTATGTGATGTAGAACTGCATGTAAAAATGTTTGTGTGCATGGAGAAAAGCTCGTACTATGGAAAAACTGCTTTTTAAATAACTGTGTGCCAAAACCTCTGTTCTGAGCAAAGTGCAACTGTTGTTTAACTTGTAGAATGTAGTTTGAAGTTGATTTTATTTCTTTTAACTGTGCCTGAAAGCTGCAGAAGGTCCTGAGACTGGAAATGTGACTCGAGTGGAGTGGTGCCGTAATCTCACGTGGTGCTTTGAGGTGCTCAGTCAGCTGTTCTCACTCAGGGGCCCTGCGCTGGGGCTGCATTAATGACACACGGCCTGGCCTTAGTGCCCTCAGACTGCCTGCACAGCTGTGCTGCTTGTGGTTGTGCTCCTGGAGACAAGCAGAGAACTGGTGTTCTTGCACTGACCAGCATATCAGATCTCTGCTCCTTGAAACGGGGTGCTGGCGCTCTGCTGTATTGTATTGCTGTGCTCATTAGGAACAGAACTCCATGCAGGGCACTGTTCCTCCGAGTACTAGTCATGCCAAAGACATCAAAGTTTAATATTGCACCAAATGAAACTGCAGCTCCGTGGGGAACTTAGGTCTCATTTGTCAGAGTGATTTTTAAAATACATATTTGTAATTTATTTATTGTTACAAACACATCACAGTGTGTGTTAATCTTCTGGGTTGTTACACAATCTAAATCCCAATCAAGTTTTACATTTTAAGTGTTGGATTGACTTCCCAGAGGGGCCACTGTGTGCTCTCTTCTTAAAGATGAAGTTTTGCCTGGAGCTCTAGTGCTGGTCTGTATGAGCAGAGTCCAAGTAGGAACTTGTAACACTCCTTGGCTATACACGGTTTGAAGCTTATATTTCATATATGAGCTTATAAATTCTCTTTCTCCGGTTTGTTACTTGACCCTAAGATAATTCTTGGATTGAGAATTAAGTGCAGCAAATGCACTGGCAAAGTTCCTCTTTATTCGTAGTAGAAAACAAAGAAGTTTTTCAAAGGGGAATCTCTGAAGTTTCTAACTTGTGAATAATTGTTTACCAACATTGCAGAGTTTATGGCAGAAGTATTAAATTGGTGAATCAATGCAGTGGAGAGCCTGACCTGTAATAAGGTGCAGTAACACACTTAAGTCTCCTGCAGATTTTTATTTTTCCATGAGTGGATAAAAGGCTGTGTTTGTCTGGAAGTCCTGTCTGTATAAACCGATGGCTTTCATGGCTTCCTTAGGGCTGTAGGACTTAAAGCAGTGTGGGACAGCAGAGACAAGCAAAGCACACTTGGCATGTTGGGTTTCCTGGCCCTGGGCTGTGGAACCTGGGCCAAGTGTGAGCTGTTTTTGCTGATCTCATGGCCCTGTGCAAGGACAGTGAAAACTTAAATACAGCAAAGGCTCCCATCCGTCCTGCTGCACTTGTTACCTTCCTGCCAGAGCTCTCAGGGAATGCAGGGACGTGTGGAAGGTGGCGTGGTGGTGATCCTGGGCAGTTCCACTGGAGATGGTGGTAACAGACTGGAAATCACGGCTGTCCTGTGTGTAACCCGAGATCTCCCACCCGTGCTGAAGCCTGCTGACAAACAGCCTGGACACCTGAACTGCTCTGGGTGCTGCTCTGCAGATCCTGTTAATGCCAGTGATCTGGAGATGAGATAGTGGAGAGCAGTACTGAAGGCAGTGTTTTCAACACCAGTAAAATTGATGGGAATGAGCTGGAAGTGAATCAGCTTCACTGATGGGAAGAGCTCAGCTTGGTTGTTCACTGTCCCACTCCAGAGTGCTGTTCAGCCTGTCTCTGTAGTGCTGAAGTGTTGGACACAATCAGCTCCTCACTGACGTAGTTAGCCTAAAGAGGCTTGAAAAGCTTTTCATTTTCAGTTAATTTATGGGGAGAAAGGAAAAACAACCACAACCATAAACAAAAGAAAAAAAAATCTCCCGATTTTTGGTTTATTTAGAGGAGCTGAAATGAAAAACTTTGTAAACTTGCCCTGATGAGTGGGAGTAACACTTAACTGGAGAAGTTACTCTGCTGGAACATGGAGAACTGGCATTTTATATAAGGGGACAGTACTTGAATTGCAGGTCCAGCCTGGCACCGGGAAGCTGCAGTTGTTCATTCCAGAGCTGGGAGCTGCATCTGAGCCCCCTGGGAAGAGCAGGGACAGCTCATGCTTCAGGTGCTTTCATTAGAGAAGGTTTTGGTGTCCTTTGCCTGTGGCCATCAATGCCTGTCCAGGCGACTGCAAAGGTCATGGCATAAACTGGATTTTTCCAGCTTTGTCATTAACTTGACCCTTTCTTCCTGGGGTGGGAACCTTGGTTTTTGAGTATTTTTTCTGTTCTGTGACCTATCAGGGAAGAAAAGTGAGATCCACTCATGGAATTTGCAAGTTGGTAGTGAAATGTTTTGTCTGATACAACAAAAGCTGTATTTTGAATCCACTTTGCATTACTTCTTTTTCTTTTGAAGGTAATGTAAAATAAATGTCACCAGTGCTTGGGGTGTATTGTGTATACAAACCGTGTTTTTTTGGAGCATAACGAGCTGAAAAAACATTACTCTGCTTTGGAAAGCACATGGAATGTGTGAGGCATATTACAGGGAAAAAGCTGGTCTGTCTTTGGGAGGAAGAGGATTAAAGTACCCCATGTGGAATGTTGAAAGGTCAAGTCTAAGCATGGACAAAGCAAATATGCAATGGAGTGTGACACTTGTGCATCAAGTGTACAAAAGGTTTTGTGATTAAACGTGCGCTGGACAGTTCAGGGGTTGGATTTGGGAGGAATTAGGATTGACAGTGCTGGAGTTTGAAATCTCTCTCTGAAGTGAGCTGTTTTGCAAATGCAGGCAGCAGCAGGATCATCCCTGGTACCCCTGGAGAGGGGAGCAGGCCCAGATCCCAGGCAGATCCGTGTCCCGGGTTAATTCTGTGCTTCACTCAGCTTTTCTCACTCACAGGGCAGGGCTGGCTTCTCTGAAGGGTCGATCAGCTGCTCTTCAGTGCATAGGAAACTGCAATTTCTAGGGCACGAGGTGCTGCTTTAATGCCAGTGAGAGCCCTGGTCTGGTTTACCTCTGCTTTGAAATCCTGCTTGGCAAAGGACTCCTTCTGTCACCTCTGCCACGGAGAGGAAAAGTTCTTGGGAGTGCCCCCATCAAGCCAACTCCTTCCAGCAGCTGGAGCAGTGCAGTTTGCACATTGGAGCAGAAAGGTTTTTTTTTTTTTTTTTATGTCAGCCATCTAATCTATAGCTAGCCAAAAGCAGCGACTAAACTAGTTTATCTAAACTTGGACAGCACAAGATTAATGCTTAAACTTGCTTGCAGGAGTTGAAAACCGGTTTCTGTTGCCATTAGTTGGTTGGAAGGGAAAACAGAGTTGTCGTTATTTTTGGATATGCAAAACAGTTTTGATTTTATTTCTTGCAAACTATAGGACTCCAAGCCCCCTGATACTTGATCAGACCTACATAAACACCAAAAATCAAGTAATCAAAGCAGAAAGAAGGGTACTGAAGGAGTTGGGATTTTGTGTTCATGTCAAGCATCCTCATAAGGTGAGTTCTCAATAATAATGTAATTGTAATTCTTACTCTGCCTTGGTGCATCACTGGGAGCTGTGGAACAAGAAACACAGGTGTCAGAATGACCTGAACTCTTCTCTTTATTCCTCTGTAGTTATTAAAGCTTTTGCCATAGTACTTGGGCAAACAGCCATATTGACTGAAAAAAGTCACTTCCCTGGGAAAGGGTAAAGGTGGCTGGTTTGAAAATAGAAAAGTAGTGAAATAAAGAATGGTGGGCTGACAGGACAGCTTAGAGTGTGTGCTTGGAGAGAAGGAGCCCCCATTGTTTGGGCATCCTGTTTGATTTCTTTTTTACATATGTGTATATGTACTTCCTTATTCCTGCTTTGTGTTGAAACTGAGTCTCTTTCTTCTTTCCCTCCCCTCCTTATTCCTCAGATCATTGTTATGTATTTACAAGTCCTAGAATGTGAACGTAATCAAACCCTGGTACAGACAGCCTGGTAAGTTGCTATTTTCCATTCTTTTCCTAGCCAGGAAAATAGTAGCAGAAATAACAAGCCTGCTGATCCCTATGCAAAGCAATGAGATGTAAGTCACCACCTAAACACATTTGGACAATCTCATGGTGCTTGTTTCTGCTTACTATTTTCATGGCTTGATTCCAGCGTAGTGATGGAGAACTCAATTTAACTTTGTTCTTTTTTCTACTCTTTGATTGAAGGGTAGTCCCTGCTGGTAAGTCATAGAGCTCTGCCCTCTGCACCTCAGCCCATGACCTGGGGATGGCTGCTTTGGCTGCCCTTCTCTCCAGCCAAGCCAGTGCAAGCCTCAGCGAGTTCACTGCCGTCACCCAAAGCCATCGGGCAGCACCTCCTAGTTCTGTCCTGGCGCCAGGATTTGTATATTTGGTTCTAGAAGTAACTGTTACAACTGTTTCTCAATGTCTTTGTTGCCTTCCTGCTGTATGTTAAAGGACACGTGGGGGACCGTTCTGCCAGTGTTTCATTGATTAACATTTAAACTGGAGTTAAACAGAGGGTGACAGTGCATGCAGCATGTTCACTTAGCAGCCAGGCTGGGCATGGGGGTGTAGAGTCCTCACTGACTGACTGCTGTTCTCTCTCCCATGTTGGGAGTTTAGAAATCCAAGGAGCTCTGCTGCTCACCCCATCTCTGGGCATCTGGGCCCAGTTCTGACTCAGCTCTTTTCCAACACTCAGTGAGCAAATGGGGTGCATCTCCCTGGATGAAGTTAAAGTGACTCAAAGCACACAAAATTTAAATGCACTCAGAGTTTTGTGAACTCTGCAGGATGCACGTAGCCTCTGGATAATGGTAGATTGAAAGTGTACCGTGCTCTCCTGATGGCTCTGGAGTTCTACATTGATCTTTAAATACAAACCCATTGGTGTTTAAGACAAATCAGCTGGACAGATGCAAAGTACTTGTTAAATGGTAACTCAGTGGACACTTCCCAGGGTAACTTCAGCTAGGAAGTGGCTGTTCCACACTGCTTGGATTTACTGCTACACATTATTGCCTTGGGGTTTAAAACAGTGGCAGTGCTGCAGACTGTCACAGAGTGACACATGTAAACATCCAGCACAACCTGAAAGAAATCACACGTTTAATGTAACAACAGAAAAAATAATAAAGTCAATTGAGTCTCCAGTATTGTTACCCACTAAAAGAAAAGCAAACTGGAGTTCCAACCTGTGCTGCTTTGTTTTTTCAGGAATTACATGAACGACAGCCTCCGGACGAACGTGTTTGTTCGCTTCCAGCCGGAGACCATCGCGTGTGCGTGCATTTACCTCGCTGCCAGAGCCCTGCAGGTGAGCCCTGCCTGCACTGAGCTCTGCCTTGCACTGCTGCTCCTCTGGTTTCAAGGAAATTCATGGAAATACTCCAGCAAAACCTGACCTGAAATCTGCAGTGAGCTTCTCCTTGTTTGATTTTCAGATCCCGCTGCCTACCCGTCCCCACTGGTTCCTGCTCTTTGGCACCACAGAAGAGGAGATTCAGGAGATTTGCTTAACAACTCTGAAGCTTTATACCAGAAAGAAGGTGAGTTTGACATGTTGGGGTCTGCTGATTGATGCTCAGTGCAGCTTGAACTGAGTTATGGTTGTCAGAAAAGTTTGGGAATGCCTTATACAGATGTGCCAATGGGAAGGGCTCCTCTAAGGAGAGAATAAATTCTGGAAGTTACATTACTGGATGGATCATTAAAAGCCAATTCAGTATTTTTCAGAAATGAGATGAAATATGGATTACATTAGGTCAGCTTCTTACCTGGTTGTTACCTCCACAGCCCAATTATGACTTTCTGGATAAAGAAGTAGAAAAGAGGAAAATGGCACTACAGGAGGCAAAACTGAAAGCAAAAGGTTTAAATCCAGATGGAACTCCAGCACTCTCAACACTGGGTGGCTTTTCTCCTGCATCCAAACCATGTAAGTCTATTTTCTGAACAGAAAAACCTTTTTCATTTTTTTTAAATGTAGATTTTAAAACCAGTCTCAAAGCCTTGAAACAGTATTAGAAAGGAGATGCTTTATTCCACATTTCCCCAGATAAGAGAGTGATACATTACAAATATGCACCCTTAAGAGAATGAGATAATGAAGCAGGAGTTGCTGTGTGTTCTGTGATGTGAAGAGAGGCTTTTTGGATTTAATTTGGGGGTGCTGCAATAGCCTTCATGGCCCGTTTTGCAGCAGGTATCTGAAAATTCCTTGTGTGCTTGTTTTTTATGTGCTTGGCAACTGTTTGGTGCAGTGAGAACAGACAGCTGGTGGGCAGGAAATGGAGGAGGGAGAGGCCCAGCACTGCCTTGGCATCAGAGGGAATTAAATTGAACATGCATTTTGAACTGACCAGTCTGTCTGAACGCTCATGGTTTCTCCTGAGGAGTCCTGAGTGTTCAGAGGTCTTTGGGCTGGGCAGTGTGAATTTCTGACGGAACAAGGGAAGTGTTTTCTTCAAGGAGGGAGCCGAGATTGGAAGAGTTTGAAAGCAGGAGCTCTGCTGGGCTTAACAGCCCTTCCATGAAAGGTGAATCCATCCCTGGGCTGCACCAACTGTCTGTAAAGACAGACTGACATATTAACTGGATAATTTTATTTGTTACTCATTTATCTTTATTGTAAAGATGAAACCTAATCTTGCTGGGCAGGCTTAATCCTTTCTATAGCATTGGAAATAATGCCAAGGTAACATGTTCTGTATTGTGGGGCACAAAGGCAGCTTCTATTTTGTACCTTTTGGCCCCAGGTGAGTGTGGCTGTGTGCTCTGAAGGTCCCAGTTCTGTTCCTCCTTCATGGGCAGAGGGTTTCCCCACAAATACCCCATTCTAGGAGTGAATATAAGTGGAGAGTGGGATGAAATAATAGATGTTCATATCTACACTTAGTGCAGTCCTGGTAAAGGTGCCTGAGTGATGTACAGTATGTTTATAACACAGGATGAATAAAGAACTGATTTTGAATTGAAATTTTAATTCTTAGCTTCCCCAAGAGAAGTAAAAGCAGAGGAGAAATCTCCAGTGTCTGTGAATACCAAAACCATCAAGAAAGAGCCAGAAGAGAGGCAGCAAACCTCCAAGAGCCCTTACAACGGGTAGGTAAAACACTCCTGCTAAGAGAACCCTTGAGCACAAACGCTTCCAGCTGCAGCGCAGGGAGCTCCTCCCGGGCTCCTGCGGTGCCTGAGCAGTTTGGTTTGTGCCCTGCAGGCTGAGGAAGGAGAGCAAGAGGAGCCGCAGCAGCCGAAGCGCCTCCCGCTCCCGCTCCCGGACAAAGTCGCGCTCGCGCTCCCACAGCCCCCGCAGGCAGTGAGTGGGGCTGGGCTGCTGGGGGGGGGCTGCTCTTGAGAGTTCAGGCTGTAAAATCTGCCTGTCCTAACTGCACTGTACCGAGGAGTCTGTTCTGGGCTGGCATTAGTCTTCACGAGTGAGAGCAGTCTCTGGAGCACAGTGCCCTTGGAAGGAGAGAGAAGTGCCCCAGGTGTGCAGGCTCCTTGTGTCAGTGCTCCCTGTGCAGTGCCTGGCTCTTCAGGGCTCTGCTCCTCTCATGATACAGGAGCAGAGGATGCAGGGAGAGCTGGCTTTAGAGAGGGCTTTCCTAAGAATCTTCAGGCTCACTTCTAAGTTGGAGACTACCAACTCGGATCTCAGTGAAGTCACTGAAGGAAAAAGGCAACCCCCAGTCTGTGGTCTGGTGTTGACAGAATACCTTTGACAAGATGGACAAAAGATGCTGCATTCTGGTTTTAGTTTGAGCTGCTTATTTCCAAATGAGCTCAACTAAAAGATTCACAAGAGTGGTGGGGGTCGGAAAGCCCTTAAATCCCACATCACTGACCCCAGCCTTCCATGGGGCAGGTTCTGAGACATTCCCTGTCCTCTGTCCCTTACCCCGAGGGACAGAGCCTGATTTCTTGCGGTACCTTGGGAGCTCTGAGCGCTCTGTCTGTTTGCTTCTCCCGGCGCGGGGACACGCTCTAACCCTCCTCTCTTGCAGCTACAACAACCGGCGGAGCCTGTCGGGCACCTACAGCTCCCGCTCGCGCAGCCGCTCGCGCAGCCACAGCGGGAGCCCCCGGCGGCACCACAACCACGGCTCGCCCCACGCCAAGGCCAAGCACGGCCGCGAGGAGCTCAAGGGCAGCGGCAGACACGGCCACAAGCGGAAAAAGTCCCGCTCCCGCTCGCAGAGCAAGTCCCGGGAGCACTCGGAGGCGGCCAAGAAGCACCGGCACGAGCGCGGCCACCACCGGGAGCGGCGCGAGCGCTCGCGCTCCTTCGAGCGCTCCCACAAGGGCGGCAAGCACCACGGCAGCGGCCGCTCTGGGCACGGCCGGCACCGCCGCTGAGCCCGCGGGCCGGGCCTGCCACCGGCACCGAGCCCTCAGACCACGGGGCCGGGCCTGCCACCGGCACCGAGCCCTGGGCCCGCGGGGCTGGGTCAGCCCTGCCACCGGCACTGAGCCCTGGGCCTGCCACCGGCACCGAGCCCTGGGCCTGCCACCGGCACCGAGCCCTGGGCCCGTGGGGTTGGGTCAGCCCTGCCACCGGCACCAAGCCCTGGGCCCGAGGGGCCGGGTCAGCCCTGCCACCGGCACCGAGCCCTGGGCCCTGCCACCGGCACCAGCACTGACCCCTCGCCCCGTGGGGCTGGGGCTGGGTCAGCCCCGGCACCACGGCTGAGCCCCTCGGACTGCGGGGCTGGGTCAGCTGCAGCCTGGCACTGAGCCCCTCGGACCGCCAGGCACCACCAGGGCTGCAAGAGCTTCAACCCCGTCTGGTTTCCTGAAAGGTGTAGAAGACTTTTTTTCTTGTGGGAAAGAAACTTACCAACTTTTGCACATAATACCTTAGCAGTATCCCAGAGGTGGCAAACGATCAGGTTCACTGTATGTATTAGAGTTGTGTATTGTTTATTGAGCTGAGAACTGGAGAAAGGATTTCTGTAAAAAAGCAAAACGTACATTATTTTTATACCAGTCAATTGCAGACGCTTATATTTAAGTATAGTTATTTGTTTAAACATGGTGGAGACTTTCTTACACTGGTTTTAGTCTGCATGTGTTCAAAGATTTTTACAAAAAATAAAATATAAAGCTTTTTTTTTTTTTTACTGCCTGTTAGATGCCAAATGCGTGGAAACTAAAGTTGATTTTCTTACATGCCAGGGCTTTGACCCATGTGCCTGAGTGGGACTTGGGGGTGTGGGTGTGCTGCTGTTGGGAGGGGAGAACTGGGAGAGCCTTGGATGTTTGTGTCCTCCTGGGGGTGCAGCTGGGAAGCCACACAGCACTTGGAATAAGTGGCCATGGACTTGTCTGAAGTTGAGTGGTGTGAGGCAGGGCCGGGCTGCTGCTGTCCCTGTGTGAGAGCAGAGAGCTGCTGGGACACTCCTGGAGCTGGGCCTGCTGCGGGAAAGGAGAGCTGCAAGGGGAGAGGAGGAATCGGTCTGAGTCTTCAGCTGCTGCTCAGGTACCAGCAAGCCCCGGAGCCTGCAGGTGAGAGGTGTTTGCTGGGCTCTCCCCAGGTGCTTCTCCCCGTTCTGCTGTGCCCGAGGCTGGAGCGTTCCCCTGCAGGGCCCCGGCCCTGCAGGCGGCTCCCTGCGGCAGGGGCAGTGCCGGCTCTGCCGGGCAGATCTTCCACAGCCCTGGGAGAGGAGAGGAGACCCGAGCAGCAGCTCCGTGGCGGGTACATCCCTGCCCCCTGTCCTGCTGGGCCTCCTGCAGCTGCTCTGGAAAGGCTGAAAGTGAGAGTGTTTTCGGGGAGGAAAAGATAAAATGTCTGTTTCTTGGTTACCACTGTTTTTCAGTCTGTAACTACTGTTTGTGTGTGTCGTGTTCAGGAAAATGTGGTTGTTGCTATGGGAATTGAAGGAGCTTTTTTCCCCCAGATACAAACACTCAGTCCAGAACACCCTGGGTTTGGAGGAGCAGCACCTCTGCCTGCCTTGGATTTGGGGTTTGTGTTGGAGTGAGCCGTGGAGGGCTCAGCCCTGCTTTGTGTGAGCACCGATTGTGCTTGCAGAGCTTCCCCGATTCCCTGAGCAGCAGCAGTGGCACAGCAGGACAGCTCCTGCTCCTCCTGAGCCCAGCAGGAGCTCAGTGCTTGTCCTGCCTGGGGAAAACCCCAGCAGGGCTGAGCCAGCTCTGGGCCGGGCAGCAGATCCCAGGTGGGAGTCACAGCCTGGCCCTGGGAGAGTCCTGAGGGGCCCCTGAACACCCCATTCCTGCAGGACTTGGCATGAGGAGCTGCAGGGCACCGCAGCTGAAATGTCCCTGCACCACAGTGCCCGTCTCCCCTAAGACTTGAGAGTATCCCTGAATTCTGAAGTTTTCACAGAGCTGTGTCCCCGAAATTAATCATTGGACAGGGCTGATGGACTTCAAGCACCTGTGGTGACCTGGAGTCACCTGAGGCTACACTCTGCTCATAGCTCAGCAGCTGAGACAATTTTCCTGGGAAATCTGGAGGATTCCTGTCCTAGGTAATGCTGCAGCCTCTGCCACACTGCTGGAAATCAGGAGCTGCCACTGGGCTCTGAACACTGAGACCCACAGGGACAGGGAAATGTCCCAGCCAGTTCTCCTTGGGCACAGGGTTTTGCCTGGGTGGGTCTCACCCTCAGAGCTGCATTTGCTCTGAAAAAAAAAAAAGGACTGTTCAATTTTTGTACTAATTTTCAACAAAAAGATGCAAAAGCTTCAAGGCATTTCATACAAACCATTCTGTCCTTCACTTTCAGGTTTGTTACAGATACTGGAAGGATGAGTGTGGACCAGGAGCTTTGGATAGTTTGGGAAGAGAAAAAAGGAACAGAGAATGTTTTTGATGGAAATTGGCCCAACAGGTCCCTCTCAAGGCTTCAGTCACCCCCAAACCCACAGGTGAGTGGCAGCAGGTCATAAAGACCCCTTTTCCAGGAAATCTTTCCCTGGTTGCTGCTCCTGCCAGGAAATGCTCGTAGAATCCAGGATTTCACATCAGGCTGAGTCTGTGCCTCCTGTCTGTGCTCCTGTCACTTCCAAGCTCCTTGGAGCAGGAAGCAAACCCTCCTGGCCAGGCTGGCAATCACATCCACTTTGGAAAAAGCACTACAGCAAAGGAAGCAGCTTTCCATCCCCTCCTCTTGCCTGGCCACAGCCCAGCAGGGCCATTAAAACTAAAGTTAAAATTAGTAAAGCTGGCCTGAAGAAAAAGTCTTTATATTCCAGTGGAAGGAAAAAACTTGGCAGAAGTGACCATTTTTGTCCCAGGATGGAGAATCCTTCTGGGTGGGTTTGCTGGAGAGAACAAGGGGCTCGTGCCCCCGCCCTGCAGAGACGTTCCAGCTCCCCAGTCCCCTGGGGCTCCAGGGGTGCTGTGCCCCCTCATTCCCTGGGATTCTGTGCCCCTCACTCCCATGGATTCCAAGTCCCACTCACTCCTCGCTCCCGGGATCTCCCCTCACTCCCTGGATCCCGCCCCCCCCCCCACTCCCGGGATCACCCCAATTCCAGCTGCTGGGAGCTGGGGATGGATCAAAGATTCCAGGGCTGGCACCAGCGGTGGGAGATTCAAACCCCGAAGGCTTTTCTATGCCTCAATACCTGTTTAAAAGGTGAGAAGCGGAGGTTTTGTTCAAGGCCTGACAGCTTTTCTGTGTCTCAATACCTCTAAAAAGGAAACGCTTCAGCATCTTTCTGTCAGGTGGAGATGGTTTAAGGTTTGCCCCCATGCTGAGGAGACACCTGGTCTGGGGACACGGTGGGGAGACCGTGACCGAAACGGGACAGAGCGGAGGGGAGAGGCTGGAGCTGTCACCCTGTCCCTTCCAGGGGAATAAAGCACCTCCTCCAAGGGCACGGAGCGCCCTCCTTCCTCCCCCTCAGCATCCCCGGGAACTTCTCGGGGCTGGGAGCCCTGGGCCAGCCCAGCCCCAAACCAGCCCTCCACAATTCCGTCCTTTTTCCCCACCAGGATGCTCAGGACGCCGTGGCCAGGCAGGGTGAGAGCTCGGTAGCTCTTTGCCATCAAGGAAACCGCAGAACAAGCGCAGATGTTATCTGTGACATCTGGCTCCGAGCTGCGAGCTCTGGCTGCCTCCCTAATGGACGGGATGGCCCCGGGGCTGCTTTTTGTTTCAGGGCTCCTGTGGCTTCCCCGGCAACAGCGGAGCTGACACGGAGATGCCAGAGCTGGGGACACAAAGGCAGCACCGGCACCCTTCCCCTGCCCTCTGCAGAGCCAGCGGCGACCGGAGAGCAGCGACGTGTCCTCAGTGGCCTCGGCCACCCTTTCACCCAGGTGAGACTGGCTCATGCAGCCCCTCCCTGCCACAGCAGGGACACCTCCCTCTGTCCCAGCTGCTCCAACCCGTGTCCAACCCGGCCTGGGCACTGCCAGGGCTCCAGGGGCAGCCCCAGCTCTGTGGACACCCCGAGCACCGAGTGTCCTGCTCCTGCTCCTGCTCCCAGCGTTGTGGTGATCATGAGGTTTAAGGTCCTGGAATCCTTTTCCCTGGGTCAGGCTAAGAGGGATCCCTGGAGACTTTTTGGCCTTCTGGGATTTGGGCATCTCCTGTTCTGTGCCAGGAGCCTGCCCAAGTGTTTTGCTGTCCTGTTATTTCAGGCACTGGCTTTGGATTAAATGCTCATGATAAGAACCCTGAGCATTGCTGTGATCCTGGGGAGAGGATGTCCCACAGATCCTGGGGAGAGAATGTCCCACAGATCCTGGGGAGAGAATGTTCCACAGATCCAGGGAGGGGTTGTCCCACAAATCCTGGGGAGAGGCTGTCCCACAGATCTTGGGGACAGAATGTCCCACAGATCCTGTGGAGGGGATCTGAGCCCTGGCTCCAGAGCCCTCCTGCATGGCCCAGCCCAGCCATGGATTCCCCAGGTCAGGCACACACACAGATCCTCTCCCAGTGGAAGTCCTTTGGACAAGGGACTGTTTCCCTCTCCGATGGATCTTCAGCAGGTTTGGAACATCCTTACCCAGAGCCAGCCAGAGGGAAGGATTTCTGTGGACTTCTATGAACACAGAAAATCCTGAAAAACCCAGAAAATCCACAGAAAATCCCGGTCTCCAGAACCAGCCTCTCATCCAGATATCAGAAACCCGAGTTCTCCCTGTGTCCAGCTTGAGCAGGTGAATTTGTGCCTCATCCAACTGCAGCTACTCCTTCCATCACCATCCCAAGGAGGTGCTGGGGTTATTTTTAGAAGGAACCTACAAAAACACCCCCAAACCCGGCCTCCAGCAAGCAGGATGGGGTTGGCAGCCAGCGAGGCCGCGCTGCTGCTCGGTTACACCCACGGGGCCCTGAATGCTGCTGACCTGCCCAGACGCCTCCCAGCTATTCCCGAGGAGCCTTTGTGGGGTGGTTTTCCCCAAAGGAAAGGCACACGTGGTTCTTTGTTCAGAACTTTGTGGTGATTAAAATGACCGCTGAGTCCGGAAAGTTAAAACAAGCCCCGCAGCCAGCACAGCGCACAGGAAACAGCTGGGGAGAGGATGCTGGAACGGATTTCCATAAGAGCCAATGATTCATGGAAATGTTCAGCGAGCGGGGCCAGCCTCGGGCTCCTCAGGAGCTGCTTCTGGGGACAGACACGATTCCCGAGGCTGCCCCACCCTGCCCGTCATTCCCGAATTCCCAGTGCCCGCCCCCAGCACCGCCCGTGCAGCAGAGCAGAGGGAGCTCCCGGAGTTCAGCTACAGCCCCGATTTCTGCTGCCACGGAAATGCTGTTCAGCTGCCCTGGACGGGGGAAAGGGCTGTCAGGAGAGGGCAATGCCAGGGTTACAGGAGGGACAGGAACAGGGAATGGCTCCCCCTGCCAGAGGGCAGGGAGGGATGGGATAGTGGGAATTGGGAATTGTTCCCTGGGAGGGTGGGCAGGCCCTGGCAGTGCCCCAGGCCGGGCTGGACAGGGTTTGGAGCACCTGGGACAGTGGGAGGTGTCCCTGCCATGGCAGGGGTGGCACTGGGTGGGATTTAAGGTCCTTCCAACTCCATGCAGTCAGTGACGACCACGATGGTGATGGTGAAGGACATTTGGGAAGGACAGAGTGTGACCCTCCAGCAGGAAGAAGAACCTGCTGCATTCCGTGGCTCTCCAGGCTCCTTTCCTCTGTGCCTACCAGATTTCTTCCAGGACTCTTTCCCGGAGCTCCAAGCAGGTACTGCCAGCTGGGCATTGCTCCCTGCAGTGGTGCCAGGCCAAACCAAACCACTTTCCACATCCCATAAATCAGGAGATGGAAAATCCCCTTTGGGCCACTCGGCTCAGCCCCTCCTGCAGTGCAGGGCTGCTCCTGCCAGGATTTTTTCCATGGATTTTTCCCACCCACTTGGAATGACTCAAGCACAGGGGATGCACCACTGCCCAGGGATCCTCCCTGGCTGCACAGCTCCAGGGGAGGGCATTTTCCTCTCTCTCACACTGAGACTTTCCTTCCCAGATGTCACCTCTTTCCTCCCATCTGGACCTCCTGGGTTATTCCCCCCTTTCCCTGACATTTCCCACCCTGAGTTCATTCCGTGCCTGCCCCCAGTGCCTGAGCCCTGCTGGTCTCAGCCACATCCCACCACAGGGAACAGAGGGGAGGGTGGGCCCTGGAAAAGGGGCCTCAGAGACACCCTGGGGCAACCCCCTCAGTGGAAGGGTCTCCATCCTCCCGAGGGGTCTGGTGGCACCTGTGCCATCCCTTGGCTCTCTGGGCAGGAGCAGAGTCCCACAGGGCACTGAGCCCTGTCCCCACTCTGGGTGGAGCAGGGTGGGATCACCCCAGAGCCTGGAGAACAATCCATGGGAGCTGGCCATGGCCTGGGAGCAGCTCCCAGGGCAACGCCAGATGCTCCACACAAATCACATTCCTGGTGTGAAAATCCCCCCAAGGTTCATTTCCTTTTTATCATCCCACCCCAATGAATTCCGTGCTGTGCTGTGAGGATGAAACCCTGGATTAGTGTTTCACACCATCACAGCTGTTTGGGGTTTGTTCTTCCTTCAGCAGGGCACTCAAACCACCTGTAACCACCAAGGACAAAACTCAACATCGAATTTTCATGATGGAAATAAGGGCCTGTTGTAACTAACTAAAAATGCAGCTGTGGGGGGTTGTCTGCAAAAGGAAATTTCCCCAGTTTCATTATCCTACTCTTATTTTGTTATTGAAAATGCACAGTACAAAGAAAGGCAGTCATGCTTTTATTCTGATTAATACATTTTAATGATCTGTGGCATCAGTTTCTATTTCCATGCACTTTTAACACTGCTTAGGAACTAAGATGCTTTTTCCCGCAGTCCAATTTTTTCTTTTGTAGAAAAACTCCATCTGCAAGGCACAGTCGGGATCTCAGATCCTACACACACCTCAGAGCAAGGTCTAGTGATCATCCCAGCTTTGGTTTGTGATATCCCAGTGGGAATGAAGTGATATCCATGGCAAGCTGTGCATGGCCACTGCTGATCCCCATTTCTGCTGAAGGAGCAGCAGGACCAGACAGGGGCTGGACTCTCCATCATATCATCTGTGGAGAACATTACATTCTGGGCAACTTCAGGTGGGAAAAGGATGAGCCACACTGAGGCACTGAGATTCCAGAGCTGCTCTTGTGCAGCTTTGTGTCCTGGGAGCAGGGACAGTCAGGAGGGGTTTGGCCACGCCAGGGATGTGTCTGGGGCTCACACAGAGCAGCAGCCCCGGCCCACCGAGCCCCATTTCCCCCCTGGCACAGGGGATCCCTTCTGGGAAGGGTCAGGGCTGTAGGAGCTCCCTCCAGAGCAGGCAGCACCCCCAGCTCTGCCAGGGCAGTGAAGCCTTTCAGCAGGGAAGGACAGGACAGCTCCGTGCCATGGGAAGATTTCTCCAAGGGAAGGGCTGGAGTGCTGCCCACAGCCAGCAGGGCACGATCCACAGGGACAGGTTTGTCCCTGGAGCTTTGCTTGGCTTTGCCTCGTGCCACGAGTCCTGGAGGGCAGGGACCCTGACACCCTCTTACAAGAACTTCCTGCAGGAAATTTGATTTCCTAAAATTTCAGGGCTGTAATGAGGCGTCCACATCCTCTGTGGCACTTTGTGCTCTGCCTGTCATCCCACCATGGAAAACACTTGGTAAACTTTCCTTGACATGGTGAGATTCATTACATTGTTTTCAAAGCCAGTAAAAAAGGGTCCCTGACATTTCCATATTTTGTTTATTGCTTAGCAGCAGGAGCTCTGGGTTCTGGGAGGAAGGGGGAGAAGGGAAATATTTGTTCTGGACTTGGTTTGCCTCCAGGACCTGGCCACTGCCTCGTGCCAGAGCCGTGATCCCGCTCCTGCTCCCGGCATTTTTTGTGCTGCTCCTCCCTGGCCAAGTCCCCCTTTACTGCAGCTGCTGCTGCAGGACAAACAGGGTGAGAAGAGCCCAGGTTTGAGGCGATGGAATCGTGGAACCACAGGCTGGTTTGGGTTGGAAGGGCCCTCAAAGCTCCTCCAGCTCCTGTCCCAGGCTGCTCCCAGCCCCATCCCTCCTGGATGCTGTGATGCTGGGCCATTATTCCCTACCCAGGGCCAGAGCAATGGGATGAACTTTAAGGTCCTTTCCAACCCAAACCTTCTGGCATCCAGGGGTTTCCTGATTTCAGTCCCACTCACTGAAGATGTGCTGCTCTTTGTGCTCCTCTTGGAGAGACTCTTTTTACTTTTCTCATCTTGAAATGCGCCCGGCATTTAATTACACCATGAATAAATTAACGGACAGATAAAAATTATTGCACCAAATATAAACAAAAATTTAACTGGATTTTAAATTGCAGGGATGGATGAGTTCGGGAGGTGTCCCTTCGGAGGCTGGAACGGTTTCCCAGGCGGAGCTGTCAGAGCTGGCTCGGCCGGTGCCCCATCCCGGCGGGGACCCGGCCCCGGGGCTCGCTCAGCGGGGCCGCCCTTCCCTTGGGAGGATCCAGGGATGCGGCGGGGCCCCGGGCGGCCCTGGCCGTGCCCAGGGCTCCGGAGAGGCGGAGATCCCCGGCGGGCAGCGAGCGCGGCGGGGCCGGGAGGGTCCCGCTGAGCCGCCGCAGCTCCCGCACCTGCTCCCGGGCCCGGCCCAGCGCCGCCGTCAGCTCGAAGCGCTCCTCGCACTCCCGGCGCACCGTGTCCTGCAGCAGGGAGTTCTGCAACGAGAAACAGCGGGAATGGCCCTGCAGCGGGGAGTTCTGCAACGAGAAACACCGGGAATGGCCCTGCAGCGGGGAGCTCTGCAGAGAAACACCGGGAATGCCCCTGCAGCGGGGAGTTCTGCAACGAGAAACAGCGGGAATGGCCCTGCAGCGGGGAGCTCTGCAGAGAGGAACACCGGGAATGCCCCTG
>QUSF01000086.1:375850-392440 GCA_003676055.1 Chloebia gouldiae
AATTGCAGCAGGCTGAGAGCACAACAGCCACATTAAATGCACCACACAAACCTCATTAGTTCAGTGATTAAAAGCACAAAAGCCCACAATGAGCTTAATTACAATTATCTAATTCCACACATGAGCAGAAGTATAATAAATCTCCCTGCTGTCTTTAGGGGGAAAAAAGAAACTGGAAATATTTTTATTATTTTTTAAAGCAAAATATACCAAATTCAGGGTGTGGAAGAGGTGCAAATCCCCCACTAAGTTATAGCTTTAAAATTGCTGTATTTGTAAGATGCTCAAAGTAGACTCTTATAATAATAACAATATCAATAACAATTATAAAAATTATTATTAACTATATTTATATTATAATTCTATTAGTTATATAATTATATTGCATTAATATATGATAATAATTATATTATTGTAATATTAGAATAATTACTAATATAATTATTATTAATGTTAACTATAATTGTATTATAATATATTGTATTGTAAATTGTAGTATAATTATAATAACATTATTATATAATAATTATGACATATGATGTAATATTATTTTTAAATTACTTGATATTTTATATTATTTATTATAGTTATAATTATATTATGTGAAACTGTTTATTAGTAATATTAATATTTCTATGTTCTTAGCTGGGAGTTTGGATTCTGAAGATAAATCCCCAGGTTTATTAACTCTACCTATTATTAGAGATGCTGACCCCCTGGTGCTCTGCAGTGGCACAAATCAAAGGCAACGTTGTCACTTTGTCACTTTGCTGATTTTTTTGGCTGCTGAGCCGAGTTTTGGGGCCTTCCTGTGGCTGCATTTTAATGGTGTGACACCAAAGCTGAAGTTGCTCCCTCTCCCTCCCACCAATCTTTATCTTGTTCACGTCAGGCTGAAAATACTCTGATTATAGAGCCAGCCTGATCCCCTTCCCAAATGACATCCTGTGACAGGGAAGGGAAGGGGTTTCCAAAGACATGCAACTGATCCTAGTTGCTACCAGTCCCCAAGTTTTGCTGGGACTAAATAAAGCTTTCAGACACTGAAAAAAAAATACAGTAATTTCAGTCACCAGTTATGTGAGGCTTAAATCAGACAAGTCACAGTTACTGTTCAGCTCTGCTCTTTAATCTTCCTTCACTGATGTACATACTTATTTAAATTTTTTATTCTTTTTAATATATTTAAAAATTATTTTAATACATAAATATATTTTATTTATTATTCTTTTTAATAGATGAATATATTTTTATTTCTTATTCAGTTCAGGGTTTTTTGGTGCTTATGGGAAAAAAAAAAAGCTGCAGGTTGACATGGTGAGAGCTGCTCATGGGAAAAGCTTCCCAAATCCCAGTGGAAGAGGCAGGAGAACTCCTTGTAACGGATATTATGGACGAGCTGTGGCTGCCCCTGGATCCCTGGCAGTGCCAAGGCCAGGCTGGACATTGGGGTGGGAGCACCTGGCACAGTGGGAGGTGTCCCTGCCATGGCAGGGGTGGCACTGGAGGGGATTTAAGGACCCCCAACCCAATCCAGGCTGGGCTCCTGTGATTCCATGGACTTCAGCAAACATTAAATGTGCTTTTGGAAACAGGAGGCTCCCCAGACAAGCCCTGCCCTGTGAATTTAGGGCTTCGAGGCCCCAGCAGACCCAGAGGCCAAAGGCAAACAAGATTTTTGTGTTCCTGGCCGAATTTTTGGCCGAGTCGCTTCCAGGCCAGGCTGTGAGTGATTCCATGGCTCCAGCACGTGTGGCACTGGAGGAGATCATCCCCAGCCTTCCTGTGCCCTTTGTGGAACTGCAAGCCCCCAGAGAGAGCCCCAGAGTCACCTTGTCCCTCCAGGAGTCCTCACTCTGCACCTTCTGCCTCAGCGCCTCCTGCAGCTGCTCCGTCCTGCTCTTCAGCAGCTCCCTGGAAACACAAATTCCGGGTGAACCTGGGCTCTGCCCACACTGCTGCAATATCCTTGCCTTGCAGTGAAGTCCTTGCCCCAGGAATCACCACCTGGAATCTCCATCACACCCTCACTCACCTCCTGAATTTCATGTTTTAAAGGGAATACAGTACTTGATCTTCCACTCCAAATGACATTTTAATACTTCCTTGATATTTTCAAGACAAATTTCAAAGAACACAGAGAAACTTAAAATATTCCACCCAGAACTTGTATTTCATAAACTTGGACTATTAGGATCATTAATTTAAAAACTGTAATGGGTTTGGAATGCAAAGCACTGAGTGCTTTCTGTCCTTCAAGGTACTGTTTGTTACGTGGGGCCTGTAGGGCAAGGCTCCTGGAGAGGTTAAATTCCTCTCACTGATGTTGTTAACAACTTGTCCACCTCAAAAATGCCTCAGTATTCCCTCAGCCAGGCTCTTGGACAGGATCTGGTGCTTGGGCAGTGTGAGAGCAGCTCCCCACCAGCTCAGTCTGGCCCTGAAGGGTCTCAGCTGTGAACAGAGCTGCCATTGTGCCTGGGATTGCTTTTGAGATGTGCAGAACAGAGCACTGGGCTTCTGAGGGCTGCTTTCCCTGGGGTGGGATCGAGCTGGAGTGCCTTTGCTTTGGACTCACCAACACAAATCCATATTTCTTAAATTACCTGCAGTAGAATCTCCATCTCCAGTTTTACTCCTGACAGCCCCAGGCTTGTTTTCAGCATTTAAAGGTGCCAGGAGGCACCAACTGTTCTGCATTTCAGGGGTTTGGATGTTCCTGCACCTTCAGCACAAAGAGCAGCTGCAAAAACGGGGCTTTGGGGCTCAGATGAAACTCCACCTGAAGCCCTGCAGTCCAAGCAGCACTTCTCTACCCCTATTTTTAATAGTACTTTTTCTTCTTTTCTCTCCATCCATGTTTTGTCTGTCCCATAAGAATTTAAAAACCCAATCCAATGACCTCCAAAATCTCCAGGATTTTCAGGAGCAGCTGAGTTCAGCTCAGCTCCCTTTACCTTTCCTGTTTCAGCATCAGCACCTCCTGCTCTGTTTGGCTCAGCAGAGCTTTAAGGGTTTCCAGCTCACTCTCTGATCTCCCAGTTCTTCTTTTCAGATCTTCTTCTCTCCTTTCTTTCTCAGCCACTTCCTCCTGTAAATGTTTGCAGACTTGTTGGCAAACGAGAAGGGATTCCTCCTTTTCCTTCAGCTCTTTTGTAAGTCTACAGATGAAATCAAGAAACAGCAGAATTGTAGTTACTATAGAACTACTATAGTTACTACAGCAGAATTGTTACTATATTCTTATTTATAGACAGAAATAATGGTGCCTGGAAAATAAAATATTGGTCAAAACTCCATGTGTTCTTTATGAAGTTAAATCTACTGACTCGATAGAAAAATTTTTAAATGTATTGCATAAAAACTGCATTAAAATAATAAAATGTTTGCTGTAATTGCTCAAAAATATGAAATATCTTTTCAGCATTTACCTGGACTCAGCAATTCCATTATCATATTTGATCTTTTTCAATTCTTTTTGACAGACATCGAGTTCTGTTGACTTCGCCCTAAAAAAAACATTGGGAAAAAAGGGTATTATCCAAAGCAATGAACCTTTACTCTGCAGCAGCCTGGACATCACTTCTGGGTGTATTTTCCTCCTTGCATTTTCCATTTCAGGTAAAACAGAAAGTTCTGTCAGCTCCAGCAAAGGTTGTTGATAATTGGAAGTTACATTTCCAGTGACATCTCAGCCCGACATGGATCACCAATGTTGCAAACAAGAAATGGGATCTTGCAACATTGATGACAGTTTTGAGTAATAAATTAATAAAATGGAACAAATCTCAATTTTGTAGGTAAAAGGGCTGGAAACTTTGCAGGTTTCATGTCATTATGTCACCATTGCACCAATTAATAACCATGGTTAAGGTTCATATTTACATTTAAACAGATATAGAATATGTTGTTTTATTAAACTGTACCCATATTATGCTGAAATGTTAATTTACACTTGGAAAGCCCTCCGTGTTTATTTAACTGTGTTCATGACATCTTTGTTTCCCACTCAATCCTTACATTATCACTGAAGCACTTTGTTGCTAAGCATCCCAAATATTTGCAAGTCAGTCATGCTCAGACCCCCTGAATGAAGGAACTGAAACCAGAAATTGCAGAGCAGAACAGCACAAATCCTTTGCTCAGATTCCAGGGAAAAATGGGGACAGAGAGCCTGGCAGTGCCAGCTCCTGACTCCTGAGCCTCACAAACACAATCTGTGCCTTCTCAGCGTCCTCTGGCACCCTCCCTCTGGATTCTCCTGGAGGTGATGTCCCCAGGCTGCTCCAGTGCCCACTGAGCTTTTCAGCACTGGGCTGTGCAATTTGTGATGGTTTTTGGTGTTGGGGTGTTCTGAGTGGCTGGGGAGTGCTCTGGAAATGGGAGAAAATCCTGGAATGTTCCACCCATACTTTCCATAGACCAGGTGGTTCCAAGCCCCATCCAGCCTGGCCGTGGGCACTTCCAGAGATCCAGGGGCAGCCACAAATTCCCTGGAAAACCTGTGCCAGGCGTGCCCACCCTCCCAGGGAACAATTCCTTCCCAGTATCCCACCTAACCCTGCCCTCTGGCAGTGCTCTGTCACTATGTATTCCTTCCTTCCTACATAAAGATGTGTTTATACATATTTTTAGTCCTGAAGTTTCATGGATTTCCCAAAATGCATCCTACACCTGTGTGTTGGGTGAGGCACTGCATCAGGCTCCTTATCCCTCTTCTGCAGTTCCTGTAATCCCTGCTGGAGGAAGGAAGCCCTGCTCCCACAGCCAGGCTGGCTCAGGCAGGTGCTCAGAAATAATCACATAAAGATAAAATAGTTCTGTGGGTCCAAACCTTCTCAGAGCAATTTAACAAGCAGCATTTGCTGAAAAAAAAAAAAAAAGTGGTTTATGTGTTTTCTGAGCAGTGGGAAGCAATGAAGGAATGGGAATCTTACAGCAACAGCTTCTTGTAGTGCTCCATCTCTGCTGTCACCTTCTGCAGCTGCAGGCCAGCTGTCTCCACCTGATTTGTTAAATCTGAAAGCAAAAACACGAGGTTGTGTCTCTGTTAATGTTAAATGAATCCACTTTAGTGCTTTGTTTCCAGGTGGGACCTGCAGCTCCTCTCTCCCACCTCAGGCAGAGCAGTGCACATGAGCAGAGAGTCTTTACAGCAAAAAGCTGGGGTGGGTTTGTGTGTTTGGGGCTTTTTATCCCACCAGAAAACACCAAATTCAGCTACACTGAAACACAAAATCAGATTGTTTGCTTTAAATCAGATTGTTTGTACATAAAGCTGAGAGCAAACAGATGCAGGAAGGTGGCCCCAAAACTCACCTGGAATTTACTTCATCTGAAACCCTGGCAGTAATTTAATGCTGTTGTACTTGTCTTATCCTCTGCATGTTATCCTTCAGAACACATCACCTCGGCTCCAATCAGCCACTGCCTTTTTCCCAGTACAATCCCTGCTTTTTTAGTTAAATTATCTCATCTGGTTTTGTCTGCTTTAATATCATCCTTTTCTGTGCTTTTAAACCCTCAGAACAGCCATAACTTGCAGATGTGAAGCCCTTTAAACTGACGCAGCAGCACATGGCTTAATCTGATTTTCATCTCCATGAACACATCACAGGATCATGGAATGCCTTGGGTTAGATGGGATCTTAAAGCTCATCCAGTCCCAGCTCCCTTCCACCCTCCCAGGCTGCTCCAAGCCCCATCCTGGAACACCTCAGGGATGGGGCAGCCACAGCAACTTGGGCATCTCTAAAAATCCTCGTGAACAAGAGCTGCCTTTCCAGAAAGCCTAGGAATGATTTGAAATCAAAGTTTCTACCAAAAGGACAGCAGCAAAAAATACATGGAAAAAAAATCCAATGAAAAAATCATTGCAACAGATCTGGAAGTGAAAAAAAAAACCAACCAAGATTATTCCACAGAAAGCAATAGCAAACAAAAGGAGGTGACCTTGTCTCTGAAGGAAACAGCTCCCAAGACAGTCCTTCAAAGTTCCCTGATGTATCTTCCCAGAAGCCAAACCTGTCATTCCTGTTCTTAAATTTATCATTTTACCCCAGTTCCCTGAATTTCTGTAACTTTTCCCACATATCTCTGTCAGTCATTTCCAGCAATGATGATGGATGATCTCAGCGTGGGATTTCCTGCCAGCCACACCTTATCTTGATAAATCCTACAATTGGAAGAGTCCACTCTTTACAGTAAAGGGAAAAGGAAAATAGTTCATAACACTACAACAACAACAACAACAAAAAAATCAGGGAGAGAATTATATAGGGTAAAACACACAGGACCTGTCAGATCCATTCCCAAACCATCAGCATTTATAAAGAACTTTTTGAAGAGAAAAGTAAAATTTCTTGGATTGACTGAACCCTTGGAAAAATCATGGAAGCGAATTGTAGAAGCAGCTTCTCCCACCTGCCGTGGGTGCCACAACCATCAAAGCCATTTTTGTGGAATTCACCTGTGGGACAACCCTCAGGTGCTGCCAGTGCCGTGGACTGGGCGAGCAGAGCCCCAGGCTGTGACAATTGGTGGCACCTTCCTGTGGTGGCCAAGCAGCCTCTGGACACTCCAGGCCACTGCAGCCCTGCTGCTCCCTTCGCTGGCCATTCTCAGCCACGCAGCGTCCCACAGCTAAAGGATCCAACCTCCACCTCCTGCAGCGCCTGCCAGAACTCTGCAGGAAAGGGAGAAGCTCTGGCCTCAGCTGCCCAGCAGATGTGAGGCACAGCACTGGGACCCAGCCAGCCCTGACAGCAGGAACGTGACTCTGTGAAGGCAGACAAAGCCCAGATTAGTGTGGAAGGACACCAGGCAGAGCAGGACCCTCTGCCCATCCTCACAGGCTGCCCTGGAGAAGATTGTCCCAAACAGCTCCTTCTGACGTTTTTTAAATTGTTATTATTAAAAAACAATTTTAAATTGTTATTTTAAAAGATTTCTGAAAAGAATTAATAACTGTGGTGTTTTTTCTTCTCCCTCAGTGTGGGAGTGTGGACACAAGTTCTGGAATAAAGGAAAAGGAGAGGGATGATGCTTGGTTTGCTTCTGTACTTTGGGTGGTCTCTCTCAAAGCTGTTTCCTCTTTCACTCCATTTGTTCTCAGAAGTTTTCATGCTCACTGAGCATGGACAGGAGGTTTTAATGATGGAATAGATGGATTTAATTACACAAATAGTTTCTTCAAGTCTTCTTTAGAGAGAATTCCCACCAAAGTCAATGGGAGCTGGGGAGCAGAAAGTCCCACACCCATGCAGGCAGATTTCAGTGAAAACCATGATAAAAATGAGGCAACTAATAAGGAGAATGGCAATACAAATAGAAACTTGTGCTGCAAACTTGCTGAATAGATGAAAATGTATTCAAACACTTATGTAAAAAATGTTCTCTGGTAATGAAAATAAAACCTCTTACAAAACATGCAAAGCCAAGAGAAAACTCACACTCTGTAATACCGATACTGGGCTCAGTGCTGCAAGAACCACCACATCTCAAAGACTCAGCAGGCCAAATCCATCTCAGTTTCATTCATGTTGAATTTTACTTATTTTTGTGACTCAGAAGGGCTCTCAGCAGTCACCAACCTTCCAGTAACCTCCTGTGAGCTGTGCTGTGACAGGCACAGGGACTGAGGGGCACGGCCCCAACGTGCACGAGGGCCTGACGAGCCACAGAAACAGAAACAGAACAAACTGGGGACTGTTTCCTCTTCCTTGGGCAAATTGCATCACACACTGGTGTGTGCAAAACACCCAGCAGAGCCTGCCCACAGCTGGCTTTCAGGAATTTAACCACCCAGTTTGCATCCAAGGGCACGGTGCCCCAGCTCCTGCCTGGAAACAGCAACAGCTGGTAAAGTTTTCAGTGAAAAATAAAAATAAATAGGCAGCACATTGGGTAAGCAGCCACTCTGGAAGCCATCAGCTCCACAGCTAATTCCTAACAGATTCCCAGTGAGGCTGGATCAGAGGCACACGTGGTAGAGCTGTGTAATTTTCTGCTTTTCCTGCAAAACCTACAAAATCCAACCCAATACGATTGCCAACAATTTGGGGGTAATCTAAATAAAAGCTCAAAGTTTCATACATGTGCACAAAAAAAGATAATTTCCCTGTAGTTAAGATTTCACGGGGAGGTTCATAAGCACTGCTCAAGTAGATCATGGAATCCCAGAATCCCAGACTGGCTGGGTTGGGAGGGACATTAAAGCCCTTAAAGCCACCCCAGCCATGGCAGGGACACCTCCCACTGTCCCAGCTGCTCCCAGCCCTGCCCAGCCTGGCCTTGGCACTGCCAGGGATGCAGGGGCAGCCCCAGCTTGAGGCTCAAAGCCATCTGCCACCCCCAGGAGGGCTGGGACCCTCCACCTTCCTCTCCCCTCCAGAGCTTTGGGTCCTCCTCAGCCACCAGGGACCAGCCTGGAGCACATGGGGAGCTCGGAGCTGGAAGAGGAGCAAGGAATTGGAACAGAGAGCACACGGACCCCCAGCCAAGGCAGACCAGAACCCAGCCCCCCTTGCTGGATTTTCTCTCTGGGAAATGGGAAGTTGTAGCAATTGTTTAAAACCTTAATAACCATCGCTTGTATGGGCCCTGAGTTTGGCTAATCAGCTGTGTCAAAGGGGGCAAAAATATTTAATTTTTCTCAGAACACTAATTCCAGGCAAATTCAGATGTGCACTTTACACAGTTTCCAGTACATTTATTTAAAGAGCATAGCAGACAATGTGTGAGAAATATGAAATACATGCATGAAAAATTACAGTGTCAGGGCAGGAAAACACTGCCTCACCACGTGTTTCTAAGGAGACCAAAGAAGTGAAGTAACACCCCAAGGCCCTGCACAGAACAGAACTAATTCTTTGTATTTGCAATAGCTCATGTTCTGTGTTCTCGAAGATAATTTTTTTTGTCTACACAACAAAGTCCTTCTTTTAACTTGTGACTCACAAAAGTCTGGAAGGAGCACAGGGATGGACTCCAGATTTAGATCCTTTCTGGAGACCTCACCAGTGCCATCAGGAAGTGTCCAAATCACTCAAAGCTGCCAGGAACTGGGAGGATGTGCCAGGAGAGGAGTGGCTGAGCTTTATCTCCCCCAGCACAGGCTGCTGACCACTGCCAGCCTGGGCTTTTTGGCCTCTGATTCATTCTTTCACCTCCATACAGAAAACCAGCAGAGAAAAACAGAAAAAGGGACCAGATTCCAAATAACTCTGAGTGGCACAAATCAAGGGCAGCCTCAACAGAATAAACCAACAACTGCAACCATGTAAACATTACAATCTCCAAGACCTTAAAAATCCTTAAATAGGGAAAAAAATGGTATTTTGGCAAAGCCTGCTCCCCTCCCACACCCCCAGTGACACAGTACAAGCACTCAGAAGGATTGGATTTGCTCATCCATGGCCAGAGTTCACACTCCAGCATCAAAGGCCTGGGTTTAAAGCCTGAATTTTCTGCCTGTATTCCTGCCTGTTTGAAGCCAAGCTAATTGGGATATGTCACAATTCCTACAGACCTGCTTCTCCCACACATTAACATTGCCTAGAAATGCTGTCCTTCCTTATTGGCTGGGAAAACTGCACAGGAAAAAAACTGAGATTCTGACCTTAATTTTCCTTGCGGATAATTTTTTATCCTCAGTGTTTAGGCCAAGCAGACAAAACAAAGTACAGTAAAGACACATCCTTTAATACAGAATTATGGTTTGGATTGGAAGGGATATTAAATCTCATCCATCCCACCCCTGCCATGGCAGGGACACCTCCCACTGTCCCAGGCTGCTCCAACCCCAGTGTCCAACCTGGCCTTGGGCACTGCCAGGGGCAGCCACAGCTGCTCTGGGAATCCCATCCCAGCCAGGAATTCCCAATTCCCAATCTCCCATCCCTCCCTGCCCTCTGGCAGTGGGAGCCATTCCCTGGCTCCTGTCCCTCCATCCCTTGTCCCCAGCCCCTCTCCAGCTCTCCTGGAGCCCTTCAGGCCCTGGCAGGGCTCTGAGCTCTCCCTGGAGCTGCTCCTCTCCAGGTTCCATAGGAGAACCTGGACTCCTGCTTTTCCTCAAGAGGCAAAGTGTGGCCCTTCCCTCAGTCACACTCCCCAGCCTGGTCCCAGCCCCCTGGCAGGGAGCTGGGATTGTTTGCATGGATTCCTGTGCCTCCCCTTGCACTCAGGCTGCTGAAAAGCTCTAATGAGCCATTGCCTCTGCTCCAACAGCAGCCCTGCATTCCCCAGCTCTCACCCTCCCCAGCCTTCCCACCGCAGCTGGAATTCACAAAAAAATACAATTCAACAGCACTTGGAGCATGAACAGGGGCTGTCTGAACTGCAGCCTACCTAAAACCGCAGGAAAGTATTCCCTCTTTGCATTTTCAAAGCTCTTCAGAGTGGTTTTTAAAGTGCCTTTAAAGACACTCCAGGAGATGAAAACACCTTCTTGCCATGAGTGCCAGAATTCCCTCTCCTCTCCATGAGTGGTGCCAGCATTCCTTCTCCTCTCCATGAGGAGTGCCAGCATTCCCTCCCCAGCTGCCTGCACTTTTCCATCACCTCTCATCAGCCTCATTAAAGCAGCAGACCACCAGGTTCAGAGTTGGAGCTAAAGTACCCTTTGGAGCAAGAGCAGCCAAAGACTGAAAAGTCAGATTTTGGGAGCATCACCCACAGTTTCAACCCATCCAGAGCCAGGCCAGAGTTGTCATGAGCTAAAGAAAAGCCACAAGGACTTTGGGGAAGAAAAATGATTTTTTTTTTATTTGTGATTAAGTAAAGGATTTAGCTGGTAATAAAATGAAAGCAGAAATCTTTTAGGAGCCCGTGCTACTGCAGCCCCGCTGCTGCCAGCACTGAGAGCACAGACACATTATCACCATTATTGATTTCTGATTTGGGGACTTTAATTGATTAAACAATTACCCAGCAGACCTTACCCTGTGTTGAGCATTTGTCAAAACCTGTCACCTCCCTTCAAGTGGGTGATGCTCTGTGAGGCTGAAAAGTGGCTTGAAGCCAGCAAACCAACTGATCCCACAAATCCCGTACAAAGGGAATCTCCAGAAAGCCTCAACAAGCATGAGAGCAAAGAACAGCAGCAGAAACAACTGCTGGGCTCCTGCTCTTCCAAATGCCTGCTGTGATGTGAAATAATCATGACTTCACAATTCTGTGAGAAACATGCAACCAAAATATTGGTTGCAAAAAGGAAAATCCTTTAAAAACACATAAATTACAGATCCTGGTAGTTTTTATTATTTCTGAAGTGTCAAATTATTTCAAAGAGGGACTTTGGAGAACATTGTGGGAGAAAAAAAAAAAGCAAAATAAGGCAAAACCCCAAGGTCCTCCCAAAGCAGGGACACTCGGGATGTGGCTGATTTCCACACCCCACTTTGGACAGGACAAATCCACTCCCTGGAATTGGTTTCCAGTAAGATGATGTTTGTTCCTACTCTTTTATTTTAATACAATGGCAAACTCATTTCATATTTAATGATCGCTTCATGAAAAAAATCCTGTTTGGTATTTCAAAGAGAACCATTTTTATCAGCAGTGCATTAACTGGGTTTATTACCTCAATCCAGCAATGTGTTCCCTAGAGCCAGACCCCTTGAAATCCTCCTGGATTTGTGTTTTACTGATCCATTCAGAAAGGGCAGAATCCAAATGCCTGAGCCAGCAGATTTCCTGCCTTGAAACCTCCTTCTGGATACCCACATCAAACATTTCACTGCTTCTTAATAACTCATTTATTAGCAAGTGACTGCTACATTTCATTTAAAATGTCTCACATAAAACATCAACCAGCTTAGATGGTATTTTTACTCATCATTAAGATTTTGCAGGGTCCTGATATTCTGTATGAATTCCATATATGGAATTAGCTGTGTTTTTAGCTATGTTTTCTCCATAAAATCTCAGTTGTTTTATATTTCACTGCAAATTTTCAGCCTGGGACAGTGGAAGGTGTCCCATGCAAATAATCCTTTTGCAGTGAGTTTTTGTCTGCACACAGCTCCCAGGGTATCATTTCAAGTGCTGTCACTGCTCCCACCCTTTTCAAGAGCATTCTCTGCTTCCTGAGACACAATTAAGGGCAGATCATTAGAGTCTGCTGTTTAATGACTCAGAGAAAAGGGCCTGGCCTGGCCTGCTTTTCAGTCCTGCTCTGAGAGCCAGAAGTCCTTGCTGGTCCTGCACTCAAAATGAGACCAGTTCTTTGAATTTTACCCTAAGAGCCTGATGTTCTAATTAAGCTGGACAATTAACAACAGGATTTTATTCCATCACCTTCATGATTTTCCTCTTTTTCTTCACTTGCCCTCCCAGTCATCTGCCTGGTGCTCCAGCAGGGTTCCAGACTCCTTGGAATGACATTCTCTCCTTCTGACTGCACAAAACTCATCTGTTATTCAGGCCTGTTGAATCTTTTCACAACTTTGGTGCTTTTAAAAACATTTTTTTTCCCCCTGGGATTTTTGCTGGAAAAGATAAAAACTTCTCTTACCCAGAGTTTCCTTCTGCAGCTCACGGCACCGACTCTGGAGCTCGTTCCCCTGCTGAAGGGAAGTTTGGAGCTGCTGAGTTTTCAGCTCTACTGTGTCAGCCACTTCAGTGAGGTGTTTGACCTTCTCCTGGAGACACTCGTTCTCCCGCTGGGATTTTGCCAATCTTTGGTTCAGTTTGGGTATTTCTGAGGAGGCAAAACAAACCCATGTAGACTGTTACTATTTTATGTTAATCATGAACAAGAACATCAGAGTTTTTAAATGGTATCAACAAAAATATTGTGGGGCTACGTTGTTTTGATATAGAAAGCTGGATTTGAGGATGGGTGTGATATTCCTGGTGTGGCACTAGTGTGAAGTGGGAAATGTTGGATGAGGGATACAGAGCCTGTGTAAGAAAGGCTCCACTCCTGCTTCCACACAGATCCTCTGTATACTGGGAGTTCTACAACAAACAGAACAAGGAATACTCCACAAAAGAAGCCTTGAAATGTGTGGGTCCCTCTGAGGCTGAAGATGTCTGCAGAGACACGTGCTGCCATTCCCTCCAGCCTGCAGCAGGCAGGGAATGAGCCCAGGGAGAGAGGAATCCCCAGGACACAGAGGGAACCCCCAGGACACAGAGGGACCCCCAGGACACAGAGGAACCCCCAGGACACAGAGGGACCCCCAGGACACAGAGGGACCCCCAGGACACAGAGAAACCCCCAGGACACAGGAACCTTCCTGTGAGAGAAGGGATGTTCTGGGCTCACATCTGCAGCAGGCCCAGGGCCCCCAGCTCCTGCTGGTGCTGCCTCAGTGTCTCAGTGGGTTCATCCTCTCCAGGCACAGCAGCCCCCAGAGCCCTTCCCAGTGGGAACAAAGCAATCATTGAGGAATTCACTGCTCACAGCCCACTGGGCAGCTGCTGTGCCAAACAGCTCCGGGAACAAAGGTTTCACCAGAGCTGTGGATCTGCACTGGAGCTCACAGGGATGGGGGAGGTGGGAGATGCACAGCCCCCAGCCTGCCCTCACAGCCCTGACCAAACTGACCCCCAGAGGTTAATCTGGTCAACAGTGGGATCTTTGGGTTGTCCTGTGCATGGCCAGGAGCTGGACTTGATCCTTGTGGATCCTCCCCAACTCAGGATGTTCTGTGATTCAGTGAAACAGCAGCTCATCCACTCATCCACACTGACAAACTCTAGGAAAGGAATATGTCTGATTATTACTTCTGAAGGCCTTTAAAGCTGTAAACTGGGCACAGGGCCGGCTGGGAAGCTGTGGCTGTTGCAGTCTGTAATCGCAGCACTGCACACTGTTGGCAGTGAAGCCGGTCTCAGCAGAAATGGCGTGCAAGGCTCAGCCTGAGTCAGCCTGAGGCTGGGCACGGCCCCTCCTGAGCAAGCCCTCGGCTGTCCTGGCTCCCAGCTCCCCTGGCCCTCGTCGGATCTGCCTGGGGCCAAGGCAATTCTGGCCAGCCCAGGGCTGCTCCATCCCCCTGCAGGCCCAAGGACCCCCCAGATCAGGAGGGCTGCACTCGGCAGAGTTTGGAACTGGAGCAGGGAGAGCTGCTGCTGTTGGCTGTGGCTTTGCTCCAGGACTCCTTGCTGGTCCTGCACTCAAAGTGAGACCAATTCTTTGATTTTTACCCTCAGAGCCTGATGTTCTACTTAAGATGGACAATTAACAGCAGGATTGTATTCCACCACCTTCATGATTTTCCTCTTTTCCTTCACTTGCCCTCCCCCTCAGCTGGGAGGGAAGGGGTGCAGCCTGCCCAGTTTTTGGGGCAGCACTGCAGGACACTCCAGCAGCTCCCACAAGGATGCTGGACTACCTGGAGGATCCTTTTTTCTCTTGCCCAAAATGGTCGCAGGATGATTTACCTGTCAGAGCTTCTTTGCTCATGGCTTTTATTTGCCGAAAAATTTCTTCCTTCATGGCAGCAAAGTTCTCCATGTTGGTGGAGATAACCTCTTTAATACTGTCTAATTCACTTCTGATGAAAGGGAACAGTGAGACAGCCTTGCTCAGGGTGGAGCAATGGTGTTCCAAGGTAGTTCTGCAAGAAAGAAAATACACCAGATGTATATTTATAAATTATTCTATAAATAAAACTTGGGAATTAAACTAAGCTTTTTATACTGCAGTGGGTTACAATAATTTAGTGTATGAAATGTGCTGTGTATTGAATATATATAAAATAAGTTTCCCCATCTAAATATTTAGAGCTTTTATACATAAATGAAGAAAACTGGGTTTGTTTCATAATTTCAAAATTCGGTACAGGAAATTGTACAATCATTTTTAATTGAGAAATCAGAGTAATCATGTTTAAATGACTGTATGCCCAGGTTTATGGTGCATAAACAATAGATATGTAAGAAATAGAGCATTTCCAACGTCAGCATTTCTTTTTCGGTTCTCACCTGAGCACCTGGGACTGCTTGTAGGCAGCTTCCTTCTCCTCCTGGAAATACTGCAAATCAGCTTTCACAGTTTTCATCTCCTCCTGCTTGGTTTTAAGTTCCACTGTCAGGGTTTTTATCCTATGGATGTAAATAAAATAATCAGAATTGTTTGCAGCAATAATCAACCTCCAAGTTTGGTTTCAGCTTTCTCAGGGCAAGAGCCAGCTCTGTGCTGGCCTCAGGCACAGCAAACACCCCCAGAACCATCCCCCAAGGTGTTCTTCACCTCTACCATTTACCTTGGGAACTTTTCTTTGCAGCACCAGTTTGTCTTTCAGGCACAGCTACCCCAGTGTAAATAAACACAGTTTAAACATTGCTCTTTCAACAATTCAGCATTTGCTCCCATAATTGTCAGGAAATGAATGGAACTGCACAGGAATAAAAGAGCTGAATCCAATTCCCTTCCTGTGGTACACTGAGGAACAATCCCACAGAGCACATCAGCCCCAGCTGTTTTCTGTAGATAACCATCCTAGAGCAGCCTTCCAGCCCCCGAAAATACCACTCCAGTGACAAGCAGCTGTTAAAAACCAGCCCCCGTTTAAGCTTTCAACACCTACTGGTCACACAGAGAAAATGATCTATTAGTCTGGGGTGACTCACTGCCACAAGTAAATAAGTAATGTTTGAATAGACAAGAATTTTACAAAACCAGAGGCTGGCAGAAGCACTACATTAGCCTTGGCTTCCATTTTAAACAGCAGAAGAGAATGAAAATTATGTATGCTGAAAATACGTAAAAATTAAACCAAACTATAGCAGTGCGTTAGTTACTGTTGTCACACAGATCAATACCAAAATGCACATTTAAAAAAAGTATTAGTCCTGGTTAAGAAACCTGGATCTGCAGAGCTCTGGCAAAATCTGAACTGACCATCTGAGGGTTAAAAAGCAAGGTTTTGGGCCTCAGTTGTGATCCCTGAAACAGGGAAAAAAAATTGAAGACATTCCTGGCATTACATTTTTAGGAAATTTTACCCATTGCTACCTGCAAATTTCCAGTAGGTGGAGAGCAGGAGGGGAGAGATAAAATTTGTTGGATTGTGGTTGGGAGCAGACCTGTTGTCACTCACAAGAAAATGTCCATTCCCTAAACAGCTACAGGAATTCAAATCTGCGTTTGCAGCTGAGGAAAAAAGCAGTGATTTATCACTGACCAATAACAAATCCAAACTCGGGGAGCCAGGGAGAGCCAGATGCTCGTCTTCCATTGTTCTTCTAGAAGGGAGAGTATTTGAAGATCTTTTGGATTAAAAAGAAACTGGTAAATAAGGAAAGACACTTTTTCTTCCTCTTTCCGTTCCAGAGCTGACATTAAAGGGATGTTTCCAGCCTGTCCTGGTCAGTCACACACTAAAGTACCCGTGGAAAAGGCAAGGCAGTCGCACTCTGCGGTTACCATCACAAGGAAGCAAAATAAACAGGTCATTTTGGGGCTTTTTAGCACACAGGGAGAGTCCAACGGATGGTTAAAAGCTGGCATTTAGGGAACGGTGGCAACACGGTGATCTCAGCCCGTCCCACAGCGAGAATTGCCAGCCGTGCCCGCATCCCCGCGTGTTCCGGGGCACAGGAGAGGAACAGCCCCAGGAAAGCAGCAGGAACACCCACCCT
>QUSF01000086.1:392450-403164 GCA_003676055.1 Chloebia gouldiae
AGCACAGAGCAGGAGCTGCTGTGCTCCGGGGGATTTCAGACGTTCCCCAGCACGGGAACCATCCCTGCCCTGCACACAGGGCAGCTCCCGCTGGGATGGAGCAGCACTGGCACTGCCAGCTAGGACAGGATGCACACGGGAGCCTGGAACACTCTGTCCCGAAAAAAAAGCTCCACCCCAGCATTTTCATCACCATGAAACTTTGGAGCTGCCCAGAGCCAGGAGCTGCTTTCATTTCAGAGCCGGGAGCTGCTCATTTTCAGTTCAGACAGTGATGAAGTCACCACCCCTGGAAGCGTTCAAGGCATGTGTGCATGTGGCACTTGAGCATTTACAGCTATTTTACATTTCCTACACTGCATGCTGAATCTTGCTAATTCAATTAGCAATAATTCAATTCATTATCAAGACTGAAGTGATTCTAACACAGAATAAGCTGAGTGGGATCAGTGTAGTTGGTTCCCCTCCTCCTGCCAGGATCCCAAAGGAAAGGTAACTAAGGACAGGCAAACTCCCAGGTGGCTTTCAAGGTTAACTACAGGAATACCTGAACCCGGAGGGAACAGAAACCTGAAACAGTCTGCAGCTGATAAGAGATTCAATCCCTTGGTCTAGCAGAGATAAAAGGAAGAAAAAGGCATGTTTGGCTTCTGGGAGCAGTGATTTGTCAGCCTGGCCAGACCCAGGATGCTGAAGTTTATACCACAGCATAAGGCAGTCAGAGAGGCCCAGGACAACAAGGAGATAAGGAATATTCAGCCAGGCTTCTTAACAAGGCACAATGGTTGATTTATGGCTGGAATGGAAACCTACTGCAAGTACTCCACTTGATTTCAGCAGCTTTTAAATCAAGTGGAGCCTTAGGGGGGAAAAGTGCAGAGATAAAAATTTTATTAACTGTTCCAGCTTTACTGCAAAAAGTCAGCCTGATGAAAATTTAAAGTTTAGCTCTGGCAAATGATCCTCGACAAGAAGAATGTGCTGTCAGTGCATTTGCTCACACACTGCCACCAGAGCTGCCACCCAGGGTCATTAAGGGGACAAGGAGCAAACAAGCTTTAAAAATAGATGTTAAACACAGAAAATATTAAATATTGGGAAGGAGGGGTGGAAGATGTTAAATTTAAAGGAAAAAGATATTGCAAGAAACATGAGTAATTTACAAGATAAATGCATTTTGTTCACTTTTCTGGGAACTTGTGATCTAAAATGAATCTTTTATTAGTAATATTAGCAAGCAAAACCTAACTAAATCCATTAATTAAGTTAATTTTTAAACAGCACTTGAGTGGTTCTCCCAAAAAAAGCAGGTTTCCAAAGTATTTCAGTCCAATCTCAAGAGCACCTTCAGCTCTAGGTCCCTTGGTGTGAGGCAGTCAGACAAGGAACATCCCTCCTGGGAATCCCAAAAGTCAAACTGAGCTGATAATTAAAATTAGAACCTCATCCTTACAAAAAACTTCTGAGTCAGATGAGCAAAAAGTTACCCAGGAGCTTTTGTTAGCCTCAATCCATCAGTAGAAAACTCAAGCAAACAGAATTTTTATAAAGTAGCTTTTATTAATTGACTAAAAACATCAATTATTTATAGTCCTACTGTAATCAATTAATGGAATATAACAATAGATACTAAAATATGTGCATGGAAATGGATACAAACCCTGTAAATATGAGCTGAAAAAACACACTTAAAAGTCCTAATTGTGCCCTGAAAATCCAAATGTGGCTCTGAGATCTATCATTAATTACTGGAGTTTTATGGCACAAAACTCCCCCTTTAACTGGGGCCTTCCCACCTCTGTAAGGATTTGAAACCTCCTGTTTGTGAAGCAAAATGCCCCTGGAAATTCCCAAACTGTTCCTTATTGCTTTGGGGTTCTGTACCAGCCCTGCAGAGAGGGAATCCTGACACTGCCAGGGAAAAACACTGGGAATTCTTTATTGTGAGACAGTCAGCCCAAATTTCAGACCTGTGGAACTCCCAGTCCTGTGGAATTTCATTGGGAATATTAGAGATTTATTACAAGATGATAAGATGAGATAGTCATCAATTCCCTTGGGGAGTGTGTGCAGGGGAGATCCCTCTGAGTGCCTTCTGGCCTTTCCTTCACCTTCCACATACTGACTGCTTCTAAACTGCTCAGGAATTCTGAACCTGCATCCACAGACACTAGGAAAGGTGATTTAAATCAGGTATTACAGTGTATATGGGCCATCTGAGAAAAGAAAGACAAATGTTATTTGTATTTTAAGCTGCTTTGGGCTGAAATTCCCTGCCACACACAGGAGAGGATCACCAGAGGAGATGATGAGCTCTGACCTTTCAGTTTTGGATTCGCTCTCAGCCCGGCAGCGCTCAAGGTCGTGGTGAAGAGCCTGCAATTCTGCCTGAAGCCTCTGCTCCCGTTCCAGACTTCCCTTATAAACTTTCATCTCCTTCTCCATGGCTCTGACTTTGTCTTCCATCACCCTAAACTCGTGCAGTGTCAGGTAGCTGACTCCGCAGTATTTGCACACCGTCTGCTCCCGGGACATCTGCAGGGAGAGAAAATGCTTCAGATTGTCTCAGAGAAACAGGTTCAACTAAAAAAACCTTCAGTCACGCTAAGAAATAATAATAAATCCAAGCAATTCAAACCACTTGCTGCTCTGGAACATTTAATATCAGATGATGTTATTGCTTTAACAAATAAAGACAAAAATCTTCATTAGCAAAATGAACCTAGAGCTAGAGCAGCACTTTTCCTTCCTGGCAACTTCCCAAGATACATCAATTTGATATGTGGGAACTCCCACTGAAATGCTAAAGTACTTCTGAGTTAGGTTGGAGGTATTCATGGAAAATGAAATGAAATGTGGTTTGTAAAGCTATTTCATTAATGAATCTGGGATTACCAGATAAACGTTATTTCTGTGGGTTGCCAACAGCTCACATCCAAGTGAAGGAGGCAAGATGAGGGAGAGTGAATAAAGTGATGCAATCCACAATCTTGACAAAAATAATTCCTGAGTGCTGCTGCTGTGGTGTCCATGGCTCTGGGGTGTTGTGGAATCTGTAGCCCCATTGCCAGGAATGAAGGACTCAGGACTGATTACAAAACACAGAGCATGTAACACCCATCCAATGGAAAGGGCACTTATTAAACTGGGAAGCAGACTTTTCCAACTGTTCCAGTTATTAACCTTGAAGCAGGGAACACGCAAGCACCTGCTCAAACAGTTTAAGTCCAATTAAGAAACTTTGTTTTTACAGAAAAAAAAAAAGATTTGTTTAGAGACACTAGGATAAACAGAAAGAAACCCTACCCAGAGGAAAGAAAAGAGCTTTCAAAAATTATAAATTAAAGACTGATACAACAACCTTTAGGAATTTAAATACAGATTGATATAAACAGTGTTTCAGGGTGCCCTGGACAAGCTTTATTTCCCCATTTCTTAATGTTGCCCCAGTTTAAAACCCCCCTGGTTACAGCTGCTCTGAAGGAGCTGAAAATACAAGTTTATTTTTCCTGGCAGCTGCAGTCTGTGCTTGGAAACCTGAAACTGTTCTTCAGGATAAGTACCCCAAAGTTCCAAAGCACTGGAGAAGGACAAAACGAGCTGTGCAGGGAGCACAGGAGGGGGTTTTATCACAGAGAGGACACGGTGCTCCGTGCAGCACAGCCACTGCTGCTGCTCACACAAACAGCTGAGAACTTTCACTGCTTCTCCCATCAAAAACACGATAGACTCTCCAGGGGTCTGAACTGAAAAGGGTTTGTGCAAGTACCAAAACGTCTTCATTTTCAAAGGCAGTTTTGTTAGTGAATTTCAAAATAAATGAAGTCATAGAACAACAAACACTCCCTGTCTGGGCTCAGCTGGAAGTGCTCTCCTTCCAATCCATTCTTCAGGTGAAATGAAAATCTGGGAGGATTTCTGATCAGGTTGGATTTTTACAGTATTTGCTTCAGAGTCAAAAACCCACAGTATAGGAAAGGCTGTGTAAATCAGGGCCTTGCTCTGCACATTAATAATTACCCTGCAAGCACTGCAATAAGTGTACAGATTGAACAGCTTCCAAATATCCACCTTAATACATGGAACGGTTCCCTGACACAAGGAATGGATTTGGCACATGTTGAGTGATGCCAGCCACAGTCAGTTTAAACCCAGCACATCTGTCCAGGACAGATTAAAATTAACAGGACCCAGATCAAAGTGAATAGAGCAAGGAAGGCACTGACCTGATTTCCCACCCTAAATCCAAGGCTCCTCTCTCATGGAATCACAGAAGGGTTTGGCTTGGAAGGACCTTAAAGCCCATCAGGTCCCACCCCAGCCATGGCAGGGACACCTCCCACTGTCCCAGGTGCTCCAAACCCTGTCCAGCCTGGCTTTGGGCACTGCCAGTGATCCAGGGGCAGCCACAGCTGCTCTGGGAATTTATTCCAGGGCCTGCCCACCCTCCCAGGGAACAATTCCTTCCCAATATCCCATCTGACCCAGGAATTCCAATATCCCATCTATCCCTGGCCCCTGGCAGCCTTTTAAATAAATGGTTTTCCATTCCATTTATCTAGCTCCACTAGACCTTGTCTCTTAGACACCAAAGTTGACCAACCATTTCACAAAATCTGTAGGAAACAAACTCATCAGTTTTTATGCTTACAAATTACCTCTTCTGGAACAGTGAGATTGCCGAGTAACTACTAAGGATGTGTACTAAATACAAATTCATGGTTTCAGATTTCATATTTCACTGTTTCCATTTGATAAAAACACTGTTGCCATTTTAACTTCAAAGCAGGAAAAAATCAGGGGAAAAACAGTTTGGAAGGAATAGAAAAGGAAACTGTCAGAGCTCTGAGGAGAAAAGGGGACTTGCATGTCCTGAGTGAGCACTGAGGACAAGCAGTGAACAGAAAAAATCAATTAGGAATTAAAAAAAAACAGTTTTGCTGAGGACAAAGTGCTTCATCTGGGAAGATATTTATCCATAAGACTTTGAGCTACAGTTGTGAGTGATGCACAGATGCTGTAAAGCATCTGGGGGAACAGTTTCCACTCTGCAGTTGGTTTTGGAAGGAAATATTATCCCCTGGTTACAAAGATTTCTTTAGCTACCAAGGCAAGGGGAGGACTGAGCCAAGAGGGATAATCACTCAAATTACATCTGTCTGACTCAGTTTCATCTGTAGAGCATAAGCTGTGAGGAAAAAAAGAAAAGAAATTGGTGGTCTGGACCATTTTTAGCCTTTTGAATGATGAGACAGGAATTTGTACCACTTGAACTTGACCAAATAACTCCAGGGTGTGTCAGGTCGTGCACCACCACCCCTCTCCTCCGGAATTTCACATTCCAGCCACAAACACCCCACGATGGAGAGCTGGATTCCTGTTTGGAAGAGTGAGCTCCTCTCTCATTTAACAGGGCTTTGACATTACAGCACCCAGCACACGGATCACTCATCACAGAACCCTAAAAAAGCCCTCCAGGAGCACCGAGTGGCACCATCCCACAGCACCCACACCCCCAGGTGCCACATCCACAGGGCTGATAAATCCCTGCAGGGATGGGGACCCCACCACTGCCCTGGGCAGCTGGGCCAGGCTGGACAGCCCTTTCCATGGAGAAATTCCTCACAACACCCTGTGCTCCTTGGTCCACAGCTCTTGGTGCATCTGTCAGGACTGAGATTGCTTCAGCAAGGACTGCTCAAAACCAAAATACTCTGTATTTGTCCAAATTAAACTTGTAGCTGAAAACACAAAAGTCAAGAAAAAAATATAAATCCTTATCCTGCAGCTGGGTGGTCTTAAAGTATTTCTATATGTTGATTTATTCTACCTTATTACCCAATTTTACTTTCTTTTTTGTTTCACTCCTCTCTCACATTATTTTCATGTCTCTCATCCTGTGTGTCCCTCTTCTGACACATCAGTCAATCCCTATTGCACAAAAAGAAATGATGACTCAAACCACACCACTGATTTTTGAGGAAGAAAGGGGAGTCTTTTTGATGTATATGCAAAATGAGGAGGTACCAGATCAAAATTTATATTTGCCTTAGTCAAAGGAAGATTTTTAAAAGGTCTCACTTCTTTTAAAAGAAAAAAAAAAGTGTATTATGAGCCAAGTTTTCAATCAGCATCTACCCCAAAGCAATACAGATGGTACTGCTGAGCCACACTGTTCACATCATTATTTGCTCTCTGCCCATAAAATCACAGTTGCAAAATAAAAATCCCTGTGCCTGCTTTGAACACATGAACAGTGGAGAAGCAGGCTGGGAGTAGAACCAGAAGGTAGCTTCATTCAAAACATGCCCTGGGATAATCCCCGTGTCAGGGCAGGAAAGAACCCCGGGAGCTCAGGTGCTGAAGGCATTGCAGCCTGGGGGAAGGCAGAACGATGAATCCCAAGGCATTCTCACACTCACACGAGCCTGCAAACACCAGCCCAGTGCCAGCACCCCTTCCTGAGCTGCCCAGCTTCCTCGGGATGTGTCAGGGCTCGTTCCAGCGGAGAACTCACTGAGGGCTGCCACAAAGCATCTGATGACAAAACACAGCACACAAAGGATGATTTAGCCCATTGTTAACCAGACCTTTGTCTGAGGAACTCTCTGCAGCCAGGTGTGACTGGCAGGAAGCCCCTCCTGGCTGCACCCCACGAGTGGGAGGTGAGGAGATTCCAGTCCCTCCAGTTCCCAGCAGCACGCTTGACGCTGGCTGCAGAAAGGGTGGGAAGCCTTGGCTGGAGTGAATACAGCCCTGGTTTTGTGAGGAAACCTTGGATATAGAGAACACAGCCCTGGGCTGATGAGAAAAGCTTGGCTGTAGTGCCTAGAGAGGGAGTGGAGTGTCCCTCAGTGGAGAGGCTGAACCATCTGGATACAATCCCTGGAAGTGCCCATGGCCAGGCTGGACACAGGGGTTGGAGCCACCTGGGATAGTGGAAGGTGTCCCTGCCCATGGCACTTTGGGGTCCCTTCCAAACCAAACCATTCCAGGATTTTCTCCCATTTCCAGAGCACTCCCCAGCCACTCAGAACACCCCCATAGCAGGAGTCTGACACCCCAACACCAAAAACCATCACAAATTCCACAGCCCAGTGCTGAAAACCTCAGTGGGCACTGGAGCAGCTTGGGGACATCACCTCCAGGAGAATCCAGGTGGGGGCCAGCAGGATGCTGAAAAGGGCTCTGCCATTCCACCACACTAATCTGGGGGGCACAAATTGGAAATTAATCTGCTTTTAAATCCCTGCTGGTGCCAATGCAGCACGTCCCAAACACAGGGCCGTGCTGTCCTGGAGGATGGGACAGGCCCGTGGGCTCCCAACCACAGCTGGAACTCTGTGTTCCAAAGCTTTCCCAGGAAAACCCCAACGCTGGGTTGACAGAGAGCAGGAGAAGGGAAAGCTGACGTGATGTGCTCATACAGGGCCCATACTGTGCCCCATCTATAGCACACGTGGGAGAGGCACCGAGTGCCCGTTCGCTGCTCGTGGTGTACCCGGTACTCTGGGGACACCACAGGACGTTCTGTCCTCGTGGGGAACAGCCTCGGATTTCCTGCCTGGCCCGAGCCCCTCAGCTCCTGGGCTGAGAGAACTCTCAGTCTCTGAGGGTATCTTGGCCCTATTAGTCTTATGAAAGCTTATTATCTTTTTTTTCCTGCCAAATAAAATATGAAATTAAATATAAATGTGATTGCTGCTGTGAGGACTTGGGCCATTCTGTTGTTGTTCTGTTTCCTGTTTCAGGGAGATCCTCAGCGCAAAGCTGCATCTTCCCTTCTACTTCCCTGCCACGAAGTCCAAAGGCACAAAAAAAGATTCATCTACCACTGGCAACAACTTTTATATTTCACAAGGTGAAATATAAAAGCTCTGAGGAAAAATTAAACCAAAATAAAACATTAACCAAGCAACAAAACCAGAAGTCCCCAAAAATACACATCCATGACATTGGAATCACAGAAACACTAACTCCCTCATGTACCCTGCTGGGCTCTGTGACACCTGTCAGGCTGAGTTTGCTTGCAGAAATTCTATGTAAATACATTAAAATAGGCATTAAAAGCCACTGATTTCCATCTTTACTAACAATCAGTTTCCAAGAAGTATGGAAGTATAAATACAAAAGAATACTATAAACTTTAATAATGGACATGGAGATGTTTTATTCCACTATTGATTTTGGTTTTTTCATTTAGCACCCCTCTTGCAATGAATGAGAAATGCAATGTTGTGAAAGTAGTGTGAGAGCAGAAGAAGGAACAAGAGACAGAAAAAAGCAGGAACATGTAAAAGTTTTTACACAGTTCTCTGAGGCAAAATTGATCAGAACATGAAGAACCAAAGTCCCTTAACAAAATGCTGAGAAATCTCCTTCCCTCTAGACTAAAACTTCCTTTAAAATAAAATCGTGACAAGCAGCTTGTGCAGCTCCAGGGGGTGCAACAACGAGAGCTCTGCAGCCTGCCCTATGAGGCAGCTCCTGGATCCTGTGTGAGTGCCACAACCCAGCCTCCAGCATCCATCTGTCCATCCATCCGTCCATCCATCCCAGCCCAGCGCCTGGCCAGGAAACACCCCTGCCCTGGGCAGCACTCAGTGCCTGACAGGCTCCCCCCAGCCACACGAGCCCCCTCGGCCTGCACACCCATCTCGGGAGCACTTGCTCCGGCTGGCACACGCTGGGCTGGGTCGGGAGCCAGCTGAAAGGGAGATCCCAAAGGAGAGCTACAAAATCAGGGCAGAGAAATGTTCATCATTCCTGGGAAGGGAATGAGGATGTGTGCAGGAAGGATGGGAGATACAAGGGCAGGAAATGGTGAGAATGACTTGTAGTGCCTTGTAAGGATGCTGCAGCTCCAACACGAGCCGGCTGAGGAGGAGATGAGCAACAGCACAAGATGTGTAAAACCCCGACACTTTCTCATCCCAAATTCCGGGCTGTCACTGCCTTGGAGCTCACACGTGGCAGGAGGAGGATGGGACAGGAGCAGAAGTCTATCCATATCTGGAAATCCTGCATCTTCTGCACCAGAGTTTTTGTTAAAGATGTACCCAGCACTGGTGGGATCTCCAGAGATTGCCTGCCCCATCCTCTACTTCGAGGGACAAGCTGAAGTGACAATCCCACTGGGAGAATTCCATAATGGCTTGGGAGAGCTGCTCCAGAGTTTCAGAGCAGTCAACCAAAGCACATCCAGAAATGTGAGGAAAAGACTCATTTGCACCTGGAAATGAACCACCACCGCCTGTGAACAGTTACTGTGCCCTCAGGTATTTTCCAGAATGAGCAAATCCAGCTCTATTATCCTTTCTTAGAAGATTTTAAAGCTCTTTACTATTTTCGTTCTTTTCTAAATTCCCATCAGTCACATCATTATTTTTAAAGTCTGCAGCTCAGAACTGAAACTTCAACAGCCCTGGACAGAGGGACAACAAAGACCCAAGTTTCACATGTGATTCCTATTACAATTATTGAGATGTTAGAACTATTAATACATTAACAGATTCTTTCTGTGTAGCATCCCTTTGTTCATATTATTCTGCTTATGACCTGATTACAGCCCTCACTGTTAAGTCTGACAAGGAGGTTATTATGGATTTTGCAGTGATGCATTGGATTGATTTTAAATGACTTATTTTTCCTAAGACTATGGAGTTTAATGCTGTTCCCAGAGTGCTCAAACCCCTTCCCAACTGGCACCAGCATATTCCTTATTGTAATCCAAGATCCTGGCTCAATAGTAACCAGCAGCCACTGACACTGCTGCTGACAGAATTCATGTCACTGCGTTTCTGTGCCTGCCCTGGCTGCTGCTCCCTCCTTGTGCCAGCATACGCCTAGCACATGGAGCAGGAACTGATCCCAACATAAAACAGGCTCAAGTGCCACCCAACTGCAGCTTGAAGTCATTAAAGGAAATATTAAGCAGTAACCAGCTCCAGGAGGATTCCCTCATCCAACAGTTTGGTACAACTGTTTCTGTGAGAAGCTTACACTGATTTTTGCTCACCACTATCCCCCGTTGGGGTTAAAAAACTAACTGCTAAATAAACAAATGTAGTGGGATCCTTCCTGCTACCAAAACAGCTGCTCATGAGTCTGAAAGTGTTCCACAGTTTCTTCTCTTCTTTTTTTTAAGACTAAGTATTCCTTTCCCCTTTCTTTGTCTACCTTACCCATCCTTGATTTCTCAGAAATCATCTCAGAAATTGTCTGAACGACTTCCTGGACTAAGCCAGGGAGAATTTCTCCACGCTGAGTACACAAAGCTTTTAAATGACTTGTCAAATAATGAGCCGCAGAGTGAGGAATGAGGACAGCTGCGTGTTGTACTGCCAGAGTGAAAACTTGATAGTGTTACAGAAAGTGACTCGTGTTCCACTTGAGTGCAGCCTCCTCCTAAATTGAGCCATATAAACAACAGCGGGGTTACACCGGCAATCATCTGTCTCGCAAACAAAAGAACACGCAGAGACACGAGGGGAGAGGAAGGGGAATGTTCCGTCCCCGTGTGTGTTGATACTCCTCTGGAACATGTCATGCTCTGAAGCCCTTCTGAACTCCCAACACGAAAACACGCCAGAAAGGGGAAATCTGAGAATCACCTGCAGTGACAGCCCCGGCACAGGGTGAGGTGCTCCCCAAGACCCACCTGCAGGGACAGCCCCGGCACAGGGCGAGGTGCTCCCCAAAACTCACCTGCAGT
>QUSF01000086.1:413164-433897 GCA_003676055.1 Chloebia gouldiae
CGCCGGGCGCCCGTTCGGGCGCCCGGTGCCCTTCGTCTCCCCCCCGGCTTTGCATGGAGGTGCCACGCGTGTCACAGCGGGTCCCTCGCGTGTGGCCGCCGTGCCCCGTCCCGCGTTGCGTGCCGAGCTCCGAGCCGCGCTAATCCCGCCTTGGCAGCCGCCTCACGCCCCCGCCTCCATTTTAACCTCTTCGTGTGCCAAGTGTTGGGATGGGGGGGGGGGGTTGTGCGCGTCGCGTGTGAAGGGCGGCTGGCCCCCCGCGGGGGTCATTAATTAAGATTTGCATTAATAGGAGCTGGCGAGAGCGCGCCTTGGCTGGGAGCGGGGTGTGGGAGCGGGGTCTGGGCGGGCTGTGCTGGCAGCTGTTGCCGCCGTGCGTGATGGCGGCGGGCGGGGGGGAGGCGGCGGGCGGCGGCTCTCACGCGATGGCGGGGCTGACGTGCCGAGCCTGGGTGTCGTGAGGCGCGGCCGTGAGCTCAGCGCGGATCACCGCGGGCGGCGGGCGGGGGAAGGCGGGCTGCAGCACGCAGGGAGGCAGGCAGCGACGGGGGAACGGAGGCTGCTGCATCCCCGCCCCACCGGCTGTGCCCGCTGAGGACGGGGTGGAGGGGGCTTGGCCAGAGGGAGCTGAAGGCATCCAGTCTTGGGAGAGCCGAGGGCAGCCTGTGCTGGGGAGGCTGAGGGGAGCTTGTCCCAGGGGGGGCTGAAGGGATCCAGTCTTGGGGGTCCCGTGTTTGGGGGAGCTGAGGGGAGCTTGTCCCAGAGGGTTCTGAGGGGATCCAGTTATAGGTGGGAGCTGAGGGGAGCCTGTCCTGCAGGAGCAGGTGGGGGGATCCAGTCCTGGGGAAAATGGAGGTGATCCTGTGCTTTTGGGGACCTGATGGGAGATTGGACAAAGGGGAGCCTGTGGATAAGATCCAGTCCGAGGGAGCTGAGGGGAGGGAAATAAAGGAGATCCTGTGCTGGGGTCTGAGGGAAGCTTGCACAGAGGGAGCGTGTCCGAGGGGATCGGGGGAGATCCTGTCCTGGAGGCGTGGAGAACCTGGCAGAGCCATGCTGAGCCAGCCGGGATGCTCCCAGGCCAGGAGCCCTGTTGGAAGCAGAGCACAGGAGAAGCACCCAGCTCCGAGGCAGCTGTAGGAAGCCCCCACAAACCCCCCACTCCTCCCAAGCCCACCGCCCGCTCCGCACATCCGCGTGGCTGCGGGGGCTGAGCGGGTCGGTCAGCCCCTGCCCCAGGCCTGGCGCTCCGGCCAGGCCGGACCGCGGCCGTGTCTGTGCCCGTGGCACGGTGCCGGTGTTGGTGCCAGCCCCGGTGCCCGGCACCGCTCGCGATCAGGTTCCAGGCAGCGCAAGCAGCTCCAAGGACAAACGAACGGGCAAGAACCGAGTGCGTGACACGCAGCAGTCATAAGGCAGCTATTTCCATTGTTTTCCGGCAGGCTTTGTACCTTCTCAAACACACGTGGAAAGCCTCCCGCTGCTTAGAAATCCCAGCCCAGAGGAGCAAAGTCCGTGCCAGCGTGCAGCTGGGGAAAAAGGCAATGAACACCAACACCCTCTTCGCACAAAGCAGGACCGGCCGAAGGGCTGGGAGGGTGAATAGGTGTGTCCACACCTACAGCCTTCTCTGGACAATGAGAAATCCAACTTTTATCCCAGCCCTCTGGCTTTAGGCTGCCCTTACATGGGCTCAGTACAAAGAGCGGCGCGGGGAAGCGGTTTTGCAGCGTTGTCTGCAAACAGCTCCTCTGGGAAGCTCCGGTTGTTTTCCTAGGGAGGAGCAGAGCTCGGTTATCGCTCCGTAGGTACACAGGGGATTTGGGGAGGAGCGAGGGTCCCGTGCTGGGCCCGCAGCACGGAGCAGACGTGCTGCAGGAGGGGTCAGGGGAAGGACAGCGCTCGGAAGGCAGCGAGGTTACCCCGGTGCTCCCTGCACATCGCACTGCTTCCCCTTTTCCAGCGGTATTTGCTGGATTTGTTTGGTTTGCTGTGCTTGCCCCCTCTTTGCAAATGTCAGAAGGACGAGAGCGTGGGGGGAGAGGGGCCTCAGTGGGAGGATGTTTGGAGAAGGGATCTGAGCGCCAGGGCTACCTGGGAGTCAAGGTCAGGCAGGTCACTCTGTGCTAAGAACAGAAACTCTGCAAGCAGCAGGGAAATGATAAAATCAGAAGCGGGGTGGAGCGGGGTGCTGGTGGTGTGTGCGGGAGGGCAGAGGGAGGGAATGGTCCCAGTCCGCAGAGGCTCCCATGCCAGCCCAGAGCAGAGCACCGAGCAGCCTGCTGGGGCAGCAATGGGATCCCGAGGGATGTGCTCCTGCCGTGACATTGCCAAATCAAAGTCAAGCTCTTGGCTGCAAGAGCACATGAGGTGACTCAGAGAAAGAAACCATATGATTAAGCAGCAGCTGAGTGCCAGAAGTGAAGAGCTGTCAAGGATAATACCAGGAGTGTGTGTGTGGAGGACAGTGGGTTTATTTGCCACGATAGGAAAGGATTTGAAAGGGAATATAAGACGCTTGTACTGAGTCTGACTTGGCAGCAAGAGGAGTTGGGAAGGGTGCCAGGAAAAGCGGCAGGGATACAGGGCTGGGGTGAGGAGGGAATGCAGAGCACAGAGGCAGCTCTGGCAGTCAGGAACAGGCACGGAGGGGCAGAGGGCACAGCCAAGTCAGCAGGAAGGGATCTGGGGAGGGAATCAAGAATCATTAGAGTTGGAAAAGATTGCCAGGATCATCAGCTCCACCCTTTGACTGACCAAATACCTCACTGTCACCAGCCCAGAGCCCTGAGTGCCACATCCGGTCATTCCTTGGACACCTCCCTGGGCAGCCCCTTGGAATGCTGAAAAGCCCTTTCCATTAAGAAATTCCTCCTGATGTCTAACCTGAACCTCCTCTGGCACGGCTTGAGGCCGTTTCCTCTTCTGTCAAAAGGTCCAAGCAAAAGCCCAACCCCCTGGGACGTGGTGCAGAGGGGTAGGAGGTTTTGTTCTCTATTTTTAAGGCATTCAAGGGCATATCTATAAGATCTCTTAATGCTCCTGGATGACAATGGTGGTGGCACTCCTGATAGCTCCTCAGGCAAAACAGAGCTGTTACCATGAGGGTGAGGTTCATCCCTGCAGGACTCAGCAGTTTCCCAGGAGCCTGCCAGGGAACTCCCATGGGATTGCAAAAACCCCATCCATCTTCCCTGTTCCCCCCAGCCACCAGCGATCTGCTCTTTCCTAATTTAAACACAGGACCTGGAGGGAGCTGAACGTTTCTACTGCTGGCTTAAAAAAAAAAAAAAAAAAAACAAACCTGAAAATCCTGCCAAAACAGAAACTGCACACAAAGCCCTCCCCACTGGAAGAGGACAAGAATGGATGAAACAAGACAGATGCTACAGCCTTGGTGAGCTACTGGAATAAACATCAGGCAGTGATGAGGGAACTGTGGAGTCACTGTAAAACAGGAAAAGATAGAGAGAAAACACAAATTAAGGAAGCCAGGATGTTTAGAGGATGGAGCATCCCAAGGAGGATGGTGGGGCTCACTTGAATCCAGGGGGCAATATCGGTGTGTGTGCATCATCCTGAGATCCAGCATGCAAAAACAATGCCTGGGTCTCCCAGCCTACAACGAAGGGAATGGGAATACCCATACAAGTAAGGACTAGTGAGGACAGTCCTTGCAAGCGCTGAGAGTGTGTTAGGATATTTACTGGTGACACACTTCTGGAGCTTTGCTTGGGCTCCTCTGCTGTCCCCTTTGAAACCCTTTTAAACAGCAGCATGCAGTGCCTGAGGTCAGGCTGCTCCTTCCTCTGCCTCACCTTAGTGCCCAGCTCCGGCTTTGGGATTGCCCTGCAGCGTCCTGGCACATCCTGACAGGAAAATGCAAATGTTGCATTTCCATGGCATGGCCCGACAATGTACATTTATCTCCCACGAAGAGATAACAGCACGTGTGTGTTGGTTGCAGGCTGTTGCTACAACAGAGTTGTTAAAAAGCAGCCCTACCCTTATACATGCAGAACTGGGATGAAAATAAAGTGGAATAAGGTTTTTCTTGCTATGCTTTAAATCCCCTTTTCCTCATCTGCCAAACCCACTGACTTCAAAAGGAGCAAGGGCAAGACTGCAGCTAACATCCAAATAGATATATTGTTTACTGAAGTGCAAAAATGGTTATTTCTGTTCTCTAAAGGTAGATCCTGGGGGAGGTGATGGCCAGAGGGTGGCCCTCTGTACTGCCCTGACCAAGAGCTCGGCCGCCGTGCCCTGTGGTGACCCGTGGCCACCTGAGGTGACCCATGGCTGGATGCCAGCTGAGCTGGCAGCTTGTGGAGCCTGGGGAAGTGCAGGAGCTGTAGCAGCCACCACCTTGCCTTGCTGGCTGGTTTCTGAGGGCTCTGCAACAGAACCCTACCCAGGGAGCTGCAGACCCCTCAGGGTGGTTGGCTTGGAGCTCCTCTAGCACTGCTCAGCATCACAAACTTTGCCCCCATTCCTGTGAATCTGTCAGCACATGATGGTTTCCATAAGCTGTTTGCTACTTCAAAGTATCCTAAATGGCCTAAGAAAGGAGATTTTAGATAAAATCACTTTAAAATCTTTAAGTTTCTTTGTGATTTATCCCGAATAAAAGCTATTGAAGACCTTGGCACAGCTGCCAGCAGAAGGCCCAGAGCTGTTGACGTGTTTGGGAGCACGAGTGGTACTCTCTGCCAGGGGTCCCTGAGCTTTAAGGACCCTTCCCGCCCATGCAGCTGTGACTCTTGTCAGAGGCACACAAAGAGGTGTCCATGGCTCTGGGGAAAGCAAACCATGTGTGTGACCCGTGAGAGGCAGGGGAGGCTTGTGAAATGGGCCAGTGTTTCCTGGTCACCATGGAGTCACCGAGGGAACAGGCAGATTTTCTTCCTGTTTACACAACATGGCACCAACAGCTTTGTCCCCATCTCTGGTGGCCTGCAGCCACCATTTGGAAGCCATGGTGACACACCATGGCAATCACCCTCTGGCAAAAGGGTTTTTGAAGAGGTCCCCAGCAGGACACTGTGGTACAGGAGGGCTGGCAGGAGATGCAGCCCCAGCCTGCAGCCACCAGGGTACCAGGCAGGGCACACCAAAGGTGGCCCAGATATGTCACAGGGAATTGCTCCCCAGGGAATGGCAACAAGGACCTGCATCCAGAGTCAGTCCTGTGAGGGGGCTGAGGGAGCTGGGAAGGGGCTGAGCCTGGAGAAAAGGGGGATCAGGGGGGACCTTCTGGCTCTGTACAGCTCCTGACAGGAGGGGACAGCCGGGGGGTCGGGCTCTGCTCCAGGGAACAGGGACAGGAGGAGAGGGAACAGCCTCAGGCTGGGCCAGGGCAGGCTCAGGGTGGACATAGGAAGAATTTCTCCGTGGAAAGGGTTAAACTTTTGTAGGGGCTGCCCAGGGAGGTTTGGAGTGCCCATCCCTGGAGGAATCCCAGGAAGGGCTGGAGGTGGCACTCAGCACTCTGGGCTGGGGACAAGGTGGGGATCAGTCACAGGTTGGACTTGATGGTGTGGGAGGGCTTTTCCAGCCTCAGGGATTCTGGGATCTCATCACTGTGTGCAAGACCAAGCCTTGCTGGGAGCTCAGGCTGGACCTGGGCTTCCTGCAGGCTACTGCTGCACTCTGTGGGTCCCTCCTAAAGTGCAGCAGCTGATGGCTTAAAGTCAAAGGTGTCACTCAGGACCCCACACCCCCGTCACACCCCACAGGGACAGGGCACTACAGAATTCACCATTTTCTCGTGGCACTGTGAATAAAGTAAGAGCGAATTCATTCCCAGTGTTTGCAGTGAGTGCTTTCGTGAGCCTCCATTTCATGGCAGAAAATTTCATTCCCAAAGAGTTTTGCTGTCGTGTGGTGATGGTGAGAAGCGACAGAGTGCCCAGCTGCACCAGCAGAGCAGCAGGCGCCACGCACGGGCTGTCACAGGGCATCAGTCACGGCTGCGCCACGGGAACCACCCCACAGCAGCCAAGCTGGCACCGCACACCGCAGCCTCCTCACGAGCCACGGCTGCCCAGCCTGCAGACACAGAGCTGCACTCACAGACCTGAGCTCCCTGACCTTTACCTGCTGGCCTTTCTCCCAGGGCTGAGAGGAAGGGCCGCGGGTTGTTGTGCCAGGTGTGGGGGGGAGAGCCACATCCCCCAGCAGGATTTGGGGTGCCCAGCGCTGGGATCGGCTCACAACATATCCCACTGTCCCTGCACTCTCCCTTCTCCCCATTCCTCTACAGAAGGGCACCACACCGAGCCCCCTTTCGGGGGGGGGGAGCCTCCCTTTCCAGATCAAGTCAGACTCCAAGGCTGCAATTCTGGGAGCTCTGCAGTGTGACCTGGGCTCGGTGCCTGCAGAACAAAAGCTCTCCTTGCTGCTGTTTGCTCTTTGCACAATATCCCTCTGAGTACACTTCCCATATCTGGGCTGATAGGGTGGGAGATACTCGCTGTAGTATCTTGCACTGGCAAAGGGAGGATCAGCACTTCCTGCTGGGGGTACAACACTCCCCGCCCCGAGATTAAGGGCACATTCAATATTTATCGAGCTGTCACACCTTGAGGCCCTGTCAGGATTAAGCTCCAGGGTACCTGGTGCTCTAAACCCCTGATAAGAGCCAGTCCCACTCCCCCTGTGCCCCTTGTGTCCCTGCTCACCACCAATGTCACCGTGCCCGGAGCTGCCACCACAGTTATTTTAAGGATGGCAATGACTTCCACACAGGTGTCACCTTTCAGAACTCTCAAAAATAGAACTTCAGAAAGTGCTTCACGTAACCCTTACCCTGTAAAGCCTTCCCAGTGGAGGGGAAGGCACCAGCCAGAGCAGCAACAGGACACAGGAGTTTTGGGAATTAACTTGGATCCAAAAAGAAGCATAATTATAGGTTATTTATACAGCACCTTTTTCCTTCACAGAATGCACAGAAAGTGGATTAATCTCAGAATCACAGAACCACTGAGGTTGGAAAAGCCCTCCAAGACCAAATCTGTGACTGATCCCCATCTTGTCCCCAGCCCAGAGCATGATGTGCCATGCCAGGCCTTCCTTGAACACCTCCAGGGATGGTGAAATTATCAACTGGCAGAATAATCCTCATTTTACACTGAAAGAGGTTTGCTCACACAGGCCAAGCTGAAAGAGCATCCAGATCTCTGGATTATAGAATCATGGAAAGGTTTGGGTTGGGAGAGACATTAAAGTTCATCTCATTCCACCCTGCAGTGGGCAGGGACACTTTCCATATCCCAGGGTGCTCCAAACCCCATCCAACCTGGCCTTGGACACTTCCAGGGATTGTTCCATTGATTTCAGTCCACCTGGTCACAGCTTTCCTGCTGTGTAATAAATCTATGATCAATAACAGATAATTCTGTCAGGGTGGTAAGGGCAATCAGACAGGACTGATCACTCGTGTTTGCAAACTGTGGAAGTGCCTTTTGCCAGTTCTTTCTGGGGATCAGAACACAGTCCCATCCCCAGTTCCCTGAAAAGCAGCACTTCCCAGCTGTGCACGGCCCCAGTGAATCAGAGGCAGATCCTGTCTCTGCTTTCCAGTCCAGCCTCCCCTGCTCCACGGCACTCCAGAACGTGTCAGGACACCAGCACAGCTGATCTGGCACGTCACTGCTGCACAAGGAAATGAAAATAAATACAGATTTATGAAGGAAGGCCCATTTCTGGCACCAGGCACGGATTTCCTGGCTGACTGCTAATACCAAAGCGCAGATCCTCTCTTTTATATCAGCCAGGGGAAATCCCAGCAGTTCATGCCACGGCATTAAAACACAGGGTTCTAAAAATAGCATTACAGAGCTGGACTGGAAACAGCAGTAAAAACGAGAAAGGAAACCTTGTCCTTTTGTGTGCTTGGTTTTTTGAAAGCAAGGATGTTAAATTCAACCCCAAGAGCTCATTTCCAAACAGCAGGGCTTGGAAGGTGAGCTGGGAATATCAAAATAGCTACTGCACAGGGACATTTCTATGTTTAAATCATACATTTATGTAAGATTTCCAAAACTTGCCTCTCTAAAAATGAAGGCGTTTCCCAGCCTCCGTGTTCTCCATCACAGTTCTGTCATTCCTGCTCCACCACGTTCATTTATCTCGTGATCCTGATAATTAATCCACATGGATAGACTTGAAATTCAGATATTTCACTCTTTGACCTTCAAATGCACATTCTGATATAAACCAGGTCCCTCATGCTGTTGCATTCCCTCAAACTCACAGGCAGAAGAAGAAACAGGGAAGAATCTTTCCTGCCTGAGGGCCCCTTGGGAGACCACACAGGAAAACACATCTCATTATCCCACCATAATGTGGGAAAAATCGAACATCCCCAGGCCAGGGAAGTGATGTCAGGGGCTGTAGGTTTCTCACAGCTGAATTAAATACACAACACCCACAAAAATCCCAGCTCAGTTGGATGGAGGATGGTTGGGACTCAGTTATCCCAGGAAATCAGCAATCCTTACAGCCCTGCTGAGCCAAGGAAAAACCCCCCGGATGTTACTCCCTCCCAAACGCCTCTCTGGCAGGTTGGGAAAGCAAAGTTTGTGAGAATTTCTCGTGGTTTTCCCCTGGAAACAGAGTTTCCCAGGGATTAGGCTGTCCAAGAGGAAGGGGTCAGTGGGATATTTGTACAGCTGGCTGATCAGGTTGCCTTGGTATAGATTTTCCAGAGGTCTGGTTACTCATGGACCTGCCAGTCCATTCCCAAACCTGACTCATTAAATTCACTCAGAAAGCACTTCAGTATGGCAATAGCCAGCATTGCTTTGCCATATTTTTTAGCATTCTTGCTAATCCATAAAACTTAGCAACTCGGCATGAAAACCACAGGAAGAAAGAGCTAACGAGGTCCTCCTGTAAGGGTCTGTTTCTACAACTCCTATTAATGTTAATTGGCCTTACAAGAGACACAGCAAAAGGAAAACAGACCCTGGAAGATGGAAAAAATCAACTTATTTGTGCAGCCAGGCAATGATCCCCTTTCCACAGCTTCACTCAGTCCAACAGCTACAGCTTTTCTGGCTTTACCCCCCACCCCCCAAAAGCCTCGAGACACATTGCAGATGACCAGACTGCCAAAGACACTCAGTCACATTATTTATGCTGTCACAGCACATGACTTAATAGGAAAAGAAGAATAAAATCCAAACCCACAACGGTATCAGGGGAGCACTTGAATTTCAGCATGTATTTGGTTTGTAAGTAAGGTTTAAATTCTGGAAAACCTGGTCTGGGGAAGGTCCCTGCTCAGGCAGGGGGGAACAGGAGGGGCTTTGGGTCCCTCCCAACCCAAAGCAGGCTGGGTTTCTGACTCGGATCAGCCCTCGAGAATGAGGAGATCAGAACAAATCCCAGCTGCAGCCGGAGGAGGCTGCAGGGGTTGGTGCTCGGAGGTGTCCCGGCTGCTGCGGGCGGGGTGCGGTGCCAGGAGCCATCAGGGAGCTCCACAGGGATGTGGCACATCCTCCCGAGCCGGCGCCCCCGGCAGGGCAAATCTGGGCAGTCTGCCGTGCTCCCCACTAAGCCTGCCCCGCTCACACCCAGAGCACTGCCCTCAGCTGGACCCTGAGCCTCAGGGCCACTGCCCCCACGCAGGGCTGCCAGAGCAGCTCCAGCACTGCTGGGTGGGGCTGCAGCCAAAGCAGCCCCCAGCCAAAACTGTAGTTATAGTTATAGTTCCCATAACTATTCAAATAAAGCATTTCCATAACCACAACCAACAACTGCCAGCAGTCTGCCAAGCGACAAAGAAAGGCTTTCTCAAATACATTTTATGAGAAGGAAGGTGAAAATGCAGATGGGGGGTTTTGTTTGGGGCCACATCAAGCCGGCTTTTGTTAGCTGATGTTTGTCCCAGTGGGAATCATAGGCTGCAATCAGATGGAATACATTGGGATGTTGGGATTGTGCTTGCAGGGCCAGCAGTTGGACTCGATGATCCTTGTGAATTCCTTCCAGCTCAGGATGTTCTGTGATCCAGTAAAACCTGACACACGCCAAACCTGAGGCATCAAAAGCCTTTTACATGAAGCCCACAACAAAATTTCAGTCATAGACAAGGCACATTTAAAACAGGTCAGGTTTAGGGTGAGGTTTTGTTGTTATTATTGTAACTACACAGCAACCAGCAGCAATTCCTGTGCCCTCCCATCCCACCGGGATGCCAGCAGTGGACATGGCACTGAGTTACCACTTGTCAGCCTCCCGAAGGAGATCATTAAAATTCACTGTCAATTAAAGCTCAGGCAGCGTGGAGGTGCCTGCCCAGCCCAGGGGCTCAGGGATCACCGGCAGTGGCCCGACCTCTCTCCCTCCTCCCAATCCATCCATTGCATCATTCCGTGTCCCGAGGCAGCATCTGCATTTTCCCACATGGCCTCAGATAGGCCATTAAACTGAAGAACAAACTGGTGTTTCCCGAGGAGAGGAGCTCCCCAGCAAAGTGCTGATTCCAGGAATTCTGGAGGGAGGAAGGGCCCTGGCAAGGGGAGGAGAAGAGCAAAGTCTCCTTCCCAGCCCTGCTAGGAGGGTACCAGGCACACACAACACACACATCTGTGCTCCTGGGCCCTCTCCAGCTGCATTTCGGAGAATGCTAGACAGGAAATTGATGCCACAGGGCAAATATTCATTCTTCCCGACTTCCCTCCCAAAGCAAGCCCAGATTTGCCCTGGCTAGACTGGCTTCCTGCGGCCTCCCCGGAGCACCCCCGGCAGAAATGACGAAAATGTGTGTGAGGTGGAAAAACAAACAAACAAGGGCCTGCCAGATGTTTGCAACACCGACCCAGGAGCACAGAGCTCCCAGGAGCAGCTGATGCTCATGTTGCACTCCCAAGCCAGCCCTGGAGAAGCTGCCAAGTCCAACCTTCGACCCAGTACCCCCATTCCCACTAAACCGTATCTCCAAGGGCCACTTCTCGAACCCTTCCCGGGAGGGTGGGTGCTCCAGGCGGGAGCGGGGTGTTTGGTGCTGCATCCCTGAGAGTCAGGGAGATGAATCCTGCCTTTTCCCTGCTTGCATCCTGGCGTGGGAGATGACGGGGGTTTCGGAGGCACCACGGTGCCCCACATCTCCTCGTGGCTCACCACATTCCCTGCACCTGCCGGGCACACTCGGAGGAGCTCAGGCTGAGCTTTGCTCCCCGAGGCTGTGGAGTGACCGCCTCTGCCGAGGTTCGGCCGGGCCGGGTGTCCCTGCGGCCAGCCCCGGGCAGAGGTCGGGAGAGAACAAACCCTCGCAGCGTTTGTACATCCGGCGCTGCTCTCGGCGGAGTTATCGCAGCCTTCTCAGTGACAAATGAGCCACTGGAGCCGCTCGGCCGTGCTGCAGCCCCTCGGGAGAGCCGCAGCACAGGGGCAGGACGCGGGAGGAGCAGCCGGCGGCGCTCAGCCGCGGGGACGGAGCGCGGCGGCTCCGCGGGACCGCGCCCGGCCCGGCCGCCTGCGGCTCCGGGAGCAGCGGACGGACACGGGGAAACGCTGAGGAGCGGCAGGAACCATCGGAACGGCTCACACGCCACGTCCTGCTCTGGCAACAGCCCCCACGAGCCCGAGCGGACCCCGCTGCGGGGGCCCGGGGGATGCTCCCGGAGCTCTCGGGCTCGGGACGCGAGCCGGGGCCGCAGGGCCCTGCCAGAGCCGGGCTTCAGCAAACCCATCCCGGCTCCCTTCAGCCGGGGATTTTAGCGCCAGCTCACAAGAAAGTTCCCAGATCTGTTCCTCACCTCCAGGGAGGCGAACAGGAGCGCTCGGGAGCATTTTGGTGCTTTTGGTCCCAGCTAAAGCTGCTGCTGCTGGTTCCTCGTTTCCCCAGGCTGCCCGGACAGAGACGTGAGACGTCTCCGCGCGGTGCCCGGGCAGGGACAGCCACGCTGCCATGTCCCAAACTCCTCAGCAGCCTGGCAGGACACCGACTGAGCCACAACTTCCCTGGGAATTCCATCCCAGCCCCTCCCCGCCCTCCCAGGGAACAATTCCCAGTTCCCAATCTCCCATCCATCCCTGTCCTCTGGCACTGGGAGCCATTCCCTGTGTCCTGTCCCTCCATCCCTTGTCCCCAGCCCCTCTCCAGCTCTCCTGGAGCCCCTTCAGGCCCTGGCAGGGCTCTGAGCTCTCCCTGGAGCTTCTCCTCTCCAGGTGAGCACCCCCAGCTCTCCCAGCCTGGCTCCAGCCCCCAGAGCATCTCTGCAGCCTCCTCTGGACTGACCCCTGCAGCCCCACAGCAGCTCCAGGCCAGGACACACGGGGTGCCCTGAATGCAAACCAATATTCCTCCTTTCCCTGCTTTGCTGCTTGCAATAATTATTGCTCTTTGTGCACTACAATGGCCTCCAGAACGTGGCGCAAATGTGGGCACTAGAAACACTTGTGTGGTTTTATCAGACAGTTCTGAAATGTGCTTCCCATGCCTAATGCTGTGGAAAATGGGCAGGAATGAGACAGAAAGCACCTGGAATATCTCTGTCAGCAGGAGATTTCTGAGCTCAGCAGATCCCAGCTGAGATTATCTGGAAGAGGCATCAGTTGGTGCCTTGGCCTCAGTGCTGCATCTGAGTGAAAGGCAGGGCCCTTTGGTCTGACTGTGCAAACACCGAGTTCATGAGAAACAAACAGCAATTTCATTCCATAGTGGTATTTACTGCAGCACTTCCCTGTCCTGTCCTTCCTGTGACCCAGCTGAGGGTGTTTGGGATGGCTCCCAATGAACACCCGGCCTGGGGGCAGCAGCACGAACAGGCCAGCCTGGACAAGGCTTGGGGCAACCTGCTCTGCTGGAGGTGGGAACGGCCAGGAACTGCCCCACCTTTGGGGATGGACTGACAGAGAGGCCCAGGCTCCAGGCTGGGCCAGGAGCTGGGCAGCAGATCCACCCTCTGTCTGCATGGACACCACGGTCCCAAAACCATGGAATGGTTTGGGTTGGAAGGGACCTTAAATCCCATCCCACCCCTGCCACTGGGGACACCTTCCACTGTCCCCGGCTGCTCCGAGCCCCATCCACCCTGGCCCTGGACACTTCCAGGGATCCGTGGGCAGCCACAGCTTCTCTGGATCATCCCCACCAAGCTGAACCCTTGTCCTGCCAGGGGCCCACCCCAGAGCAGCTGCAGCCCGTGGCTGTGGAGCGGATCCTGTCCCCCTGCAGCTGCAGAGAGCTGGGCGAGGCTGGCCCTGCTGAGCTGCAGAGGTACAGGGAGTGCACAGACAAACAAACCCCAGCGTGGATCAGCACATGGGAATGTGCTCCTCGTGCACGGGGAGAAGGCAGGAGATGATTTATCACGGGCTAATTACGCATGAGACAACTTGTACCCGGCTGGTTGGACGAGAGGGAGCCCGAAGAAAATTGAGGCAACAACAACCCTTAGGTCAACCTGACATTTGTTGTTGGGTCTGTGGGAAATTATTCTCATAAAAACAGACTTTGTAGCCATAAGAGAAAAATAAATATTAATGCAGAGGATGTGCTGCAATGGTTGGATGGGGATGACACGGTGTGGATGGAGAAACCCCAGGGGCAGCCAGAGATGCTCCCTGTGTCCATCCCCCAGTTCTCACTCCTGTGTGAGAACCTCAGATTTCCACATTAAAAACTACAAATAAGGCCGGACGGGGGTTTGGTGCTGGGATCACGAGGCTCTAGTGTGATGTGCCCTGTGCCACCCATGACTCAGCCCCTCATGAGGGACCAAATTCCCCTCCAGCAGAAGGAACCCAGGGCCAGTCTGTGCCCACCCTGCTGTGACACCGAGGGCACTCTGGCCTCATCTGACTCTGCTTCTCCCAGCAGAACTGAAAGCAAAGGGATTTTTTTTTCCCAGGCAAAATTCTGGTGAGCTATGGGAAAGCCACAGAAATCCTATGGAAGTCCTTGGAGAGCCACCCAGCCCTGGCATCCTGCTCCCAAAAATCTCTCACTGCATCCATTTATGGTCCCGCTCATCCCCAGCCCCTCTCCTAAAGCCCCTGCCCAAGGCTGGAGCTCACACACCCGGGCTGCAGCCCAGGAGCTGGGGTGTGCCATCCTGGGCCACCACAATCCTGCATTTAGGGGTGTTTTTACCCCTCACAGGGACATTGCTGTGCTTGGAGGTGGTGCAGGAGCTGGGCAGGTCCAGCCCTGCAGTTTCCCAGGGCAAGGACCTGGTGTGACCTCAGAGCTGACCCTGCTTTGAGCAGGACATTGGTTTAGACACCTCCCAAGGCTCCTTCCCACTCACAGGACACCTCCCAGGGAACCTTCCCACCACCACCACCCTCTGCCTGCACCTTCCTTGGAGCCACTTCCCCAAGCAGAGCTCTGCCCGGCTGCCCTCAGCGCTGGAAGGAGGGGCAGGAACATTTCCCACTCCAGGGTCATTCTGTGATGAAATCCCACAGCTGCACAGCCCCGGAGTCACCAGAACAAGGCCCAGGCAGAGGCAGAGCACAGCCGGGGCCCTGTGGGTGCCCCTGGTCAGGGTGGCTCCCTCAGGAGCAGCGTTTGTGCCCTGTGGGAAGTGGGGAGGGTCTGGCTGTTCCCACAGCACCTTCGGGCTGCTGACGCTTGAGAGTCTCCTCTAGGAACAGCTCCTGCCCTTCTGCCCAGCTCCCAAATCAGCTCCTGCTCAGGCTGTTCCTTCCTCCCGGCCTCTGGGGCACCTTTATCCCGCTGTCCAGAACAGGCTGTCTCCTGACAAAGCCCAGGCACGGCAGTGACCGTGGCAGGGGTGACCTCACCCTTCCCTGTCACCCATCGCTGCCTCCCGACTGCCCTGGCCTGGCAGTGCCAAGCACAGGGTCCCCAGGCAGTCACTGGAGCCCCCTGGGCGCCCAGAGCCCCCCAGGGTACCCCCACACCCCACAGCCCCCAGCCTCTCACGGGAACAGAAGCACCCCTCGTGGCCCAGGCCACCACTGGTGGCACCCCCACAGGGCCACCAGGGCCCCGATGGGCTTTTCCCAACCCCGGCCTTGCCCAAGGTGTGCCACCCCGGCAGTGACACAGCGAGATCCTTATCGCAAACCCTCCTTTGTCACCCACCCAAAGCAGGGCAAGAGGCGCCAGAGGATCGGTCCCAGCAGGGCTGGTCGGTGCCCGGGGCTGGCTGTGGGCACAGGGACAGGGCAGGAGGGACACAAGGCTGGAGCCGGGCACTGTGGCACTGTCCCCACGCGGGTGTCACCATCCTTGTGTCACTGAACGGGCACAAACAGAGCCAGGGCTGGGAACAGCCCCTGGCAGAGCTGGGGTCCCCCTTCCGTTCCAATCTCTCAGGAGCGGGATTTGGGAACAGGCGATTTCTCGGGGGTCCCTGGGGCAGCGGGAGGCAATTAACAACTCACATCATTAGGGGCACGGTGGGAGGCAATTAACAAGTCACGTAATTAGGGGCACGGTCTGCCCCACGCTGCTCCAGCGCCCCTGCCCAGGGAGCTGGGAACGATCCCACAAATCCCCCATGGATGATGGGGGTCACCAGTGCTCAGCTGGCCGGGCACTGCGGGGACAGGGACAAGGGACACGGGGACAGGGACAAGGGACAAGGACACTGGGACGGGGACAGGGACAAGGACACTGGGACGGGGACACGGGGACACGGGGACAGAGATGGGGACAAGGGACACGGGGACAGGGGGACGGGGACAGGGACAAGGACACAAGGATGGGGACACAGGGACAGGGATGGGGACACGGGGACACGGGTGCAGCCCTGCCGTGCCCGGTCCCGGGACCAGCCGAGGCACGGGGCCAGGCTCGGGTGGCCCAGAAGGGGACACGGGCCGTGTCACCGAGGCGGAGCCGCCGTGGGCTCAGCCCCTGCAGGGTGGCTCACTCAGCACGTCGGCAAGGAAACACCACAAATATTTTCAGCGCATTGTCAGCCGCGCCTCCCTCCTCATCCCACAGCTCCAGGGAAGGTGGGAAGGGGAAGGTTCGGGCAGACCCCTCCCAGGGAGTGTCCCCAGGCACGGGGCTGCGGAGGAGAAGGACCCAGAAAAGCAGAACCCCATTACAACATCCAAGGAAAATACAGAGCTGCTTTCCTGCCTGTGGGAAGCGAGGCAGAGGCCCCACTCCACCTCCACTCCTCCTGTTCGTGCCAGTGCCAGCCTGGGCAGAGCCTCCAGCAAGGCACGACTCAACACAGCAACAGCAACCCACACTCCAAGGCTTTGGCTCTGAAGTCAGCCCAAAATCTCCATCCCAGAGCCACCAGAGCCCCAGTGCTGACCCCCCCGAGCTGCACAGACCCCCCAGTGCAGACCCTGGACACCTCCAGCCCCTTGGTGGCTTCAGCTCTGCTGAGAAGCCCCCGCCCCCCTGAGCCCGGTACCTTCTGCAGCCGTCCCTGGGCTGTGAGCTGTGGGCTGTGAGCTTGGCCGGGGTCGGAGTGCTCATCCCAGCTGGGAGCTCCCATCCCAACCTGCTGGAGTCTCCCCCTCCAGTGGAAGCTCTCCCAGCACTGCCAAGGCCTCGCAGACTGGGATCAGCTGGCTGTGCCTTCCCCTGTGCTCACCTGCAGCTGAGCTGATCTCAGGCAAGCAGGAGGGATCCAGGGGAGGAACCAGCAGGGGGGTGCTGGTGGGAGCAGGGAATTCTCTCCCATGACAAAGCAGGTTTCCCCAGGAAGCTGACTGCAGCAGGTTGTCAAAAGGCACAGCTGAGTTTGGGGAGAGCCCCAGGACACAGAGCCGGAGGGTGCCTCCCCATCCCAGGGAGCCACCTGAGCCCCACAGGAGCTCCCTGGAGGGCAGGGAGGGCTCCCAGCCACACTTGTGCTGCTGCAGGAGCCTCCAGAGGGACACACAATTCCTGCTGAAGGTCCCAGTGAGGACAGGGCACCTCAGGTACATCCAAACCAGTTCCAGAGGCAGTGGTTTGGGACCTCAGAGCCCACCCTGCACCACCCCCTGCACAGGCAGGGACACCAACAAGTGACAGACTCTGTGTCCCTGCTCCTGCTGGGAAGCCATCCCAGCTTTTAAACCCTCCCCACAGACCATGCTAATTTCTTCCTGCTTTTCCTTGATTTTAGAAAATGATCTGTTTGTGTTGTCCTGTTCAATAATGCAAAGTACGAGCAGGGGGTAGTTTTGTGATCTCGCCCTCAGTCTCTCTGAAATGTGATAATAAAAAGTAGCGGTTGGGGGAATGTCTTATTCAATATCCTTGGGATGAAATGTGGTTCTGAGTCCCTAGAAGTGGCCATGCTGAAACGTTGAGAGATCAGGGCGTGACAGGCACAGAATGCCACTGAAATGACACCCACAGACACATTCAGAAACATGAATATTTACTAACATAAATAAACAGTATTTTATAACAAAAGGCACAGATTTCCAACTATAAACAATGGAAAAAATATATACAATTTCCACACAGGGAATTGACCAGCAAGTGCACAGTTGGTCGCTTCAGCGACCTTCCTTCCACGTCATTCCACCAGTTAGGAAGCGTCCAGATTTTATCCCCCCCACACAAACTGCTGCCAGCTGAGAGTCTGCGGCAGGGAGCAGCAGGGGCTGTCAGATGGAGACGGTGCTGCTGACCTCTTCATACTGGATGATGAAGTAGGGGTAGCTCTGGTCATCGTTGAAGATGACAAAGATCTGGGGCTCGAAGTAATTGTCCACGCAGGAGTCGTAGAGGTCGCTGGTGATGCTGCCGGGCTCCACGGGCGGCGGCCTCCTCATGGTGTGGTTGCCCACCGTGTACCTGCCCGTGAGCACCTTGGCCAGGAACATGAAGTGCACGCCCTTGGGGGAGCGCTTGGAGAAGTTGTGGGAGTAGCTGGCCTTCCTGGCGAAGTAGCTGCCCTGGCCAAACATGGTGGCGTGCTTGCCGCACACCCGCGGGTCGAAGTTGTGCTTGCAGATCCCGTCCACCACGTCCTGGGACGTGCCGTGGAACAGGTGCCGCTCGTTCATGATCCTGTCCAGCCCAGACATCTTCTTGGACATGTATTCCTTTTTCCTGCAAGGGAAAATGGGAAGTGAAGGTGAGCGTTCGCTGCAGGTCAGCCAGGGAAAAGCTGATTTCATCACGGTATCACCCTCTGGAAGAGCTCAGCTGTGACAGGAGATACAAATCTCTTATATAAAACTCCTCCTCTAGGAATATCCATTATTAAAGAACTGCAACTCTCTTACCTTTTATACTTCTCCCAAAGGAACTGGTTTTGCACTCGCAGGATTTTCAAAATCTTGTATTTGGTCTCTGGCACAGTCTTGTGGAACAGGTTGTAAATGGTTCTGTAGCTCTTGTCTTCCTTCAGAACAGGCACTTGGATGAAGTCCTGAGCTGGATCCATTCCAATCCAGGTCTCGGGGTAGAAGCTGGGACAGGTGACAGCAGCTGGGGACAAGTCGTGAGCGGCGGCGGGGTCGGAGCACGGGGAGGGCACGGCAGAGCTGCCACCCAGGGTCCTGGGGATGGACAAAGTTTGTGCTCAGACACCCTCAGCAGCCTCCAGTCACCCCCAGTTCATCCCCTGCGGGGCTGAAAAGCCTCTGATTGCCATGGAGGTGTCCACGGCCACGTTGGACAGGGCTTGGAGCACCCTGGGGTAGGGGGAAGTGTCTGCCTGTGGCAGGGGGTGGCACTGGGTGGGATTTAAGGCCCCTTCCCAAACAGGAAGATTCTTACTGCCATTGGCACAGCCAGAGGTGGATTTGCATTTGCAGCTGGTTATTTTCCTGCCCCTGCTCTGGGAATGCTGCCTGGAGAACAGGCAGGGTGAGGGAAGGGAGCCCCACGGATGCCAGGAAAAAACCCACGAAGGGGAGCAGGAGCAGCAGGAGCCTGCTCCTACCCCCTGCAGCTCTGTGGAATCCTCACACTCTGGCAGCTGCTGAACTCAGAGAAGTGGCCTTTGTGGCTTATGTCCCCCTGATCCCACCTGAGTGAGCAGCCCTTACTCAGCTGAGTAAATCCTCGCTCCCTGGATTCTCCCTCCTGTGCCAAGGGGAACATGGGGACCGTGGCACCTGCAGGGCCCTGGCTCACACCAGCACAGCTCCTGCGAGCTCCAAAGTCCACCAAGGAGGATTTTCCCAAAGTATTTCTCTAGGAAAAGCTGCCAACCCTTCAGTGCCCCGGGGCAGGCAGCAGGAGAGAGCCACTGGCTGCTGCCAGACCCAGGGTGGAGCTGCTCTCCAAAGCCCACAGATGGCCAGAAACCAAATCAAACCCAAGGAAAAACTTTGGGAGGGAGAAGTTTAGTGGAAAAAGTCTATTTTTAAATCAACACATGGAAAGCTGTGACAGCCCTCCCACTTTTCAGGGCAGAAACACTCTCTGAGTGTTCACTGGCTGTTCCCTCCTGCTCGAGGCCAAGGCCAGGATTCCCTTCATTTGCATGGATTTGACTTCACTCCAAGTTCTTCTCACTGGTTTTAACAGCTGAGCAGAAACCCAGAAATTTGTTCTACAAATTACTATTAAAATAGCAGTCAAATGCCAAAGTGGGCATTTGTTTTTAATTTGTTTTTTCTCTTTGATGGGCAAATGGGTAAAAAAATATTCCTGTAGGACCTCATCACTCACACTGGACTGGAAGAGCAAACAGAGATTGCCAGTAAGGATTAACGAGGAAGAATCTAATCCAATAAAAACCCTGCAATCCTTTGGTGTACTTTGTTCAGTTCTTCTGACTGGTGTAAAATATTTATGTTATTTATTCTACAGGGGAAGCCATTAAAAAAGTCAACATTTTTCATTCCTATTCAAGGATTCTTTTCCAATTCTAGAAGAGATTTAAGTAGGTGGGAGGTGAGGGAAAGAACAAATCTCAGGTAGCATCGTGTGGGAAGTGGAGGCAACACTGACTTCTGAAGGACAGATCCCATAAATATTTAAAATAGTCTTGCTCTTGCCAAGAATCCATGTTTTTAAGTGAGCTTTACAAGGTCTTTGGATGAATAAAATCAGGATGAAGTTTGGTGCAGAACAGAATCTCAGAGTTTAGTTTGTAGGTTTGGTAGCTGGCACAGACAGTTCTGCTCAACCCCTCATGAGTGCAGAGCCCTCAAGGTCTGACAAAATTAGCTGGGAATTAATTGGGAATTGCACAATTTTAGCAGATCACTGTGATAAAATAGTCCCACGAGGAGGGGCCCTGAAATCCTCATTTTTCATTAGGATGAGAACCAGGACTGCTTGAACCAGCCAGTCCACTCTTGGTGATTCACTGGCACCTTCTCTAATAACCTGGGGTTCCCTTCCTGTAAAATCCTCCTGAAAACACCTCCCAGCCCACGTGTGCTGAGGCTGTGACCAAACCCCAGAGGGGTGAGGGCTCTGTGAGCACACCCAGTGCTCCCACTGAGCCAGCACGGGATGGTTTGGGCTGCCAGGACCCCCAACCCCATCCAGTGCCAAGGCAGGGACACCTCCCACGGCTGGATGCTGGACAGGAATTTGGCAAGCCTGGCATTCCAGCATCCACAAGGTACATTACAGATTTAAACAAGGAGCTCCTCAGACAAACATTCCTTTGGAAAGTGGCAGGAGCTGCCAGCACGACCCAGCTTTTGGGTTCTCCTTCCCATTTCCTACCCAGCAGTGCCTGCTCCCTGTCAAGAGCCCAGGAACACAACTCCTCCATCAGAACCCACAGGAGGGCAGTGGGAATAGCCCATTTTTGGGGATACCTCGTGTAGGAAGGGCAGTGGGAATGGCCCATTTTTGGGGATACCTACTGCAGG
>QUSF01000086.1:433907-455464 GCA_003676055.1 Chloebia gouldiae
GCAGTGGGAATGGCCCATTTTTGGGGATACCTACTGCAGGAAGGGCATGAGCAGCAGGCAGGAGCGCAGCAGGGGCCTCCTCTTGATCTCCCTGCGGAAGCAGGAGTTCTGCTGGAAGCCATCCTTGATGTTGAGGATGTACTGGTTGTGCCAGGTGATGAAGCGCACCTCGCGCAGCCCGCGGCAGCTCGCCTCCTCAATCAGCCTCACCACGGGCTGCGCCGGTGAAAAAAGGGGAAAAAAGGGGGAAATGGGGGGGAAAATCAGAGGAGAAACAGGGAAAAACGGGGAAACATAGGGGGAGAAATGGGGGAGAAAACGGGAGGGAAATGGGAGGAAAACATGGGGAAAAACAGGGGGAAAATGGGGGTAAAATAGAGGGTGAAATAGGGGGGAAACGGGGGAAAACCGGGGAGAAATGGGTGAGAAACAGGGGGAGAAAACAGGGGCAAAAACGGGAGGGAAATGGAGGGAAAACACGGGGGAAAATGGGAAGAAAACGGGGGAAAACCGGGGAAAAACCAGGGGGAAAACAGGAGAGAAAGCGTGGGGAAAATGGGGTCAAAACAAGGAGAAATGGGGGAGAAAGAAGGGAAAATCAGAGGAAAATGGGGAAGGGAAATGCACATGTGAGAAATCACACGCTCCAAAATTCACATCCTATCCTACACTGCACAAACCCAGTTCTCCTCACAGCTCAAACACCCTCACCATGTTATTTGTGGTATTTCTGCCCTACTCTCTCCAGGTCTTACACTCAGGAATTATTTCTGGGCTGCCAGCACTGATGAGGTCTCACTCCAAACATCAGCCCAAGGGCTGCACCCCACAGCTCGGGCAGTGCATGTCCTGCCTCAGCAGAGCTCTGGGAACAGGGAAATCAATTACAAACTGCCAAGGTACGTGGAGGTGCTGTTCTGAAGGCTGCAGAAACTGTGCCATGAAACCAAATCAGGCTCCAGAAGGGCTTCCTTGGCACTGCCACAAGCTGGTGGGACAGCGTGGCCAGCCCTCACATCTCTGATGCCTTCAGGGTATTCAAGTCACAGGGGAGCCACAAGCCAGGCCAGCAGAGCTGTCCCTTCACTGCTGCCTCAGCTCAGCAGACTCTCCTCCCCTCCCTGGGTGTCTGCAGAGGCATTTAGTGGGTGCTGCACGGAGCAGCAGGACTGGAGGGGCTGTACCTCGGAGTACTCTCTCCAGCCAAAGTGGTCCCTGCAGAAGTACTTCCACACCGTGTAGCAGCTGGAGCTGGAGCCGGGGCACGAGGCTGTGGACAGGCGCCGCATTTGGTCGAACTCTGCACTTTCATACAGCTTCATAAGGTTCAGATCCACCCAGCACTCCTGGCCCCTGGGGAGAACGGCAGAAACAGACAATTCTCACCTTTTGTTTGCCATTAAACACACGGTATTCAGCACAGAGGGGCAAAATCTCAAACCCAGCAGCTGTCTGGGGTGTAGAATACTGGAATGTGGGTTGGGAGGGAGCCTAAATCTCATCCAGTGCCACCCCTGGGACACCTCCCACTGCCCCAGGCTGCTCCAAGCCCCAGGGTCCAACCTGGCCCTGGGCACTGCCAGGGATCCAGGGGCACCCACAGCTGCTCTGGGCGCCTGTGCCAGGCCTGCCCACCCTCACAGGGAACAATTCCTAATTCCCAATCTCCCATCCAGCCCTGCCCTCTGGCAATGGGAGCCATTCCCCTTGTCCTGGCACTAACTGCCCTTGTTAAAGCTCCCACGGAGACTTGAGACGTGAGAACAGATTTCTGAAGAATTTCTCCTCACCAACTCACCAAATAAAGGTTTCTATTTATAAAATTAAGCAGTTCAGTGGAACTGTTTGCACAGAGAGAGAGTGAGCACGTTGAACTCACAGCAGAACAGGGCACACAACCCAAATTTGGTGCTGTAGAACAGCACAATTAATAATAAAACTCCACCAGCTCTCAACAGCAGAACATGACCCCACTAATAAGTTTCATTTTCACTGTTCCCTAAATGTAAATAACAGAAGGTGTAAACTTTGCAGGACACTGGACAGAGCAGGTTCTTTGACTGGCAAGTTTTAACACTGATAGATTTTTTCAGATTGGTGCAGCCAAAATAAGGAAATTTAGGCTCTTCCTTCCATCCTTCTGCAGAACTCCAGCCCAATCCGTGAATCCCCTGGGCTCTTTCCCTTCAGCAGGACCAACACCCTCCAGACATCACGTACAAACAGATGAGTAGAGAAATCAGTTTGTCAGTGCTCTGAAAAGCACTCTGTGGTTTGCAGCTCCCCTCCGAGTTCGGGGACGTGTCGCCAGTTACCGCAAACAGGTTGAGAAAAAACAGAAACCTGCGAGCAGCAGGGCCCGGCAGGAAATGAAAGCTGCTGCCAGCAGAACAGCTGGGCTCACACCCCGCTCCCTGCCCTGTGAAACTGCTGATCTTCTCCCTCTGACTCAACCAGTTCCTCCCTGCACCAGCACAACCTGCTGCCCCCGGCCCTCAGGGCTTCAGAGAGCACCAGAAGGTTTTGTACAGGGGCTGGGGGAGCCACGCTGGGCTCAGGCTCTGCAGAGGCAAGGCAGGCACTGGCACTTCTGGTGGCACCAGGATCTTATCTCCTTTGTGCACTTGATGGAAGCCGCTCATCTCCCACTGGGTGGGGGGCTGAGTGTTTAAACTCCTGTGTGAAACCAAATGTCGGCTTCAAAAGATGATGGAAATCACAGATTTGGTTAAACTGGAAAAGTTCCCCCAGAGCCTCGAGTCCAACATTCCCCCAGCACTGCCAAGGCCACCGCTGACCCACGTCCCCAAGTGCCACATGCCCAGGGCTGTCAAACCCCTCCAGGGATGGGGACTCCACCAGGCAGCCTGTGCCAGGCCTGGGCACCCAACCAAGAGTTTAATTTGGAAGCACAGGTACTGGAATAGCAACAGCAGAGCTCAGACAGCAGAGCCAAAAGTGCCCCCATGGAAAGGCAGAGCGGGAGGAAAAGCCAGGGAACAATCCCAAGGGATGCTCACCAGCAGCTCTTCCCAGCTCAGCACTGGGAGCACCCCAGCAAGAGGACTGGGCTGCCAGGCTGTGCCAGGCACACAGGAACCTCTGCGGCAGGGCAAGAGCACAAACCACCCATGTGAGCCTGATCTTATCCGTGCCTCCTCAATTCAAAGCCCAGAGAGGGGCACCAGGGCCAGGGCAGCACGTGAGTTTCAGATTTTACTGCATTTGCCCTCTCATCAAGTCACGCTGTGCTCTCTGTGGTGACCCTGAGCCACGTGGGAGGCGACACCTCAGACTGGGAAATGCTGCACACATTTCCCTCTCTGCTTAAAGGCTCCGTCCTCAGAGAAGAACCCAAAATGAGTGACTTTGCTGCTTTTCCTGTGTTTATTTTTTAAAGGTTGGAAAGTCTGTTTTTCCCTGCCTTTACAGTTGGTGATTGGGGAGCTTGCGAAAGCTATCTTCTGGAATTTTCACAGCCAGGGGAGCCAGCTTGTGAACCTGAAACAACTGCTGACAAACTGACCCATGTATGTGTGTGTGTGTTCATATACAGTTTAGATGAATGCCTGGCAGGGAAAATAAAAACAGTAATAAAACTGTCCCATGTATGTATGTGTGTGTTTACATATACAGCGTAGATGAATGCCTGGCAGGGAAAATAAAAACAGTAATAATACCAATAAAAGTAACCCCCCAGCTGTGGATCAGGAAGTCCTTGAGGCAGGGCTGCTGGAGGAGAGGCAATTGTACCAGAAGTTGTTTGTTCTTCCCAAGAACCCACTCGTGAACACGAGGTCCTGGGTTGGGGGGGCTGGGGTGTAGGCATGGGTAAGTTCTCAAGCTCCACAGCAGTGAGGGTGTTGAACACATCCCCCTCTGCCAGGGATTGCACAGGGACCCGATTTCCTAATCCCAGCCCCAGCTGCACCTCCTGTTTGCAGGGCAGCACAAACAGAGTGTCCCTGTGCTTGCTGGGCTCCAGGGGCTCTCAGCTGCTCGGATGTGGATGTGTTTGGGAGGGGCTGCTTTGTTTGTTTCATTGGTAAATCAGTAAAAGATGCTCCTGGCAGGGCTGGGACTCGATGACCTCTAAGGGTCCTGTCCAACCTAAACTATTTATGTTTTAGAGGAGCACAAGCACAGCTCTGAGTGGCTGCAGAGCTGGTGCAGGCAGGGACCTAAAGCTCACCCAGTGCCTCGGGCAGGGACATCTTCCACTGTCCCAGGCTGCTCCAGCCTGGCCTGGGCACTGCCAGGGATCCAGGGGCAGCCACAGCTGCTCTGGGCACCAGTGCCAGGGCCTGCCCACCCTCCCAGCCAGGAATTCCTTTCCAACATCCCACCTATCTCTGCCTTCTGGCAGTGGAAACTCATTCCCCTTGTCCCGTCATTCCAGGCTTTTCCTAAAAATGAATGTTCCCTGTCACACCTTCCAAAACCAACTTCCCCAAAAAAAACCACTCCTGTGTAGACGTGACTACAAGAATCAGATTCCCAATTATTGCTCAGCTCAAATCCCTCCTGGTTTCAGCAGCTCAGGAAGGAACTTCCCGATGGGCGCTCCTGCGGTGGCAGGCGTTGTCACAGCCCCTTGGTGTCCCCCGGCACGGCAGTCCTGTCACAGCACTGTGCCTGCCGCCCTGCCTGGGAGCAGCTCCCGAGAGCAGCCCGGATCTTCAGGAGGAGCTGCCCCACTGCCGGGAGCAGGCTGACCTCAGGGGTGACAGCTGTGCCCCGGGGTGCCATCTGCTTGTTGGCAGGGAACAGGAGCGGGGATGGCAGCACTGCTGGCTCCTCGCAGCTCCTCGCAGCTCAGGGCCCCCCTGCTTCGTACAGCTAGGAGCCAATTCGTTCCATTTCATATGGAAATGGTGCTGCAAAGTGCGGCAAGAAGGAGCCCACACAGCACAAGGCGAACACTTCCAAAATCACAGGAGTTTCATTGAGGCTCTGCCTTGCATTCCTGCTGGAGAGGAATGAAAAGCAGCTCCCAGCCTCAGAGGGTACAGCCAAGAACCTCCCCCAAACCCAGTCACAGGGACTCTCAGCTGCTTTCCCATCTCCCTGTTATCACTAACAGATGCCTTATCTCACACACTGCATGTGGATCACACAGAAAACTTCTGAAATTTAACTGTTTGATGGGCCAGGGACCTGCAGAACTCCCCAGCCGGCCGCTGCCCCAGCGGCTGTGGCTCTGCCCCACCCCTGGCAGGGTCCCAGGCCAGGCTGGACAGGGCTGGGAGCAGCCTGGGACAGTGCAAGGTGTCCCTGCCAGGGCAGGGGTGGCACTGGCTGGGCTTTAAGGCCTTTTCCAAGCCAAAGCACTCTGTGATTCCGTGACTCCATCCTGGAATGCCTGCACTGTGCTCTGCATGATTTTAACACGTCAAGCACATTCTGTCAGCAGCAGAGAAGCAGCCGTCCCACACACCGAGGAATGAAGGAAAACCAGTTTCCTGTACATTTTGTTGTGTCCATGCCTCTCCTTCCCAGTCTCTTCACATGCCCCCTGATAACTGCAGTGGAACACTCTGTATTTCCAGAGCCATGGAATCACTGTGGTTGGAAAAGCCCTCCAGGAACACCGAGTCCAGCCTCATCCCAGAGCAGGGAGTGCCACGTTCAGTCATGCCCTGGACACCTCCAGGGATGGGCACTCCAAACCTCCCTGGACAGACCCTTCCTGTGCCTGAGCACCCTTTCCATGGAGAAATTCCTGCTGCTATCCCAGCTGAACCTCCCCAGGACAGCCTGAGTTTCCTCTTGTGCTGTCATCTACTGACTTCACCTCTGGCCTCTCTCCTAGCTACACGGAGCCATTCCATAAAACTTACAGAAATTACGGGGAAAAGGAAAGAAAAGGGAAAGAAATCAACAGCAAGAAGCTGCTGTGCCAGGTGAGCTGGGAGCCCTTTTTGCCAAGAGGAAGAGTGAAACTTTCAGCCAAAGCAGGGGAACTGATGGGTCAGGAACTGCAGAGTTGTTTTAACCAAATCCTCCTGTAATCTCTAATGCTGCTGCTTGTTTTGAAAAGCAATGTGTGCATGACAGGACAGGTGTGTGTGTGTGTGGGGAAACCTGCTCAGCTCCTCAGCCAAGTATTCCCCCTTAGCAAAGAGCATCTTAAAATATCCCAACGTGGGCATCTCCTGCTGGAAAGCAGCACTTGGCACTGCTCTCTCTTTGCTGAAAGCTGGAACTTCTCCAGGGCCTCTCCTCACATCTATGAAGAAAACTGAGTGCTTCTAAGTACTTTAACCTGTTGATGTTCCCCCTTTGTTTAGATAGCTTGGGATGTGGCTCTGCATACTTGGCAGACTCAAGAACACACATAAAAAAAAAAGGTAAGTAATTTATGGTACTAGTTTGAGGCCAAACTGCAAGAGGTAGCTGAAGGAGTTGCATTACAAAGTAACTAAACAAGGTTTACCACTCCTCTGAGATCACATTCCCTTAGGTGAGAGGCAACAACTTAATGTGTATTTTACATTACTCATCTCAATAACTTATCTCCATCATTACTCATCCCAATAATTAAGAGGAAGGAAGGTTTATATAAATAGCTCCTTGAAGAACACCCTAATTTAGAGCTCATTCCCTAATTGAGCTGATGGCCAGCACTTTCTGGAAGGGCCCGGCTGCCTGGGGGCAGCGCCAGGATCATTCAATCCCCACTCACCACACCCCAGTGTGGGACACAGAGCAGGAGGAAGAGCAGCCCGGCCGGCCCGGCAGAGTGCTGAGCAGGCGTTTCCTGGGCTGCCAGGGAGCAGACAGGCCTGCAAAGCTCGTCTGACCACGGGAGATTAATGGCTTTAACAAATAATGCTGTGACCATGGGATGCTGGCGGGGCACGTTCCCAGCTCCTGGCTCCCCAGCTGCCAGGGGACACAGCACAGGCACAGGGACCACCAGGGAGCTGGGGCTCCCCACACCTTGGCAGGTTCTCCTCAGACAAGGTGAGGCTGCCAAAGAAGAAGATGGTGCACACAGTAAAACATTGACCTCCCACCTCAAAACCTGGCTTAAAACCTTGGCAAGTCAAAGTTCCAAGGAGGATCAGACTCAAAGTTTGAAATCAGAAGCTCTGGTCTTAAATAGGGCTTTACTTCAAAGGTCTCACTGACACTGATCCAGCCGTGAAGCTCTTCCAAGGTTGGAAGGGACCTCAAAGATCAGCTGATTCCACCCCTGCCACGGCAGGGACATCTCCCACTGCCCCAGGCTGCTCCCAGCCCTGTCCAGCCTGGCCTGGGCACTGCCAGGGATCCAGGGGCAGCCACAGCTGCTCTGGGCACCTGTGCCAGGTACTGCCCACCCTGCCAGGGAGGAGTTTCCCCCCAACATGCAGTGTGAACCTGCAGTCTGGCAGATCCCACTCAGCCCAGCAAGGCCAGATCCGTGTCCCCAGGCTCTGAGGGCAGAGTCCCCCCGGCTGTCCCCAGCCCACGCTGCTCCTGTCCCTGGCACACAGCTGCCACCCTGTCCCTGCTGGATCAGTCCCTGTGCCACCAGGCTGGGACCAGTGCAAGGAGATGTCACTGCCAGCAGCTTCCCAGCCTGGGGCTGACTAAGCCATGACCAAGCAATGTCCTTTACCATTAATCATCCCCTAGTCCATCCTTCAGGACACGGAGCTCATGTGCACTGGTGGATTCGGTGACATAACTTCTAAAAGAAAACCATTTGCTCATTTACACAGAATTCAAAGTTAAATCATTTAATGGGCTTGTCCCTGGCTGTGCCGTTTGGTTTTCAGAAATCATTTCCAACACTTGGGAAATAGAAGTTCCTCTGTTGTAAAATACAGCAAATTTTATCTGCTATGCACTTAGAAGATTTTTCAAATTTATTAGACTGGCGTATTTCTTCAAGACAATTCTATAAAATACAGTTGTTACCTACTACATATCCTACTCCATTTTCAGTGTGAGGCATCCATATTCTTATATTGCCATCACTAAAAAGGCCCTGGCACAGGTGCCCAGAGCAGCTGGGGCTGCCCCTGGATCCCTGGCAGCGCCCAAGGCCAGGTTGGACACTGGGCTTGGAGCACCTGGGACAGGGGGAGGGGTCCCTGCCATGGCAGGGCTGGCACTGGATGGGCTTTAAGGTCCCTTCCACCCCAAACCAGTCTGAGTCTATGACAAAGGTTGGATTCAGTGTCTAATCCAACATCAAATTAAGTGAAAGTAAAGACTAAATCTAGTTTAAGCAGTACATTTGGTCTCTAGTGCCAAATGAGAAATCTCAGCTTAATAAATGAAAATAAAATCTCAAGAAAGCAGGGATATACCTCCTTCAGGAACTGAAAGGAAGAAGAGGCAGTGAGCAGAATCCCCAAGGATTCAGGTGGCAAAGGCAGTCTGAAGTTTTCACTCCAGAAATGTCAGTTTGAACTGGAATTGCGCCAGCCTGGCAAACTTCTCCTCTTATCTGCCCTGCCACAACGTGCACCACACACTTCCTCCAAAAAAAAAACCAAACACACCAGTCTGCACCCTGCAAACATCACTCTTCCCCACTGCTCCTCAAACTGGAACCTGCAGGGGAGAAGCTGAAGAACTTTTAGCTCTCAGGGTGCAGGAACCAACACAGGTCACATAACCACATCAACCTAACAGCTGTTGTCTAATTTTAGAAAATGAGTCAATAAACACAGCTCTGGACAGAGAAAACAATAACTTCAATATCTGCTTTAGCAGGGGAGAGGATCAGCATTTCTGACCGTGTGGCTCAGGCTGCTCCCAGGGAATTATTACCTGAAACACCCCCATGTGCTAACGCTGACACTTCGCAGGGGCTCTGCAGAGCTCCCCTCTGCTCTGGCTGTCTGGGATGGAATGATGCAGGCTGTGCAGGGGTGCACAGTCAGCCTGTGCTCACAGTGACAGAACAACTGCTCTGTCATCCCCATCCCCAGAGCTGCCAAGGCTTTCATGCTGCCACTTTGTCCAACACAGAGGAAAGACTAATTAGGAACGCCAAGAGCCAGCACAGCATTCCACAACAGCCTCTGAATTCCTACAGAGCTGAAGTTTTCTTATTTCACACACTCCAAGTCCTCCAGCTTCAAAGAACACATTCCGGATGCTAAATAACAGTTCTACAGGTGTACAAATTTTTTTTGTCGAGTTAAACTTGTTGGATATAAATCAGGAAACATCATCCCAGGGTTTATAACGCACTTGCATACAAGTATCAGGAAAAAAAAAAGAGGCACATCCCGTTCTATTTCTGCACCCTTCCCAGCAAGGGAGTAAATTCAGTTACCTACCGATACTTGACTTTGATCTTGTCATTGTCAGGGTTGCAGTAAAGCCTCTCCAGGTGCTCCTGGGAATCGTTGGTCACACTTTGCCACCTCTGGGTTGCTGTCCTCCTCACCTGCCAGTGGTAGGGTAACACTGTGTGATGCTTGGGACAGTCACTGCCATAAACACAAGTGCCCTGCAGAAAATCCACACAGATTTCAATCCCGTCCTCCTGGTGGGTGTGATACTGCAGCTGGTTCAAGAGCTCAAACACCAGGTCAAGGGAAGCTTCTTCACTTTTGTCCTGGAATATCCCAGCACTGAATTTATTGCCTGGGGTCAAGTTGTATTGCATTGAACAGCTGTTCTCTTGGAGTAAACCAGATGTGTGGCTTTCCAGAACCTTGTCAGGGAACAAAGGACAAGCTGCACCATCAACAGCACTTGGGTGCAAAGGATGATCCTGGAATGATTCATGACCATTATCAGCAGCAGTTCCAGGAGTTTCTGGGGAGAAGCCTTGCTCTCCTGACTGCACGTCCTGCTCAGGATGCCCGGGGGAAGGACGAGCTCCCGGCAGTTGACCCTGCACATCTGGAGCTGCTGGCATCAGCACAGTCACATTGTTTTCTGTCTGGGGGCAAGAGGTACCGAGGTCCAGAGTCTTTTTCACAGCAGGTTCACATAAATCAGCATGGCCACGCTGGCCTCGGGGCACAAAGACCCTATCCAAGGCCCCTGCTCCCAGCAGGCTGGTGAAGATGGGCCGCAGAGCCCGCAGAGTTTGTGTGTCCAGTCTCTTCTGCCCTTGCTGCTTCTTCTTGAAGCAAGGCTTCACCGGGGGGATCTTTTCAGCCAGCCTCACCTGGGGAGGAAAGTCCTGGGAAGGAGAGCACTTCATCGCTGGGCAGGGAGCCTGGGGCACCACGCACGCCGGCTGCGGCTCGGTGTCCATCGGACACAGGCTTTGCTCTCTCCAAATCACTTTCAAATGTCCCAGAGCCTCCCAGGAATCAACCTAGGGCAGAGAGGAAAACAAGACAGTTAATCTCTCTAATTGCTCACGGTTGACACGAACAAGATCACCCCTGAGAGAGGATCTGGAGCCAGCAACAGCGAACTCCTCCCCTCGCTGTGACTGCGGGTAGCCCTTAGGCACGTAAAGCATGAAAACAGCTGAACTCGGGCTAATTAATCCCAAACCCGCACTCCTCCTCTCCCCGCACACGCAGGCTCTGAGACACTCGGGCACGCAGCCCCCCGAGGGTGGGCAGGAAAGGGGGAGGGTCCGCCGCCTCCTCCCTGTCAGGATGCTCAACAAACACGGCTCGGGCTCGTTCTATCCCGCAGAGAACACGACAGCGCCGATTCCTGCGCCTCCCTCACACGCAGACCTGAGGAGCATGAGACACGTCCCCCCCCGCATTTCAGACATTCCCGCACCGTTTCCTCTCCCAGCGGAGGAGCAAACCCACACGTTCCCATTCCGATGGCATGTGTCCTCCCTCGTGTCACCTCCCACGGCCCGGCAGCAGCGCCGGGAGCCGCTGCCTGCGAGACCCACGGCAAACTTCCCACCGAGCCATCCCGCCGGGGCTCTCCCAGGAATCCTGAGCTGCCAGCCCGTCCCTGACCTGTCCCCACCCTCGCCCCGTGGCACCCGCTGGTGACACACCGCGCTCCTCTCGCCACGCCGGGCACCAGGAATTAAAACTGGGCAGGGAAGCAAACAGAAGGGTGATGGTTACTCAGGAAGCGAGAAAGGCGTTACTCGCAAGCTGCAGAATTGTATTATTTTAAAGCACAAATAAGCAGTGTGTCTCGTACGTCACGAAAAGCAAGTGCCTTTTAATCAGGAATCCTGTAATATTTGATTACATTTAATTAAACCCTCTTCAATCTCACATGCAGGCTCAATGCTCAGAGTGGAGCACATTAAGGATTACTTCCTGGATAAATGCATTCCGAGCAGAGTTACTCCCCACTTCAAAACAAAATCCCAAAAAAACCAGAGAAAATTTGGCAATAATTTCTTACTACCGATGATTTGCTCTGGAAAATTTCTCATTGAGCCTCCTGTATATTGGAACATTCATTTATAAGGTTTTTCCATTTCCCTGGGAAACAGCACATCAGAATTGCCAGGAAAAAAAAAAAAAAAAGTTGTGCCTCTCCAGTTTTCCCATTTTTAGATTAAATTTAAAGCAACTGGTACATCTGTTTGGCAGTTAACCCCGAAGTCACCGGTGTATCTGTTATTCTTCCACAGACATCAGGCAATTCCTCCAAACCACCAAAGGCACCTTCAGGTAACTCCAAAGGTTTAAAAATCCTCGACTCCGAAGAGAATGAGATGTTGCCGTTGTTGCAGCCCCGGCGAGGAGCGAGAGGATCCGCCAGGGCTCAAGGACCCCTCCAGCGCCAAGGTGCTGAGCAAGTGACTTCTGATCTCCTCCAGCCATACCTCTGCTGCTATTTCAACATTCATATTCCTCACTCGAGCAGCATTTTAAGTTTGGCCGCTATTTTTACAGAAGTGCCTCAGTGAGCAGAGCCGGATCCCCCAACGGCTCTAAAAACACAGCAGCGGGAAGGACGCGGCTGAGGCCGGCCGTGCTGCAGCAGGCAGGAGCGCTCCCAGCGATGCTCCCGCCGCCGGCTCGCTCCCCGAGCGCTCGCCATCGCACGCGAGCCGCTCCGCCGGCCTCAGGGCACTGCAGCAGCCCAGACACACACCCCGAGGACGGCGGGGCTGCCGGGCGGCCAGCCCAGCGCAGCCGCGACCTACCGGCGCGGGCTCCCTCGGCGCTGCTCCCGCGTTCTGACCCAAATCCGCGGTAACTCCAGAACGAAACCACTTTTCTGGCGGCGGGAGACGTAACCAACACGGCGGGCGGTGCCGGGACACCGCGGCCGGTGCGGGGTCAGCGCCGCCGTGTCCGCGCCGAGGGCCGCTCCCGGCCGCGCATCCCGCCCCGCCTCGCCCGGCTCGTCCTGCTCGCTCCGCCGCCCGTTTAAATAGCGCACCGAGGCGGCCGCCGGGGCAGCGCCGGCCGGGGCGGAGCGAGGGCGGCTCCGGCCGCTTCCCCGCCCCGGGGCCGGTCCCCCCGCGGCGCCGGCCGGGCTGCGGCCCGCCCCGTGCTGCCCCCGCCCCGGCCGGTGTCAGCGGCCAGAACCGAAAGCGCCGCCCGAGGCCGTCCCACGAGCGATAGGACGAGAGGCCCCTTCGCGTTTCTTTTATCACGCACCGAGGGTTTCGGTTCGGGCGGGCAGCGAGGGAGCGATGTCCCCGGGCACGGCGCTCGCACGCGAGCCGGGAACACGCCGGGAACACGCCGGGAATGAGCCGGGAACGAGCCGTGTCCGCCCCGGCGCTCCAGTCACGCAGCACGGAGGAACACACCGTCCTCACGGCACCCCGAGCCTCCCCGCGCCGCCGAGCTCTCGGTGCGAGCGGCTCCAGCCGCGCTAATTAATGAGTAAGAGACAAACAGGGAGCCCGTCCCGGAACAAAGTCACCCTGACTCACTCGGTGCGCCCACAGCAGCCCCCGGCACGGCGCTGCCCCGATCGCGGCCGTGCTCCTGCCGGTGACACACCGGAACAGCGAGCGTGGAGTGGAACAGGTTTCCCAGAGAGGCTGTGCCTGCCCCAGCCCGGAAAGTGCTCAAGGCCAGCTTGGACCGGGCTTGGAGCTACCTGCTGTCCCTGGCCGTGGCAGGCTGGTGGAATGAGAGGAGTTGTAAGGTCCCTTCCCAAGCCGTGCTGTGATAAGGCGCTAGAGGCAGCTATTGTGCGTTTCCAGAGTGTTTTATAGGCGGGATTGGTTAAGAGCAGCTAGCCGCCTTTGTCCCAGCCGTGCCCGTGCTGTCGCTGTACGTGTGCGGGAGCACGGCCGGTTCAGCTCTCCGTGCCGGCCTGGCACGCTTCCCTGCTGAATCACTGCCCGCTCCCGGGGAAAGCCGGCAGGCCACGGCCAGCACTTCACACCGACTCCAACCACAGCCGATGCATCCACAGCACCAATAACGGCCAGATAAGATAAATTATAAAGGAGGCAAAAACTGCAGAATGTAACACTGGTGCTGATGGAACACCTATTGTAGCATCACCTAGAGAGGCTGTGACTGCCCATCCCTGGAAACGTCCAAGCCAGGCTGGATGGGCTTGGAACAACCTGACCTTTGGAAGGTGTCCCTGCCCATGGCAGGGGCTGGATCAAGATGAGCTTTAAGGTCCTTCTATCCCAAAGCACTCTGGGCTTCCACAACTCGTGTTCTTGTTTTCTTTTTAAAGCCAGTCTTTCATTTCTTGTGCTCAGTGACTTTATGAAATTACGCATACAGAAAACAAAGGCAGCTGGAAGGAAACTTGCTTTAAGGTGGCACAAACGGTACAGCACGGCTGGAAAATATTGCACATTTATAGTGCAGGTAGGATATGCCATTTTCCCAACAAATTACAGAAATGGAGCTCCATGGAATCACAGACCTTTTCGGGTTGGGAAAGACCTTAAAGCCCATCCAGTCCCACCTTTCACTATTCCAGGCTGCTCCAAGCCCCATCCAGCCTGGCTTTGGACTTCTAGGGATGGGGCAGCCACAGCTTCTCTGTTCCACGGCCTCCCCACCTTCACAGGGGAGAACTTTTTCCAATCTAAACAAATTCTTTGTCAGTTTGAAGCCATTCCCCCTTGTCCTGTCGCTCTGTGTCCTTGTAAATAGTCCCTCTCCAACACAGCTGGAGAGAGAATGACTCAAGAGAGGCTGTGTCAAGGTGGCATCTGTATCTGCAGGAGCTGAAAACAAATTATCATCTATAAATTAATTGAGCTCTTGAGTGTCTGAAGCATCAGACAGAGCCTCCCAGTCTGTCTGGACTGGAGCATTCCCGAGCAGGGTGACTGGGATGTGTCACATCCTCGTTCAGGGAGAAGGAGCTGCTCACACACACTTGTATTTATGTGCCACCACCAGAAGAGAAATTACCACTTTAGAATAGCTCCCTTCACGCATGAGCTATAAATAAGAGGCACATATGGCTGATCTGCACACTGGGGTGGGCACAGCTCCTGCTGCACTGGGGCTGGGAGGATGGAACCAGGCAAAGACAGAGGCTGCAATAACCATCTTTCCCCAGACAAATATATAATTAAAAGAAACAGCACACCAGATCTTCAGACACCCATTTCTGAGGCCACTCCACACAAATATAGAAAGAAACTCTGACCACCGTGAAAGCATGATCTCATCTTTAAATACATGTTTAAATCTTAAGCAAGAGAAAGAAAGCTTTAATTATTTCTTTCAGATGGTAAACGGCCCCAGCTGAATACAGCAATTTACAACTCTGACTTGCAAATACAGGATAATCAGCATGCACACTTGGATTCGCTGATGAAAAGAGGGGAAACATCTGACTTAAATGTTTGTGATAAAACAACAAAGCTCTCAGGCTCCAACACATTTTTTTTTAATGACAGAACTCCTTTTCCACCTCAACTCTTGCACAATGAACATTCTTCACTTCCTAAAACACATCCCCGTACAGGAAAGTTCATTGTCCTTTCTAGTGTTTCACACAAGGCTACAAACAGCACCGTGCTGACAACCAAGAAAGGGATCATAGAATGGTTTGGGTGGCAGACACCTCCAATCTCACCTCATTCTCACCCCTGCCTTGGGCAGGGACCTCCCACTGTCCCAGGCTGCTCCAAGTGCCAAAGTCCAGCCTGGCCTTGGGCACTGCCAGGGATCCAGGGGCAGCCCCAGCTTCTCTGGGAATTCCAGCCCAGCCAGGAATTCCCAGTTCCCAATCTCCCACCCATCCTTGACCCTGGCAGTGGGAGCCATTCCCTGGGTCCTGTCCCTCCATCCCTTGTCCCCAGCCCCTCTGCAGCTCTCCTGGAGCCCCTCCAGCCCCTGGCAGGGCTGTGAGCTCTCCCTGGAGCCTTCCCTTCTCCAGGGGAGCATCCCCAGCTCTGCCAGGCTGCTCCAGAGGGGCTCCAGCCCCGGGGCATCTCCTCGGCCTCCTCTGGACTCTCTCCAGCAGCTCCACATCCTCCTGATGTTGTTCCCAGATCTGGGGGCAGCTCTGCAGGTGGGGTCTCACCTGAGTGGGGCAGAATTTCCCCTCCTCTGCTGCCCACACTGGGGCTCAACCCAGGGCACGGGGCAGGGGAGGTTCTGGGCCAGGTCGGGTCATGTGGAGATCCCAAATTCTTCTCCTCAGGGCAGCTCCCAGTGCCCAGACTTGTGCTTTTCCATCCCAATGCTTGCTGGCAAATGCTAATAATCCCCTGCAAACAGCACCCCAGGCCCTACCCTTTGCCTGCCAGGGTAGGTGAGCACCCAGGGAAGGGAAAGGTCAACGATGCAGACATTTATTAAAAGTTAACAGGGGGACAAGGGAAGCTGTGGCGTGCTGGCTGTGTCTGTGATGCCAGCCGGGTTTCCCTGGTGGGAAGGAAGGGCAGGAGGGCAGCAGAGGTTCACTCACAGCTCTGCTCAGGAAGCCTTGGCTGGGCTGACACCTACTGGGCTCCACCTGCTGCAGTCGGTGCTCAAGACAGGGAAGGCAGAAATGTCAGTTTAAACACGTCAAGATGAAATTCTCTATTCATTAAATTCATTTATTAATTAATTTCTATTCATTCATTTCATTCTGTTCATTCATTTCATTCATCTCCAGACCTTATCTGTTTATACATGCTAATCTAGAGCAGGTCAATGGAACAAGGTGGTGCTAAGCTTTAAAATAAAAATTTTCTTGTTGGTTACGTGTTCACTGTGTGTTGGGGATGTTTTATTTTCCTTTTTTGTACTGCTCAAAAGAAAAAGTCCCAGAACTAGAGTGGTTCCAATTAATCAATTAAACCTTTTGAATTCAGACCCAACTTTTACATTTGCAGCTGGCAGTAACAAAATAATTTCCTTGGTCTCAAATTCTCCCTCTTTTAACATTTCATACTAGTAATTAAAAGTTTTGAAAGCACAGCATGCTATTTCTCCTACTGAATATCAAGTCTGGTGAAAACAGCACTTACCAGGGAAAAATATTATGTATTATACATGAGTATAACCACACCTCTGGTTATTTCACTATCAGATAATCTTATCTCAGGAAGTGATTTAGGAGGGATGAACACATGCCTCCAAGGTGGGCCCTTTACCTGGAAATCTGTCAGGAGTTAATCATTTCTGCAGAGGTACTGTAGTGCTCCAGGCAGAGGAATGGAGCCTGACCCTTGACCAGCTCTGTGCTTTCAGGACGTCAGCACAGCAGCACCATCCAGCCAGAGCTGGGTCACTCCTGAGCTCCTCACCACCTCATGGAATACGAAATTATTTGGCACAGAACTTTTTTCGCTTTCTGTTCTATCACTCACACTCAGCTCAGCAGTTTCTCCACAACTCGGCCTTCTAGGTGGAGTTTCCTTCTGCAGCTGGACCAGTCTGGGGGAAATTAATGATGCTTCCAAACTAAAGCAATAATATTTTTTTAAAAAATCCCTACACTTTATTTTTAAAATGCATGTAGTGAGCATTTGCAGGGAATCAGGGATAGACTGAGACCAGGTAACACTGGACACCAAAAAGTACCAGACTGGAGGGACACTCTGGGACATTGAACTGATTTGCTGAAGCACCCATCGATTTGGAAGTTGATGTAAATACACAAATTAATACATGAAATTAGTGAAAATCTGCCCACAGTGGGGACAGGCTCATCTGGTTTGGATGGGATTTTGTTGAACTGCTGCACCCTCTCGTGGAAGTCTCTTAAATCCGTGTAAACCCTGGAAAGTTATTCAAGGCCAAAGCAACACTTGGCAATCCTTAACAAACACAAATTGATTCATAAAACACCACTGAACTTTTGCGACTTTTAAAGGATAATGATGATTCTGGAACACTTCCCAGGTGGATCCTGCCACCAGGTGAGCAGTAACATCTGGATGGCACTGGTTTAGTCCTTCTCCTTTAGGCCAACTCCTTTTTGAACTAAACGAAATGGAAATGTTCCTTTACAATGCAGTGTTGACCAACTGAAAGCAAAATATTTCCTAAAATCACCAGCTAGCTCTACCTAGCACACAGACAGGTCACTGTCTACGTTCAAATAATGTAATTAACACTCCTGTTACTAACTGGTAATTTACTATCTACATGCAAATCAAGTCAAACCTTCAACCAAAAATTCAATCAAATTAACAAAAGGATGTCTAAATTAACAAAAGGATGTCTGGAAGGTAAAAGCCCTGGCCTGTTTTACATCTGAAAACCAGCTAAGAGCTGCTCCTGGAGTGCTGAAGGTGTGAATGAAGATCTCTGTTGATAACCCTGGAAAAGGTCAATCCTTACAAGAGAAAAGGGAGAGGCCTTGTAAATTTGAATTCCTCCCAGGCTCTGCAGGACTCAGGACAGCAAGGAGAGAAACAGGAGTGAAAACACCTCAAACTGAGAATAACGTAACCAAATGGACAAAATCAATGTTAAATTCAACAACACATATTTCTTGTAAGATGCAGAAAAAGAAGAACCAAAATCTGAGGCTCAGGGAGCAGCTGGGCGGGCCCAGGCTGCAGAACACCTAAATAAAACCAGCCCTAGGATGATGCAGGAAAAGCCAAATGCTTGCTCTGCTCAGCAGCTGTTCTTGGAAACAGCCTGAAGCACTGTGAGGAGAAAATGCTCTGCAAAGGAGAATCTGGATTTGGACATTTCTTTCCACAAGAATTCTGTGTGGGAGCACACTAGAAATGCTTTATTCCTGGGATTCATCCATCTGTGTGTTGCTGGATCCAGCATTCCTGAAGGGTACAGGATACTGCCTTGCTGTGTTCATTCTGTTCATGACTTCTGTCTTTCCCATTTCCTAAGGTTTTTAAAATTAGGAAAAAAAAAAAACTTGGTAGAATGTTTTCTAACCAGGCTCAGGTTGAGCCATGATTGGTCAGCTGGATACCACAAATTTTGTGTGGATGCATGAATCCCCAGCTGTTCCAGGAGGTGAAGCAGTCAGTAACACCCTCAGCCAAACAAGCCTCACGTGGCACTTCAGCTTTAGCTCATCCTTACTGTGGGCATTAGCACAGGAGCAGTGAGCACAGGGATGGTCAACGCTTCTGACAACACACACAGGCTAAAATGTCCCTGTGGCCAGGCCCAGCTGCTTGCCAAGCTGGAGGCTGCAGGAGGGGGGAAGCCCGGAGGGAGCAGCCAGGGGTGGGAAGTGGCGGCAGCCTGAGCCCTCCGTGCCCCAGCGCTGAGGGATGGAGCAGAGCCGGGGGTGGCTGCCAGGATGCCATCTCAGAAATGCCATCTCAGTAATGTAAAATTACTTTTACATCTGCCTGCTGCCTCCCACTGCCGGATCCAGCCTGCCGGGATCACCCCGCTGCGCCTCACCCCACATCCCGGCCTGGGCCCGCCGAGAGCCCACAGGCTCGCCGTCCCGCACGGCGGCCGCTTCACTGCCCTTCTGCTGTGCTTGTCTTCCAAACAGTGCCTCTGACACTGCTTTTCCTAAATGGCCACTTCCAAACTGTTCCCAGAATAAATGCTGAGCAAGGCTGAATCTATTCCTAGACATGATTTCATTCATGTGGGCCACAGGCACAAGAACCTTAAAAATGCTAAAGAAACTGGAGCAGATGAGACCATTTCAAGACATCAAAAATGGGTCACATATGCTACAAGCTGAGCTGCCTTCACCGACAGCAAATGCCACAGAAATCCAGCAATTCCCAGCTTTTAGAAATGATTGGCACCTCTTTTGGGGGCTACATTCCAGTGGAAAGTGTCCCTGCCCATGGCAGGGCTTGGAACAAGATGAGCTTTAAGGTCCCCTCCAACACAAATCATTCTGGGATTCTAAACCACATGGAGGGACTGATTTGTCTGGAGAATAACACAGCCAGATTATGGCTCCACTTTTAAACCTCAGACACCACAGAATGTTTCAGGGAAAGCACAGCACACAGGAGAACTGGAAAGCCTCTCACTCACCCAGCTCTCACACACAGGGAGAAGCTGCTCAGCTCATGAGTGCCACGCTCATCCAAAGGAGGTTTTCCTTCGTATTTAAACAATTCCCATCAGCTGATCCCAAACTCAGCACATTAATCATAAATTGCAGTAATCTGACACAAAGGTGCTTTGAGTCTATACACACATAAGTGGCAGCAATAAAATAAACAAAGCAAATCCTGCCAGGAAATGTCATTGCCCTCATTTAAAATTTTCAGCTTAGTCCACTTTGTAAATTTGGAGAAAAAGTGAAAGTGAGAGCAGTGAAGACAATCCATGGATTTTCAGAATACTTATCATTGCTGCTGTGCTTCAGAAGAAATTTGGTAAGAAACGAATTGCTAAATTACAAAGACAACAGCATTAATTTTCCTATTAGCAAGAGAGCTTTTGCTTTCGGGTCACAGAGCCTTGCTCCTCTGACCTTGATGCCTCACGCTTCCAACAGTTTCTGAATGAAGATTTAGCCAAGATGCAAATTTAGGCACTTAAACAATTAGAATTGTTTTACTTATTGTCAAATAAATAGAGTGGTGGCCCTGTTTATTTTTGGGGAAGCATCTGTGACACTCAGGGTATGACGCTCTCACTGTACACAGAATTCTGCCTGAAGCCACTGTTTGCCAGTGGCAGGGGCTTTAAAAAAGCAAAGTGCTCATTTGTTTTTTCAAGAAATTCTTTCATCATTCCACTGCCTAAATCAATGTCCTATTTCATCCTAATGGGGAGACAGATGGTCTCTGGGCAGATTTCATTCCAAAATGACAGCATCCTTCCCATGTAAGCCAAACCAAGAACAAAAAGACTTAATTACATCCCACCACAACACAAAACTAATTTACCCAGATGAGAGGAAGGAAGAAGTCTGGGCAAGGGCAGAGATAATGACTAATCTAAATCTTGAAACCATCTTAAACTTAAATTTCCACACAGTTTCAAACTACTTTATACAACTCTAAGCATGCTATTTAGTAAGAAAATTCACAGGATTGGCAGCATTGATTAATTACTGATGTCTTCTACTAAAACCACAGAGTGGTTTGGGTTGGGAGGGACCTTAAAGCCCATCCAGTTCCACCCCACAGCCATGGGCAGGGACATTGTGGGTTTAACCTGTTTTACAAAGAAACCAACCCTGACCTCCACTTCTGCTGAAGAACAGACTCTTGGGGATGCCACCTAAGAGGCAAACTGCCTTTCCCACCTGTGGATCCAGGGACTGCTGAAAGCACTTCAGGAGAGGCTCATCCCTGCAGTGTCCAAGGCCAGGCAGGGCTGGAGGGAGCTTTAGAGCCCCTTCCAGCCCGAGGCATTCCACGATTCCGTGCTGAGCTGTGGCAGCTGGGGAGCTGCACACCTGCCCTGTGTGCCCAGCTGTGGCCACAGTGGTACTCACAGGTGTTCCTGCTGCTCCTCAGAGCTCCTGTGCTTCATCTGACGGGCTGGTGCCTCCTCAAACCCACCTGGGAATCCCTGCAGGAGACAGATTTCCCAGCCTGAAGGAAGGGCTGGCTAGCAGAGCTGTAACTCCCATGGCTGCCTGCAGATAACACGACATCAACAGACCCTGTTAGCACACTGCATCAACACAGTGAATCGGAAAATCTGCTCTGTTTGGTCCTGGGAATTTATTATGAGCTCAAAAAGCAGAGTCCTACTGCACTCAAGTGTTGTATAAAGCTCTATCATAATGAATTCATTTTGATCGTATTGAGCCTCGCTTAAATTTAATCTCGTTTCCACACAGCATTTCCTCATGGCATGCACATGAAGGGTTTTCTTGGAAGCAGAGAACACTAGTAACTGGAAGGAAATAAATGGAGAAATTAGTTGAATTAAATTTTAGAGAAATACATGCTTTTCTAAATGAAGTTGACACCAAAAAGTTAAAAATATGAAGAGAATTGGCAGTCCAGGGGACAAGGAGTGCTGCAGCCAGCCCAGGCCATCGGGGGACAAGACTTGTACCCCACTGCTGCTGGACACTGATGTTCATCCCCAAAATCTCTGCGGGGCATCTGTCACCACCAACTGCAGAGGGCACGCTAAAAACAGTGAAAAGCAGGGCAGTCTGCGCTGCCCCTCGGGCTGGGCTGGGCTGGGAGAGCAGCAATGCTTCTAAAAGCCTACAAGATGACAGAAACACTCTGCCTTGGGAGCTGCAGGGTGGGATTTTCACAGCGGGGGAGAACACGAGAGAAAACACGGCCCCATTTCCATTCCTTCCCAGCCGAACTGAGACACCCCGAGGGATCCCAGCCCGCC
>QUSF01000086.1:456735-467080 GCA_003676055.1 Chloebia gouldiae
TGGAAAAGGGGATCGGCATCCCGGGGGGAGCAGGAGGTTGGGAAGGGGGACCAGGGCTCCCCGCTGCCCGCCGCGGGCTCTGTCCCGCTGCGGATCCCGGGGCTGCTGCTCCGAGCCCCGGCGGTCCCGGTTCCGAGCCGAGACCGGCCCCGGTTCCGGCTCTATCGGGTCCTGATTCCAGCCACGTCGGATCCTGGCTCCGGCCGTGTCGGGTCCCGGTTCCAGCCCCACCGGGTCCCGTTCGGCCGCGGTGCCGGTTCCCGGTGCCGGTTCCCGGTGCCGGCTCCCGGTGCCCGGTGCCGGTTCCCGGTGTCCGGTGCCGGTGCCCGGCCGGCAGGGCAGCATCGCTGCCGTGTCGCCTCCTCAGCGGCTCTGCCCGCAGGCTCCGCCCTGCTCTCACAGCCCCTTCCAGCCACGTGCAAAGCTCCTGTCCCCTTCCACGGTGCTTTTAACGCCCTTAAAACACCGCCGAGTGATTCTGGAGGAGCTGGCTTTGCTCAGGCAGAGACTCTGGAATTACAGAGCTCAGATCCAGTATGGGACGTTTTTCTTGGAGAGAAACTGCTCCCAATACCATTCTTCCTTTTTTTTTTTTTTTTAAGGGCTTTACTGGAGAATATGGCATATGGATCTTGTTCAGTCTGCAGTCCTGTACAGCGTCATGACCCTCATCAGTACCTATCTTGTGGCTTTTGCATATAAAAACGTCAAGTTTGTCCTCAAACACAAGTAAGTTCGGTGCCTCTTTGAATTTATCATTTAAAAATTTAACAAAACCACCATTTACAACTGTAGTTTTTTGTTAATAAGAAACATCACATAAAAAAATATGTTGCACAGAAGTATCTCTTGATTAGTTTCTTTTGTTCTTTTGTAATTATAGTCAAATCTTGTCAGCGAAGAGTATGGGGAAATTGTAAATCCACAATTAGGTTCCTTGGCTATCACCACAAATTATGTTTAAATTATAAATTATATTACTTATTGGATGTGAATTATATTACTTTTACTAATTGCTGTTACTATTTCTTACCCCTTCACCTTGACAAAACTGTTGGGTATGTTGTCTAAGTTGTATTCTTCACTGTACAGAAAACTTCCTGTAATCCCAGGGTTGGGCTGTGGGTTTTTTTCATTTCTGAAGTGTGACATGAGTGGTGGTACTTACAGAGTAGCCCAGAAAAGAGAAGATGCTGTTTCCAAGGAGGTGACTCGCAAGCTGTCCGAGGCGGACAACAGGAAGATGTCCCGCAAGGAGAAGGATGAAAGGTGATCTCTCTGTCCTCTTCCTTCTCTCCCTTGTTGTAGGAGTGCCTTCAGTGTCTCTGAGGCTCTGGGTGGGGCAGTAGGGACTTGGCACTGTTTTTCTGTCCTCTGGTGAGCAGCAGCTGCAGGGTAGCTCGTGGTTCAGCTTCGAGCCCTCCTGAGGTGAGTTTCAAGGGCAGGTCTCAGACGCACTCGGTGTTAGAGGTGGGACTGCAGGATGGGAGATGTGGAGCCAAACTTTCTGTCTTCTGGAGAAACTCCTGCACACTTGATCATGTAGGTGTGCCTGGATATCCCTCCCCATCCCTGGCAGTGCCCAAGGCCAGGCTGGACAGGGCTTGGGTCAGTGGAAGGTGTCCCTGCCCATGGCAGGGGTGGAGTGGGATGAGCTTTAAGGCCCCTCAGCACCCAAACCATTCCAGGATTCCGTGATAGCCATTGATTTAAATATGTTTGAAATTTTATCTTCTACAATTTATATTGATTTAAATATATTTGAAATTTGCTCTCAGGATTCTGTGGAAGAAAAATGAAGTTGCAGACTACGAAGCAACAACTTTCTCCATCTTCTACAACAACACCCTCTTTCTGGTCCTGGTTATCATCGCTTCCTTTTTTGTGCTGAAGAACTTCAACCCCACTGTGTATCCTTTATCCCCACCCCAAAACCCCCACAGCTGTCCTGTGGGCTGTGGCATTCCTCTCTTGGCACCTGCAGCTCACTTTAGTACAGCAGCTTAGAATGTTGAAACAAAAATAAGAGTTTACCAGAAAAAAAATCTCCCAATTAAAGTCCCTTAAAACATGAGACGTTTTAAGGATGTTGCTTGGACAGTGTACAGGAATCCTCCTGGCTTTGCCATTTCCATTGTGCTTTTGGAGTGAGGACACAGCTCAGTTTCCTGCAAACTCTGTCAGTGTTGGTGCCTGGAGCTCTTCCCTGACAGGATGCTTTAGCTCCAGTAACTCACAAATAAAACATTTTGTTCCTGTAGGATATTAGTATTGCCAAAAGGCCAGTTAATTCAAGATCTGTATTTATAAAACTTGTAAGAGAACAGGCTGAACTTTACGGGTGTCTTAATTGTGAAGGTGAGTTCTGAAGCTGTGTTTCAGGTTGCAGTATTCCAGTTTTGAAACTCCAGAGAAACACCATTTAAATTCCTTTTCATAAAACTCCTACCAAATGTTGTGTACCAAAGAAGGATCCTGACAATTCCTTAACCTGTTCCCTGCAGAAACTACATCCTTTCTATCAGTGCTTCCTCAGGACTGATTGCTCTGCTGTCCACAGGATCCAAGTAGACACCAAACCCTTTCTGTGAGAGGCTTCAGCTGCCATGGAAATGCCTAAGGGTGGAATAGGAATAATTTTTTTTTTTTTAGCATGAGGAAAATGTGGGGAGGGTTTGAATCCAAAATGGTTGAATTGTGTTTACTTTTGGTATCTTTACATGATATTTGATATTGGAGTTACTCAGTTTTGGTTTTTTTTACTTAGCAAGGAGAGGGAGTGGGGTGTGGGCTGTGAGCAGACATCACCTTTCTGCAGCTCCACCCTGGGGACAATCCATTTATCATTGTAACTTGAAAAGTTGTAATTAAAACGAGCTTTTTTTGCAATTTGATTCCTTGTGTTTTCATTCTTCATTTTTTAAAAAAACAGGGATTTTCATATCTAGGTTTGTCAACGCTTTCTGCTTCCAGAAGAGCTGAGACTTCTACAAGCTAATATATTCCTTAGAAGCACTCCTCATTTTTGAGTAATGCGGAGTCAGGACAAAACCTAAATCTCCTAGGAAAACGCTTTTGAAGTGGTTTGAATGTACGTTTTTTTCATTAATCTTCAAAGTTGTAAGTAAAAAACCCTGCCAATCTCTGCACAGCTTAAGAAAAATGCTTTAGCTGGCTTTTAATAATGGGTTTATCAGACAATCCTGTGCCTTCTTTTCTGGCCATCACTGGAGCAGCTGTTCACTTAAATGCCAAACTCTACTGAATATTAATGGAATTCCAGTTACAGATCCTGCCATTACAAACTTGGGATCCTAAAGAGAGAACAGAGTTTTTAATCAGATTTAATGTAACAATTACTCTGTTAATCTTGGCTTCAAAAAGATTAAATGGAAAATAGAGGAAAATGGAGAATGTGACGAGCAGGAGACAGTAATGGTTCTATTTCTGACAAATTCAAGTACTTTTGGTCATTTAATACTCTTTAGTTAACTGTTTTTTTCTCAAAATTTGTGGATTTTTTCTTTATCCCTTCTGCCTGGCTATTCAGCCCTGGAAGGACACATTCCATAAAGCTTGGACAGTTTCCCTTTCCTTGGCCTCACTTCTTGTAAGGGATATAATTGATGGGTTTCAGCTGAGTATTTAGCTCACATAAAGCAGATTTTTAACAACCTCTGAAAAGAGCCAGAGCCCAGCACAAAGCCAGGCTGGCTCCTCTGGGAGCAGCAGGGTTTGATGTTGTTTCTGCTTGGTTGCTCTCAGTGCTGAGCTCAAGCCCTCGAACTGACAGTGTTACACTCCCTTTCCTGGCAGGCCTTTAGCAGGTGTATTCCCCAGAAAATCTGCTGTCTGCAAAGTGCTTGGAAGCAGCACTTTCTTCTGCCATTACTGTCGGCTCACTGAGTCTTTTATTACCAGCTTTTCATCTTCTCTTAGGGCTTTTTTGGTATTGACAGTTGCTGAGGCCTGGAGCTTAGTGTGTCAGAATTTTCCTGGAGAGGGAACATTAAGCACTGACAGCCTGAAACAAAAGCAGGTGGGTGGGTAGGGTGGGATGTGTGCTGCAAAAAACCTAATCTTCAGCCTTCACAGAAAAGTTCGGGGCTTTTTTTGGTTGGCATTTGGATTTTTGTTCACTTTTGTAGTTTTTTGTTTGTTTTTTTCAGAGGTGGTGTTTGGTTTTTCCCTTGCAATCCCCACTACAAGCTGCAATGATAAATAAAAAATTCAATATAAAACTGAAATTATATTTCTCTAGTCTAATGCTGAGGGTTAACCTGAAGCAGGGCTGCTGCTCTGCCCCACATTGCCCTCAGAGCCTGTAAGGGACAATGCCATCTCCTCAATTAAAGTTGGGAATTGATCTAGTTTTCATACATTATTGGATTCCCAAGTACATGAGAAGGGGAAGAGAGAACATTAAATTGTACCTCCAGGGGGAGAAAAAGGAATTACTCTGTTACTGGGAGGATAATTATATTAAATTAATAAAGCTGTTAACTGTGAAGTGGTTGAAGCTCTGTAAAAATGAACAGTATTAGTGGTAATGCAGCATGGGGGATGTTCCCATGGCAGGGCAAGGTGGGTCTGGCCAGTGCCATCTTGGGGAGGCTGGGGACAGCTGCACTGGGCTCAATTCAGGCCAAATCACAGAACATGGCTTAGAAAGGACCTTAAATCCCACCCAGTGCCACAGCAGGGACACCTCCCACTGTCCCAGGCTGCTCCAAGCCCTGTCCAGCCTGGCCTTGGGCACTGCCAGGGATCCAGGAGCAGCCACAGCTGCTCTGGGCACCTGTGCCAGGCCTGCCCACCCTCCCAGGGAACAATTCCTGCCCAAAATCCCATCCATCCCTTCCTCCTCCCGCTTCAGGCCAGGCCAGACCTTACCTGGGGTTGCTGCGCTCCTTGGGGACCCTGGGGCCAGCCCAGCTCCCTCCTGTCCCTCCTGGGCACAGCTGGAGCGCTCCCTGGGGAACAGCTGGAGCGCTCCCTGGGGAACAGCTGGAGTGTTCCCTGGGGAACAGCTGGCGTGCTCCCTGGGGCACAGCTGGAGTGCTCCCTGGGGCACAGCTGGCGTGCTCCCTGGGGCACAGCTGGCGCGCTCCCTGGGGCACAGCTGGAGCGCTCCCTGGGGCACAGCTGGAGCGCTCCCTGGGGCACAGCTGGAGCGCTCCCTGGGGAACAGCACCCCCATCCTCAGCAGGGAGCCCTGCTGGCCCAGAGCAGCTCTGCTGTCAGTAACAGGCCTGCAGCTCTCAGCGTAGATGCACAAAATGCTTTTATTGTGTCCAAGCAGAATTCCAGTCAGACCATTTCTCATGTACAGCAGGAGTCATTGACACACAACCACAGCTTCAAATACAGGAGGAGAGAGCACTCGGGGTGGGGAGCTGCTCACCTGGCCCAGGGGAGTGCTGCAGGGGGGAGAACAAGGGTCCTACAAACACTGTACAGAGCCGAGCCCCAGCAGGGACCAGAGAAATACAGACTGAAACCAGAGGAGCACGGTACAGAGCAAATCCTTGGGAAGACACAACGTGGGCTTGAGCTGGGCAAATTAGGATGTAAATTCTTCCTGTCAACTCCTGTAAATGCTCACAAAAATCTGTTTAAAATATGTCTTATGCATTTACTTACTCCCGGTTCCAAAGCAGGTGGAAGCAGGTGTAACCTTTTGGAGTACGTACCTGATTGTTCCTGCAGTTCTCAGCAGCTATATATTGTGTATATCTGTAGTATCTAGATCCTTAAAAGCTCCTGAATATTGAAATTTGCAGTAGCTCTGTCTACAAGCAGGCAGAAGTAGAGGCAGGTTTCTATAGATGCAAAACCCAATATTTAATCATGGCTTTCTTGGCTTAAGGTCTATGGAGAAGTAGAACTGTGCAGAGCTGTTCTGTTCAGTAACCTGACATGCGTGTTTGGGCTTCCTAGCACTGCTCCAGGGTGCTGCCCAGGAGCACTCCACAGCTGGAACAGCTGTAAAGGTAGGAGCTGAACTATCTAATTGCTAGCTAGTTCTCTGTCTTACAGCCTTTATTCAACTACAGAGAAATCCTAGAGCTTATATTCAGCATAAAAAAGCAAAGTTTGAGCTTGTCCCTTCCATCTGTTAACCTGAAGAAACTTTATAGTTGAGATTTCCCAAACATGGTTTTATTAAAACCTGAAGTTGTATCTGGCTTTTCTTCATTGAAAAAATAGATCTGTACATCCTTCTTTAATTACCAAGTACCTGAAGGTTATAAATGGTTTCTTTTTTTTTTTTTTTTTTTTTTTTTCTTTTCAAGTATTTGTCACAGCACAAACATGAGGTGCAAAGAGTAAAGTAAAAATTAATGAACTCGGTCAAGAAGGTAAGAAAATACAAGGTTATTCTTGGTTAGAAGAGAGATCAACTGTGCTTTTAAATTCACTGCAGAGTAGTAGCAAGAGCACACATCTCGAAGGATCCAGTGACAGAAGACACTGAGCAGCAAGTGCTGAATGATTCTCATGAGAGTAACTCAGGGCTGTACTGGAGTACAGAGCACTTCTAAACCATGCAGTCCAGGAAATTCATGCATTGCCTTAGGATCTGTAGTCCTTCTTGCTGTAGGGCTTGTTGCCCAGGATATTATCTATTTCATTTACAATATGGGATGTCATCTTTGGAAGGACCTGGGGTGGAAGAAAGCGATGCTTAATCAAGATACTTCCAAAATGAAACCTAGATTTTATCAAAGTACATTTCCTCTGGGGTTTTTGTGTGACAGATATTAAACATTCATCTAATAACTTTCTCCCTTAAAGGAAAACCCACTGGAGGATCTTTACTCAGTGAGAGAATTGCAGCAAAGCCTCTCAGCTTTGTGTGTAGAATATTGCTTGGCTGCACTGGGACACGAGCTGGTGGCAAGGACAGCAGAGGCAGAGGAAGCTCTGACTGGGGAAAACCAACAGGGAATCATTAAGGTGGGTGCAGGTGACATGTGACAGCACACAATCTGTCACAACATGCCCTGGACTCCCTTGCATTTTCAGCACTTCACTTGAAATTGCATTTCAAGTGAATTTGAAATTGCATTTTCACTTGAAAGCTCTGATGCCACCCTCGTGTCGCTGGGCAATGACCCCAGAAGGTGCTAAACATGGTGACACCAGGGATGGGCCTGATTAGGGAACTGAGAGACAAAATCCCAGGTGTTAGCCCTGCAGCAAGAGAAGGAGGTGCTGGGCTCTGGGGTGTCTCCCTGCACGGAGCTGCCACCCCTGCGCTCACCTGGATGGCGCCGAGGTTCTCGATCAGCTGCTCGGGGCTGGAGGATCCCAGGAGGACAGAGCTCACCCCCTCATTCCTCAGGCACCAGGCTGGAACAAAGGCACAAGGGGGTCAGGAGCACAGGGGGGAGACAGGGCCTCGCTCCAGCCCTGATGTCTGCCTCTGCTCTAAAATAATCTCATTCTTTGTCTCAACTTTGCTCCTCTGGCGCTACCGGGAGGAAGATGCACAGATCAAATACCAAACCCCACAGATCTTCCAGGATCCCACCTGAGCCTGCTCCCTGCCCCAGCACTTCTCCTGGCTCTGGGGTTTGGGTTTTCCCTGTCACAAGGATTCACTGCTGGGATGGTGAACCAGGGATCACCTTTCTGACAAATGTGGTATTTTCCAGCTTCAGCTCTCAGCAGCATAAAGATAATCGCTAGGAAAAAAGCCCCAAAACTCATTTTGAACAGCATCCTCGTGTCTGCCAGCCCAGCACCACAAAGGTGATGGTTCATGGGGGGAGGGATGTCCAGAGAAACAGAGAAGTGGAACCCCTGGGGATGCCCAAGAGACTCTGAACCTGTCAGTCACAGCCTGGTGCTGCTGCTGGAAACAATCCTGGTTTAATTAATTGTTGACCAGAGAAGCTGTGCCTGCCCCTGGATCCCTGGGAGTGTTCCAGGCCAGGCTGGACCAGTTTGGAGCAACCTGGACTAGTGGAAGGTCTGGAAAAAAAATGGGCTTTAAGTTCCTTTCTAGCCCAAGCCACTCCAGGATCAATAATATTTTACTTATTTTAAACAACGAACACCTCTCTAGCTGCAGGCCCGGCCCAAGCCATGGTGGAAAGGGAACCCATTTTCAGTGTCAGCCTCTCCCAAGCAGCCCTGAGGCCTGGAGGTGGCAGCTGTGCAGGCACCCACCGACAGCCAGCTGTGGCAGCGTGCAGCCGAGGCGCTCGGCGATGGGGGACAGGTCCTTCAGCTTCCCCTGCTGCTTCCTGCCCTCCTCACTGATGATCTTCTCCTTCAGCCACTGGTAGCACTGCAGAACAAGCACAGCACGTCAGGCTGTCAGCTTTCAGCCTCCAAAACGGGGAGTTTAAGGCGATTTGTAATTATAATCTATAAATATCTATAATAGCAGCACTTGAAAAGCCACATCCAGCCCAGAAAGTCGTGGGGCTGAGTAACACAAAGCCTGGCTACCCAAAGCAATTAGGGCACGCCAGGGTGTCTCCTGTTGTCCTCAGCTCTCTGGCTTTATTCTCACTCCAGGACCTGGAATCTCTCTTTTCATTTTGCACCCATAACCCCCAGTAAGAATAAAATCAGGACAATTGTGAGGAAACCAAGTTGTGGTGACACCAGAATGCCAAAACCTGTTAGAGAGGGCAGCCCCCAGCGGCCCAGGGGTGCTCAGTGGGCTTGCCCTTGGCCTGGGGGTCTCTGGAGGGATCCTGGGGGGCTGAGCACCCCCTTGGCCTAGGCTGGTACCCAGGGAAACGATGCCCAAGTCTGTTGGACCTACATGGTTCAGGGGGCTGCAAGTGGCAGCAGCTGCATCCACTCAGGGTTGGACCCCATGACCTTGGAGGTCCTTTCCAAGCTTAACAATTCCAGGATAAACATCAGTGAGGAGCCTGGAGCACCACAGAGCCCCTGGCTCGTGCCTCCTCCCGGGTGATGCCCCTCAGTGCAGGGGGGGGACAGCATCCAGCAGCCCCCGACGTGCCCCAAGCCCCCCGAGCTCCCTGCGTGGGGAGCCCGAGCTCGTCCTAACCCAGATTCTCCTGCTCTTTGGAGTGTGGTTGCCAGAGAAACCGAGCTGATCCATCCAAGCACAGCCCGGCCTTCTCACGAGGGAGCCCTTTCCTTTCCCCTTTGTTGTTTCCCTGCCCTCACAAAGCAGCACAACTCAAACGTGCACCAGAAATACCTTGAGTGAAGCCCTTGAGCTTTCAGGGACGCCGTTGCCGTATTTCCCTGAGATGATCCCACAGGCCAGGGGAGACCACGTCATTGCTCCCACCCCTGCAGAGGGAACAGAAAAAGGGCCTTGAGGGGAGTGGGACAGACTAGAGCTGTAGCAAAAACACACCTTTCAGTCAGAAACTGAACCCAAAGCAAACTGGTTGCTGCTTGTTTCTGTCGCCACTGGCAGCAACGCTCTGCTGGGCTTCCAGGAAGAAGCTGCTGATGCCCTCAGGGATTTATTTAACTTAATGGAGCACATGAATCTCAGAGAGTAAGATGCAGCCAAGCCAATTAATAATTAATATTTTCATTACTGTACTTTAGTTATTAACACATAATATTAAGCAATATTTCATCAGAGGCACAGAAAGCTGGTTTTTCTTTTAGGTCACTGTTAGATAGAGACTTGGCTTTGTCCCTGGTCCCACCTGGAGCCCCAGGTGATCCTACTCTCCATTTCTCTCTGGGAATGCCCCAGCCAGATGATCTCCACGCTTCTCACATGATCTCCATGGCCCTCACCATCACCTCCATGGCCCAGCAGGCTCAGACTCACCGATTTTGTGATACAATTCTGGCAGCTGCACCTCCACCTTCTCCCTCTGGAACAGGTGATACTCGGCCTGCTCACACACGGGTGGGATCATGTTGAACTGCCTGGCCACGGAGTAGGCTTCCTGCCGAGGGAAACGCGAGGAGAAAACACTTCAGTCCATGAAACACCCTGCAGGACACGCCAGGCCACGTTCTCCGAGGGACAAGGCAAGTCTCGCTGTCCCTTGGCAAGGGCAAGCGGGACCAGCAGGATGCTGCAATCCTGGCATCTCCTGGAGTCACAGCCTGGTTTGGGACGTGAAGCCCATCTCACTCCACCCCCTTCCATGGGCCTGGCTGATACCCAACTGGAGGACTTGACAATGACACAAACACAAATGAATCACCCAAACCCCCACACACCAGCCCAGCTTCTCCTCACCAGCACTGGGCTCGTTCTGGGACAGGCTTTTTCATTGTTTGAGGTGGAAAGCCTGGATGGAGTGGAACCCAGGGTTGTCCTGCCAGCAGCCCTCACCATGATCTCCACAGCCCCACCATCACCTCCAGGCTCTCACCA